>CM046862.1:24096715-24404206 GCA_025617745.1 Heliocidaris erythrogramma
GAGAGCGCTGCAGTTTAAGCATACGCTTCTATCGTCAACCCTTTTCAACAAATTGGTTTTCGGGTTTTTTTCAGTGATGGTTACATTAACGTCTAGGCAGGATTATAAAAGATTAGAGAGAAATAAAAGCAAAGGAATGCATCGCCAGGGTCTGGGTAATATTGCTTGGCGGTACTTTGCATGGATATGACCTTAATAAATTATGAAATTACACAGGAATTGTATCGCTATGATGTATATATATATATTCTTGATATGTGGACAACTTTCGATTGGAATAATAATCACGGACGGAAATTGTTTTTATTTAATAAAAAAGAGACAACAATGAGAGTACAGGGTAGGGATGGAGAAAAGGGTCAAAATAAAATAATGGATTATGCGCATATATATGACAGAAATTTGACGTGAAGTGTAATCTTTACAAAAATAGAAAGAAATGCTTTGTCGGAAGATAAGTGTGAATCAGAATAATATTTGTTATCATATAATAATTGTTATCATTTTAAAGAATGATAACAAAGAGATAAAGGAGACGGATGAACAGGAGCCTCCTGAAAATAATAAATCAATATATCAATAAATAAATCAATAAATAACTAGAATGAAAATTTAAATAACAATACACAGTGGATATGATATATTTATATTTACATAGTCATTTATAATCATGACAAGACGGCAGCAGATCATGGTAGAAATTAGTCCTATATTCACGTTTTTGTTGTTTTCTTACAATGGCCAGTATATGTCATGGTTCTTCTAGAATTTACAATAATGTATAATGTATTATGACTTGTATAAAATCATATTTACATAATACTGTCGATCATACAAGATAACGATTTGGACCGCTCGCCAGTATCATCCCTCGTCCCATACCAGAAAGATGCATATCGCTAAATCGTAAATTATTTTGCATTTTAAAGAAGCCCCACAGCTTGCCTCAAGCGCATTTGAGACCTTTTTTCAAAGGTATAAAGCGCTGTACAAGTACTTTTCTATTGTTATTGTTGTTGTTATTATGATGATTAGTTATCAATATCATCATCATCATCATCATCATCATCATCGTCGTCGTCGTCGTCATCATGATCATCTCAAATCTATTGAAATCCGAAGGAGGGGTGTGGGTTTGATCTACATTTGATAGTAGTGATTATAAAGGATGAATAGGAAATGGTACAGCAATAATCAAACAGTTCGGAATCATCTTATATATACTGAAAATTTTCATTTTCTCCAAAGAAAATATTTCATCATACAAATTCCACCCTAGATATAATCATTTCTATCATGCTTTTACCATGTTTACACAAAACCTGCATGATACAAATCTATTCCCTCATCAAAAACAAAGAAAATGAAAATTTATGAATTTTTGTGTACGGGGCAAATATGAGACAGGAGCTCGCAAGATACGTCACGGAGTTGCCAATTTGTGTTTGATTGATTACAATTTTAAAAAATCATAACTTTCTTATTTCTTATCGAATTTTGTTCAAATCTTCATTGATATGTTTCTTTATTTTGTCTATTCATTTCAAAACTAACTTAATATCAGGGCGGACTTTCCCTTTAAAAGAAATCTCCAAGAGGGTGGAAGGGTGATGCGGGTGTGGGGGGGGGGGGGGGCAGGGTCAAGCCCTAAAAATCCCAGGACGTTATTATGGAAACCACTGCATCTTGAGATGACTAGGGTAATTATACATGCAAGATATGCATCTCGGACTCATATAGCCTAGTCATAAAGTCGACACAATAACTCCGCTTCGGGACATACAAAAGAAGAAATAGGGAATAATATACCGCCATGCACCCTTATCACAAGTTCATCAGGGCACAAAGTGGAGAGCCAAGAGTCGAGAATTATCGCGGAACAAAAAAAAAAAAAAAAAAAAAAAAAGGGAGGGGGGCCAAAGCCGCTGTCCCGGCAGATACGTTCCCTTGTAGCGGATTTGATAACGGTCATTCATTATTTTGTTCAAAATTCGCCCAGTATATAAAAGATTACAAAATTTAAGCAATGTAATTTCAAGCTTTATCACCGACTATTACCATCAAAAGACAATTTATTCAAATGGAATATTTAACGTGATAATCAATGTATATATGCAAATGTCAAGAAACAATAATGCACATGCTTATTTGAATGCAAAGGAGTAAAGATTTTGTTGAAAATTGATCGAATATTTTTTTTTCGTATACCAGACACAACTAAACGATAATAATACGGAATAATACGGTTCTGATTGGATTCAAATTCATGATATTGCAGACGTATCATATATATATGGTATCATATATTCTTAATTACTTATTCGATTATAGTATGCTATTATCTTTTAAATTTTCTATATTATATTGAATGTTCAATGCAACTTATTTTACCTTTATTAAGGGTGGTCGTCTCGACAAATCCTTATGTTTTTTTATGGCCACCCAATTCCAATAATACTCTATCTTGTATTGTTATCTGTTGTATTGTTTTATTGTTTTATTATTCTACTTTATTCTGTACTCTTGATGGATTTATACTGTTATTCTGTCATGATTGTATTTTATTGGAATTGAATAAAACTGAACTGAACTGAAAAGAATTTCATGATTAATCTCATTATAAATTTTGCACAATATGTTATCTATGAAGAATTATGTTAAATATTAGTGGAATCAAAACAAGAGCTAAAGTTACAGCTATAGCCTCGTGGGTAGATTTTAAAGATAAAAGTTTTGGTCGAGGAACATTTGAGCATTTCAGCTATTTCTAGTCATATTTCGAAACTGAGGGCATTTGAAGAGCAATCCTTTCAGGGGATTTTTCTACTATGATGTTCTTCCAAACTGAGATAAAGGAATGAGAAATCTCACAAATTATTTTTCACCCTTCCCAGGATCCAACCTTCCCTTTAAGTTTATACATGAATTGTACATTTGTTAGTAAACAACATGATTCAAAGGCACTTGATCAAGTACTTCATTATCCTTGATTTTAATATCATCAATGATTTCAGTTACGTTGGCAATGTACATATTCTGTAAATATTTGTTATTGATATATAAATAAAGTTCTGCGTACGAGGTTAAAGAAAGAGAAAAAAATCAAACATTGTATGTTTTTTTTTTCTTCATTATCAACATAGTACATTTAGTATCAGTGACTGCGTAATACTTGTGAATATATCATGCACACAGTGAAAATATATTTAAATAGACACTTTAATAATCACAGAATTTTACAGGTGTTATAAGGAGCCATATAGTAAATGTATATACAAGTCCAGACACCCCTTGATTTTAGATATGGCGACGGTTTGTCAAGAGCACAAATTACGCCGGGCGGATTTGGTGACGAGACCACATTTGCCAACAGAACCATATCTGCCGTTACATCGTTGCTACCGCCAACACTGTCCTTAATTTGTTAATTATGAAATATGTAGTGTTACATTTTCTGTCAGCAGCAACTACTATTACATTTTTAAAAGTTTGTCTATAAATAAAAAACACCATTTCGGACAGGAGACATTATCTGTTCCGCGCCGTTTGCTGTAACATTTTTTGTCACTCATTAAGGTTAACACACTTTCAACTCACAAGTAAACAACGCAAAAATTCACACATATATGTATAATAGAAATGTAGAAATTCTATTTGAACTTTACCACTCATTTCAATGACTAACTTGCACAAACCCTCAACACGAGGCAATAACCGTATTAGGAACACATGACATGAATATTCATTATGATATTTGCAACAAAGAGTATGAACTCTGGTCAAGGCTGAAACTGCCTTTCTCTGTAATCAGCCTTTCCTATTACATGTACTATTATTTTTTGCCCTTTCCTCTAACTCATTAATGGAAATGAATGTGAAAAGTAGAGGAGGGTGCATTTCATTCTCTGGTTCCCTGGGACGCCAACCCTTTTGTGTGCGGAAGGCACAGGTGGTTGGCGTCGACCTGTGGCTGTGCGCGCATGTATCCGTGAAGGTCGTAAGACAAAATGCTCCGGTGACGAAAATTGCTCCATCCTACATCAACCCATTTCCTTACTTGGACCAAACAATAACCCTAACCCTAAAGCTAACATGAAATTCAATTGCTACCCTAACCTTAACCCTTTATCTATGACGAAATAAAACCTGAAGCAATAGTCGCATGAGCATTATGTCGGAGCACCTTCCCGAAAGCTACACCATGTACACGGATGCGATTATTGGGATACGTAGCACTTATGGGAACGTGGCTACAAAAAGGCTGGGCTAAAAAGAAAAGAAAAATAAAAATAAGAGAGGGAAGGAGAGAGGGAGAGAGAGGAAAAAATCGATTCTCATCATTCTGACATCTTCATTTTTCCAACTGTCTTAAAATGCAAAGAATTGCGCCCGTGTCGAGCCCTCTACGTGTTGGAAAGCGGTGAAATCCTGCCGAAATACTGCCACTTTGTACTGTGAAGTGACGCGCGAAGAGATGTAAGAAAACAAACTTGAACGGGTGAATGGTTGAAGTGTCGTATTTGAAATTCATCCGAAAGATTGATTTTTTTTTTGACGCTGGAATGAGGCAGGGTTCTACTAAGTGGCGTAGCGTAGCGTGGGACCAGCCATGCAGTAAAGGAGCAACAGAAGGCCCTAGACTGAGGGGAAAGTGTGGGAGGGGTGGTATCAACTTTATTACCCGTTTCCTTTCCGTCTAACTTTCCCTCCCCCTTTGTTTGTTTGTTTGTTGTTGTTGTTGTTGTTGTTGTTTTTTTTTTGGGGGGGGGGGACTTGGGGTGTGGGTCTTTTTTCGCCAGTCGATGATGGGTGATGTTCCCAGTGCACCAGTCCTGCCCGTAGCTATGTTATCGTCTCATTCTCTCTTTCACTGACACTAATCTTCTTCGTCTCTGTTCTCTTTATATATAATATTTCACATTATATATATAATATATTACTACATGTAAATTTGGACAATATTCAACTACACAATCTCCATTTCTTAACGGTCAGGGAGACAGCCATTATTGGAGGACATTCAACGTGTATAGTGTCTTTCATTAACGGGATAAGTTCCGCATCGGTGAACACACGTGACCTTTCAACCATTCTGCTCGCTGCTCGCTGCTCGCTGCGTCGAGAGAGTATGAATGTCCGATAAAATCCCCATATCGTGCGTACATTTGAAATGACATTGAACATAGTCTCGTGTTCAGTTTGATTGGAAAGAAGTCATTTTTAAGAAGCCTTGTTTGTACTTTTTATGATATCGCCACGATGATTAAATTAATGTTGATGATTTTGCAACTTTTCATTTTTTTTCGTCAGAAAGCCATGATCAACATCCTCTTTTTCTCTTTCCGCGATCCCAAAGCATCATGTGGTAGAGGGGGTTGGCGCCCATTAATCGCAACGGGCTAATTAATAATGAAGAAATCCGTGACTGATTAGAGTCGGTATAGGCCTGCCTGACACGAACCCGTGTACCACACCGAGGATAATCCCATCTCGTCGTCCCATCAAAATAATTACACCTCCCAAAGTGGAAGAGAAGGGAGAGAGAGAGAGAGAGAGAGGTGGGGGAAACGGAGAGAAAGATGTAGAAAATGACGAGAGAGAGAGAGAGAGAGAGAAATGCAGATATAGACATGATAGATGTAAAGAAATGAGAGAGGGAGTGAGTGATTGAGAGATAATGAGGAGAGATAAGATAGGAGGAGAAAGAAAGACAAAGAGAGAGAGGTTGGGGGTGATAAAAGAAACAGATAAATGGTGGATACAGGAGAGGGGAGAGATGTAGAGTTGTAGAGAGATAGATATCATTAAAATTATCAGGGAGTGAGGTGAAAGGACAGTGTTAGATGGAGTCTGGAGAGAGAGAGAGAGAGACTGAGAGAGAAAGAGAAAGAGAGAGAGAGAGAGAGAGAGAAAGAAAGAAAGAGGGAGCGCGCGCGCATCATCCCGCCATAATGGAAATAGAGACATTTTAAGTTTTCTTCTGTGGACGGTCCAGAATCCATATGCACAAGAAAGTAAGATAGCGATTAAAAAAAAAAAAGAAAGAAAGAAGAGAGAACAAATCCTAGTCCAGAATGAAAGGCTAGGTTATATAATTATTAGTAAGCACACATCTCACAACGTGGAAACTAAAAACATCCCGGTAGATTAATTTCTTTCTTCTTCATTATCTTTTCTCATCCTCTTGTGTCATGTTTCACTATGCAATTACCACCGGTCGTTTCTATCACTTTTCATTGTTCTTCTTATTCCAACTCTCTCTCCATCCCCCTCTCTCTCTCCCATGTCCCATCTCTCACATATCATTCCTTCTGAAGGAGTAAAGTGTCATAAATATAATGGATTGAATGCATGCTCCCATTTGCTCCTCTTTTTCCTCCTGTTTCCATGGAAACACCTCGCTTAATGCTTCTCACTCCTTTTTTTGTTGACTCATAAAGCCTGTTCTGGCCCCGATGTAAGAGGATTGGGCTGCTCTGAAGAAAATATCCCAAATCATACTGTGTATGCTATTTTTGTGTGTAATTATCAAAACACCGCTTTTTTTGCTTCTCTTTTATATCACAGAACTTAACTTAGTAGTAGTACACAGATACCGCTAAATTTCTGCAGTATATATCAATCTAATTTGATTTTTGCTGATGCATGGATGAGCTCAGTCATATGCATTTTCCGAAGGCTGCATAATTTTCAGTAATGCCTTATTTTTTGTTTCAAACAGGCGAAACTATCCATGTTCCATAAAGTCAAATTTTGTTCTCTCCTAGCGGGTTATACAAAGCAAAGAGAAGTAAACACAAAGAAAAGAAGCAGATCATTAATATTGTCATTATCATCATCATCATTATCATTACTATCAGCACCAGCACAGCTTGCAATCTCAAGCCCCTTAACCAAAAGATATAATGAATATAAATTGAACCTGCCAGCTCTCAGTGACACTGGTCCACTATGGCTTCTCTCGTCTTCTTTTTTTTCTCTCTCTCTCTCATGAATATTACCCTTCCAATAGAGATCAGTTATACCCTCGCATCCAACGGATTAAGCTCCGAAATGGGACCAGATTTCGCGCCTAATCTGCATTCGCGCTCCGACTAAGAAGGATCGATTTTGGCAGGCAGGAGGGCTTTGCGTGTGTGACAGCTGCTAACGGCCCAAAGCAAGATGCGCACAAAATATTCAACGAATATTCATCATTAAGGGCCCTTTTCTCCATGTATATGAGCCGCCAGTACATCCCAGAACGGTTAATTGATATTACCCTATCTCAATATGCCCGATGGGTGATTGCAAACCAGGTGCCAAGCATGACTTCTGCATGATATGGGTTTTCAGTGGCGTAGCTTGTGCCCAGCGATTAAGGGGGCACGGATGACATTGGTGATGGGGGCGGCACCGGATTTACCAGGTGGATGGAATTTAAGAGAACATTGCCAAGCAAGTGACGGGACTGTGTGGAAGGGTGTCATATCATAAACTTCCCACTTTACCTCTGCCCCCCCCCCTCTCTCTCTTATTTCCCCCTCTTCATGCGAGGGGGGGGGGGGGGGGACGTACGTCATAGCTTTTACAACGGAATGTCACTTATCAAGCATGCAGCTCTTATTTTGTAATATTTTCGTATAAGTCAATAAACACAATGATACCGTTTAGAACTAAATATCATTAAATGAAATTATTTTTTTTTAATTTGCCAGTTTGCATGAGAATGTTAATACTACGACTACGACTACTGCCGATGAATAATAATAACAATACAATAACAATATTACTCATAATTATAATACTCCTACTACTACCACTGCTACAACAACAGCTACTATATACTGCTACTACAACTACTACTATTACTACTATAGTACTACTACTATACTACTACTACTACTACTACTACTACTATTACTACTACTACTACTACTACTACTACTATACTACTACTACTACTACTACTACTACTATACTATTACTACTATACTAATATTACTACTACTGATACTACTATACTACTACTACTACTATTACTACTACCATTACTCATACTACTACTACTTCTACTACTACTACTACTACTACTACTACTAGTACTACTACTATTGTTACTACTACTACTACTACTACTATACTACTACTACTACTACTACTACTACTACTACTACCACTAATACTACTACACTCTTAAAAGAATTGGGCGAAAAATGCCCAACTTTTAACTAACACTGGTCAACATACTGTCCACAAAACTATCGCCCATCTAATGTTTGGTAATCCGTTTGCTATGTGGTTGGGCAAAAAGGTATTGCCCATCAGTTGGTGACCGCTCATATTTTACGTAATATGATATTGCTCAACAGGTTTTTAACCATTTTTTTACCCAACATGTTTTAGAGTGTTCTTGTTTTCGATATCATTTTCTTTATGTCGGTATAATAAGGTAGATGCAGAAAATCAATCAGCTGTCAAGCGGAAGGTAGAGGAGTTATAAATAGTCCTGCTTGGGTAATAAATACTATGTGGTTGGGAAAATTAAGTTGTCCAATTTCAGTTTTAAAAATGAAATACAGATGTATGTCTAGAAAATGTCTTTACGGGTCTTCACCTAACCAATCGTATCCAACCTTTTCTTATCCTAACCTATCCTATACGGTACCTATCCTATCCTATCCAGCTAATCGAATCAAATGCAAGCTCTTATTTACCCCCTTATAATTCATTGTACACTGTATAAAAATTGCTTTTTTCACGGAAATTTCCTGGCAGTCAGGATGCCGGGAATGCCCGTTTTTCCACAGTACATGTAAAATAACAGGTTTTCCTAACAGGAAATTGTTAGCATACGGTCATTTTTGTTAAATAGTAGAAACTTTAATTTTCTAACAGGAAATCTATGTAAATTAAAACGGAACCATGAAAAAGATTTGTCATTTAACAGGGTAACTTGTTAAAATATGAGAAAATGTATTTTTAACAGTGTTTTATGTCGGGCGATTGTAAATATATGCTGATTTGCGGTAAACCAACAAGCTTGCTGTTGTTTTACAGGAAATAGACTGTAAAATTGAAATATCGGCAATAACTTGTAATTTCAAGGGCAAAAAACCCTGTAGTTTTACAGTTATTTTTACAGTGTACTTCACCTAACCTATCGTATCCTACTACTACTACTACTACTGCTAGTACTACTATTACTACTACTACTACTATACTACTACTACTATACTATTACTACTACTACATCTATACTACTACTACTACTACTCCTACTATTACTACTAATACTACTACTATTACTACTACTACTACTACTATACTACTACTACTACTACTACTACTACTACTACTACTACTATTACTACTACTACTACTACTACTACTACTACTACTACTACTACTATTACTACTATTACTACTACTAATAATAATAAAAAAATAAATCCCAAGAGCTTGACTGGTAACATACAAATCTTGCAAAACAGATGGCAATCACTTTAACAGCCGATGTTCAGTCTTGGTATATTAAGTACGAGCAGACAACAATTTTGACAGATTTCACTGACGTTAATAAAACCAATTCACGCAAGATATACTAATAATGCAAACATATTTGTTTTTTTCCCCTTCTAAATTTGAGAAACAAACATGCCAAACGAACAGAGTCAAATGAGCTGAATATAAATCATAACCCCCAGCTGCGTTGTATAATTAACACTTCTGTGTTCCTTCATTTATCAAATATCTGTCAAATACTTACGCAGTGAAGGGTGGCTTTTAGATGTCCGAAATATGAACAGGATCAGACTCTATTTGTTTGTCTGAAATCGTTTGACTTCGATTGAGAGATGTACTAGTCTTATTTTTTTTTTAATTGTCTTGATTTTTTTTATTTTTCTACTTTGGACAATGATTATCTTTCAAGCATTGAGATATTATCAAAATGCGCTTTGCTTTCACGTATGGTGTAATTGTCGTCCCATTGTTTTTATGAATAAATCAATGATACATGTAACGTTAAGTTATTGGTTAATTTGTTAAATTAAGTCTTTGATTTATGATTGGAAATAGAATTCACATCCAATACAATATCTCCAAGAAGTTGGACGTATGATCTCATCAGAAATTCTTCTTCCACGGGTTTAAACTATTATTAGATATATCACACAAGATTAAAAATACATTATTTACATGATAATTTATAGTATGAATCAAACTAAAAAATATAATCAAGTAATAGTCAAATCCCACATTTTTCGGTATTGTTTCCCCTGTAATCTATGTTACATATTCAAGTATGATTATGGGATATCAAGGTTTACGTACGATATTAGTTCCTCTTCGTTTTCCCTCGAGTAACCAGGTATCAGAATTGACTTCTTTTTCAAATGCAAAGGAAACCATCGCTTGCGAGCTCTGCCCCATTAACACAAACTCTCTGTTCTATTCATGCCATTGCCCAACCCTCTCTCTCTCTCTCTCTCTTTGTCTTTCTCTCTCTCTCCCTCTGCCCTTTCTTTAGTATCTCCTTCGGACATTGTCCAATCTATCCTCCCTTTTCCTGTCCAATGCCTTATTTTTTTTTCCAACCACTATCTTCCCAATCGAATATAGATTTATGGGGATCGAAAAAGGAAGACAATTCACCTCATCCGCTCGGATAATATTCTTTGTCCCTACTCTCTCTCTCTCTTTCCCTTCTCTCTCTCTCTCTCTCTTTCTCTCTCTCTCTCTCTCCCTTCTCTTTCCCTTCTTTATGTCCGATCTCTCTCTTCTCTCAATGTTTTCCTATCATTCTCTTTTTTGTTTTGTTTCTTAACCCCTTCCTAATCTCTTTTATTTTCCCTCCTCGTTTCGATATTGTTCTCCTTGTTATCTCAATCTCATTCGTCTCTTACTCTTCCTCACTTTCTCTCTTCCTCTCTTCTCCTCTCAAACACAACCCCCCCCCCTCTCTCTCTCTCTCCCTCTCTCCCTCTCCATCCCATTTTCACATCTCTCTTTTTATTCCTTCATTCCTTCTCTCCCGCTAACCGCCCCTTCCCATGAATAACTCCCACCATCCAAGATGCACTGACGGAAATCACGCGTTGCCAAGGTAACCCCTCTTGATTTGGCCAGCGTCTATACCGAAGCCGGGACGGCGTATCTAATTCTATCAATACGCCAACAAAAGACTCAGTTGGAGAAAGGGGGAGTAAAGCAGGAGAGAGAAAATATGGATGGAAATGATCTAGGGTTTGGTCTGCGCCGCCACGGCGAGGCACGGTATAATATGGGATATTTCGATATATCGCGTGCAGTTTCTACACAATACGTATTATGACAATCTATGACGCGGCCAAGCATGCAAGATGGTATGCGACCATAAGAGGTTGAGTCGTCCATGGTAGTCCCTCTTCCCATGCTCATGATGAAATTGTTGCATAACCTATACATACGTTTTTCTTCTTCAATATGTAATGACACATAATCATTATAATGCGACATAAAGTGTGCACGCTCAGGCTTCTCAGCATGTGGTATAAATCTACAGGCCACTATAAATTTGCAATTTTGTATGAACCTTAGTAGTTCTTATCTATCATGTAACTATATTAGGCACAAATTAAATGATGTAACGGCGTCTGTAAGTGTCGGTTTATGAGACCATACACGAATAAATGTATTATTACGACTCAAATAATTATGAACTTTAAACAGATGTGATGATGAATCCATGCATTAATTAATTATAGCATTTCACGTCATGGACATTATCATTATAGTTGTCATTGAAAATAATTCATTTCTAATCTGCTAATTGTTTGCTCACGATGGCACTATAGAATTCATCAGTCACTAAAACAATGGAAAAGTAGTACAAACAACGGTTCATTAAATCACGACTTGGGGAAAATTTGATTAATATATAATTTAAACAGGCTTGTCGTAGATGCTTCTTCTTTAAACAACCCCCCAAAAAAGAACGAATAAAAGTAAAAGTATACCAAGAACATGAAATTTATCCATGTATCGTTGGTTTCGTAAGGGATGAATTTTTATTTAACCCTGACTGCTAAGAAAGCAACCAGGGGACCTACGGTTTAAGTCCTATCAGTGAGGGACTTGATAAAGAGGATAAACGCCTTACCAAAGGGTAGTGGCTGATGAACTTTGTTGCTCTACAACTGAGCCAGCACAAGTAACAATTCTGCCAAATTTATGTCATCATTAATCCTATAAAATGTTCTTTAAAATTCATTTAAGCACAAAACAACTCACATTTTGTTCGGATACGTAACACTGCATTAGTGCCTTCACGTTGGGCACCCAGGGGAGCGTTTCATCAAGCGTTTTGTCAGTGATTTTTACCGACAACTGTTATAAGCTACTGAAATCCTTGCATCTGATTGGCTGAGAGCAAATTTGTCGGTAAAAATCACTGACAAAACATTTGATGAAAAACTCTCCTGGTCAGTGTTTTTTTTTAATGGATTAAATCTGTCTTAATTTAGCTGTAGAAGAGAAAGCGCCAATTAATGTCAGCTACTTTATTCTAAATAAATTACTACAGCTTTTTGACAAAATGAATAAACGAGATAAACCGAATTATGCATTGGAAGTGACACATTGATTTCATTATGACATATTTGTTTGTTTATTTGTTCAGTTATGTAACATTGTTACGATTACGTGCATTAAGCGAATGTAGATGTAGACATTTTTGGTGCTTCTTATTACATCAGGTGGCTAACACTCACAACTTGACTTCGTGCAGGTTTGAAGTTGGAATAAAGTTTGTACATATTTTGTATGAATGCCATCTACAGTTCTTGCAGTAGTTAAATGCCAATAAAAACATTTTTTTTTTTGCACTTAGCATTATCATTGCATACTCCATTCATAGTTATTTACAGGGGCTCTCACGGAAATCCCATGCAAGTCACTTAAACGTTAAGCAAACTGATGCGGCGCGATTCAGTCTTACATTTTGTTTTACCCAACTTGACTCATATTTCTTATTCTATTTTCTCTCATACATTTCCTACTCAGCCCCTTGATTAGTTTCTACACATTAATTTTAGACGACTTTTTGTCGTCAGGACAAACACTTCTTTTCATTCATATTCGTTTATCATGTTAGTTATTTACTGAATAAGATGTTACATCTTTTAGCATATAATGCCTATTACACCGTATTATACAGGTGTTTTTAATACAATATAAGACTTGATAATGAATGTTGTGTTTACTCAACTGTAGTTCATTTTCGAGTTCAAGTTCATCTATCAAAATGATGGATGCTTGTGTCGGCATCTGGTGTGCGAATTAAGACATGGCAAGTTTCACCATGATTTCTGAGTTAATAATTGGAGGTATATTTACTGTGCAATGTGAATTATAGTGTATATAAAAGTGCTTACATTGAAATATTTCAATCTTTCCTTGGGTCAACCTCTAATAAGGGGCTCATCCCTCAGTTTTGGCTGCTACCTACACCAGCGCAATAACTATATCTCTAGAGTATTTTTTTCAATTTAATTTAATTCAATTTAATTTGATTTAATTCAATTTATCTATTTTATCACGGTAAAAACTCACTCCAGCCTTTCGGCTGTTCTTCAGTAAGTCCGTGCAAAATCCACTATATCATTTTCACCTTTTCCGGTTGTTTTTATGCTGTTAAGTGAAATAAATGTAAGAATATTTCGTTTCAGAAATTCACTAATTCACACAAATTCCACCCTTGAACCTCTATGGTATCGTTCAAAATAATGTAATATATAGCGGCCTTGTACATGTAAACCTCTACGCCACTTCTGTATAACGTCGATATACTGTTGATTGAAGGGCATGTCCATGTTGTAGTACTACTCGCGTGTGCCTTTAAATTATGCTGCGAAGGTCCTATTAAGAATTCAAGAGATAAAAGCAGCGATGCATATTCGATAAAGTCGAAAACGCGAGGATTTTTGTGTAATTGTTTCGTAATGGTATTGGAAAATGGGCTCGGCTTGCATGACTTGTGTGGGACATGCATGTTGAATAGGCACAGCGGGGGAACTCTGGCCGAGGCTTTCACCGGCCCATCTACCCCCCTCTCATCTCAGCGAGTCTTTCCCATCCATTTACGCGGCGGCAAGAAAGAGTCGCAGGCATAATAATATAATATGCAGGGACGGAGATGTGTGGGAAAGACTGACAGAGAGAGAGAGAGAGAAAGAAAGAGACAGAGGCAGAGACAGAGAGACAGATATAGACAGGGAGACAGACAGAGACGGGCAGGAGCCTGGAGTAGAATTAATTTTAAATATAAACTTAAAATATTTAAAAGACAGGATAATTCGCCTAATTAAATCAATAATTGTAAAGAAAGGCAAGAAAAAGAAACAGAAAGAAAGAAAGAAAGAACGGCAACACAAAGAATTTGAAAGAAATATATGATTAGTAACCGAAATATAGCAGAAATATGTATTGCAAAATATAGGTGCAATATGATACGTTTAATGTTCATGTTAATTATTATCTATTTTGGCCGTCCGACCCCCTCCCCCATCTCCTAAAATAACAAAAGACTGAAGATTGGAACTATATACAGATATTATACTATATACAGACATATTTTATGGGTATTTAATATCATTGCAGATTGAGTCTATGGGTACCTGTTATATGCTAGTTCTTAAAATAATTCAAGGTTTTGTTTAGTTCATTTAGATGCACATTCTGACTTTGAATATCGACACAAAAAAAAAGAAGAAAAGGATTTAGTATAAGTAGATCTGTCTATAAGATCAGTGGTCCTTATTTCCAGGAAAAGGCCTTTTCGTGAGAAATATCTCACTTTGCTTTATATGGTACCGTCTGCATCACATTGGATTGAGTTTGTGTCGTATGGTCCAAAAATTGTGTTTGGCCACTAGAAAAAGGTACGTTTTTCAAACAAACAAACAAAAACCAATCATTTGTTATTGAACATGTTGAAAAACTGCAAACCAATCAGGGTATTATATTCAAGAATACCACGGCATTAACCCGCTGGTTACTGAAATCTGTCATTGACATAGACTTAATACATGCAGGGGCCACCTTGTACCAGTGGGCAATGGGTTAACATACGGCGACATGTTCGAGGTGCCTTGGTATGTAAAGAAACTGTCGTATATCCATCATAGAATAAGATAATATAGAAATATATATAATCAAAGGAGTTTCTTTCTGCAGCCTAGTTAGGGCAGATATTCTAAGCCGGGGTATAATCCACAGCCTCTTTGAAAGCGCATATGATTGTATAGACATTAGTAAATATGTGATATGCGCTATACAAAAACTGCATATATTATTATTATTACTACTACTATAATTACTGTTGCTATTACTATTTCTAGCCCTATATTGCAAACATAACCAAGCAACAAGTCGGTATTCGTGTTTGTGGAAGAAGACGATCACGAATGAGTCACATATCGGGCGTGGTTCATAAGGACCTGCAGATATATATATCAACGTCCAACAAAAAACAAACATTCAAATATTAACACCTTCATAACAGAGCGTTTAAAGATGTTTAATGTAATAAGTGAATCTGGATCAGGAACATCGACCTTATATCAACACACGCCCAAAGAACACCCGTCTCCATCTCTATTCACAAAACACGCAAACAGAGCATTCGGGATGCGATCTCAATCCTTGCAATGAGATGGGGATGCCGTCCAATATCGAACACGGCTTGGGTGGAGGGGCTGCTTGTATCCCATCCTCTCTTCAACGCATGAGTTGAGGCAGAGAAAAGGTAGAGCACCCGCCTGTCTCGAGCCAACAATGACGGGGGATACCCGATATGCGGGGAGTGTTACAGGAGGCGGGATCGCTTACCCCAATGTTTGTAAAGCAGCGATTGTTACACCCCGGTAAAATTACGATATAGATCCCCCCTGTTCGTTTCAGGAGGAGAGTCGGAGAGAGAGAGAGAGAGAGAAAGGTAGAGAGATGGAGAGAGAGAGATAGGGAAGGGAGAAATAGAGTGAGAGAGGAAAAACACCATAAACAGATAAACAGTGAAAATGAATAAGAGAGAGAGAGAGGGGGGGGGGGGGGGGGGGTATTGAGGGAAAGAGCAAAAGAGAAAAAACAAGTTTTAAAAAAGAGACGGAGTGAAATATGAAGATTGAGCTTAGAGGCAGAGAAAGAGAAAGGGAGGGAGAAAGAAGGAAAGGAGAGAAAAGAGAAAGATATATTGATATTGTGAAAAAGAAAGAGTGAGAGAGAGAGAGAGAGGGGGGGGGGGGGAAAGAAAGAGAAATGAAGAAAGGGGGAGGGAGGTGGGGTGAGAGGTAGATGGTAAGACCAGTGAACACTCTCGGACCTAAATAATTATCGACTTTTTTGTATTTGGTTACTGCAGACTGGTTATTGATTTATGATTAACCATCAGACTCATGATCTGAAATAAAAAAATAATGACAGCATTTCGTTCTAAGTATAATGTCTCCTGATCACACTTGTTGCATTATATTAGAATGTAATATAATAATCATCATGAAATTATTAACAGTCTACCTTAAATCGAACAATATGAAAACTGAAGATCACACATGATTTATAATATTTTCATTTGAATAACTTTTCCCGGATGACATAAAATTCGATGAAATATTTCCATCATAAATATGACTATCAACTTCCACATTATTTAGCCGTCGACGTGATGAATGTCTTCAATACTTATAGAAACGAGTGATTTGCCAAACAAAAATACATATTTAAAGAGGAATTTTATACGTACAAGAGAAAGATGTTGCAAATTAACAACTCCAGTGACAGAGGCCTCATTGATATGAATGGTGTAAAATGTGATTAATTATCTTTCTCATTAGGGACATGATTATCACTCAATAAATTGATTAATCTTGTAATCCCAATCTATTACCGCCCCTGGACTTGTACACTGAAAACCACATACCCACTCGACGTGTATGTTTGCAAAGCGTTGGAAGTGTTCTTCAATAATGCAAGCGTTTCAGCAGTACACGTGAAACACAATATAAACGCAAAGCGATCACCATTTTTGTCAAACAATGCGTCACTCTACCGAGACAGGAGGTCCCATGTATACATATCGGTGTTGGCGCCGTGAAGAAAGGGCGTTTTGTGTCAGGATTAGTAACATATGGTAACTCGAATCTCCTCTCTCCTCTCTTGGTCATAAACATCTATTCTAAGTTAACAATAGAATGGGAATATACACCAGAACATTATTCTACCTCAAGGGAATAGAAAATAAATATTTTGACACCTTCAACAATCGCACACTCTAAAAGACGTCTAGTCACTTTAGTTTTTACCAGATCGCCTGGTCACATTTTCTTAATCAGATTTCTAGTAATCTGACTAGGATTCTGTTCATTTTCAAAGCCGAAGCTGGTTGTTTTGACTAGCATAGTGCAGGAGCCCGTAGGAATAGCTTTTCTAGTCACATTTGACTAGGCTGTTCTAGAGTGCATAGTCAGTATAGCTGCTACACGATTAGCCTAATCATGTCATTGAATATGGTCTAATTTACCCAAGGTAGCCACATCATTGTGAATACCGCTTGTCCTGCGGGTCCTTCAATCTTATTATTATCTATGCAGCACCATACCAGGAACATATTTATTACACGTGTATCAAGAGTGATAATGCGAGCAAATACCTTGTACAAGGAGCCAAGCACCGAGCAAGGATCGAATCCGGGACCTCTTGTACGAGAGTCAAGAGCCTTCACGGATATACCACAGTGCTCACTAATGATAACCGTTGCTATTTCCATCTTTGCTCTCATTTAAAAGCACAGTCAACATGACCAACCCCATCCCATCTCCACACACACACACACACACAGACACACACGCACACACATAATATATATCATTTGAAAAATAAGGGGCAAAAAAATCTCATTCTTTCTTTCTTTCCACTCTGTTGCAACCCCTTCATAAGAAACATCTTTCTGGTTGCTTTGCCTTTTAGCGGCTGGGACGTTAAGACCATTGTAGAACCATAACATTGAGACATATTTAACAATTCTGTTTTATTATTTTATTTGCATTAATGTAACGATTGAAACTACCTCTTTACTATCACAGTTGAGATTATTACACCATCTTATTCTGTAATATTACGATGCATGGAGAGCTTCTGAACAGCGCAATTCATTATGGCGTTGATTAACATTGAAAAGAAAAAAGCAAGACACCAAACAAAGGAGGAGGGTGCCAACGAGACCCCCTCCACCACCATAACCACTGCCCATTGAATAACACACCACGTATACACGAGGGCACAATGCACCCCTTTGAAGGGATTCTAATATTAATGTCGGAAACTTAGCTGGCCTTTCATCGAGGTTGCCGAAGAAAGACCGCTTTCTTGACCCTCTATTAGAGTTTGCATCTCATTAACTGACTTGCGCGGAACCTCTAAACGCAAAATATAGAGCAGCTAAAACACACTTAAAACGAATTCGACACGAATAGTAATATTATGAAATTATCCATCTTCTGATGGAGGAAGCAGTGAATTAGTTTTCTCGCCAACTTATACTCAATGTTGAGCTTACTTTCATTATCAAACAGCGCGCATGTATTTACCCAAAGTGACCACGCCCCCATCTCTAAACTAGGTATCTCACTGGGGTTGCGAACAGTTGACAAATATGCATTTTTTTAATTCTTTAAAAATTATGTAAATACTCCTCAACTGTTCGACACGTTCATCCATATTTTGAACATATTCAACAATTCCAAAAACCTTTCAAAAACATGACTTTTCGCAAAATAGTCTGTAAATATATCATGCGCCACAGTCATCAACTATTCTTCAACTTCAAAAAGAACGTTCTTTTATGAATAGCCCTGGGGGAAAATGTTTTTCCCATATCGAAGAACTATAACTTGAACCCCATTTTCGGCGGGAGGGATGGGGTTAAGGTTCTAAAAGCATTTTCACCAGACAATATTCTTCCATTTACAAGCGGTATATTAACTATTTCTCTATCTGTCCTAGCCCCCCCCCCCCATCTCTCTTCCACTCGCATACACTTCATCTTTCATCTTGCTCTAAACAAGTTCAACACCCTCACAATTACGAATCTCTGTATTTTGATAAGAATATTTGAATATTCATGAGTAGTTTGCAGCATGCTTAATTCTGTGATGAAACCATGAATATAAACGCACTTAAAACGACAGCAACCCGCTCAGAATGCACGTGATCATAGTCGATTGTGGAAATGGAGCTTAACTTGGATCAGACAAAATAAATCCTATATAACGAATCCAATGATTTTCTTTTCCCCGAAGAAGTTTCTTAGTCTTTTCTCCGGTTTCAATGTAAAACAGAAAATTCCTTATCATAAATAAATACTTGCTCTGATATGTTTTACCGCTATATAATATTACCTTTCACCACTAATCGAAAAGAATTTTCTTTCGTAAAGTTTCATTAAGAAAACTAAATGAAACTTTTTAACCACACATATTATCTCAAACAAATCGCTGATCATTATTATTTCTTTAAATACACAATTTTCTTATTCTTTAGAACGACTCTCGTACCATTCCCTCTTATTCATAGGTAATTCTCAGTAAAGTTAGGACACCCCCCTTATTAATTTATTCATAATCGTAGCTTTTTCCAGACAGGGAAAATACAAGCCGTGTTTTTTATATTTACTAATCAACTTACGTTTCTTTAACTATGTCGAAAGTACTTAGGTTACTTTTATGAAATTCATAAAATAAAATTCATTACTTGAAACGAAAATGTTTCATTCTTTTAATACCACTTTTAATTCTGCATTATTCAATATGTATGACATTTGTCATACCGAATTTTCATATCTGTTATTTTCTTGGACAATAAACACATGTGTGGAAAGTAAATGAACTTCGCATTTTGAACTTTGATAAGAATATGAAATGTGTGTTTCTTACCGTAGATTTTACAGGTACATAGAGCACTTTCTGGCCATAATCCGGCTGACCCCTCTCGGCAGCTGCTAATTTGAAATTCTTTCCTTTAATCCAAAATCGAAATCGGCCATTTTCCGCCGACGGAAGTTCATCTCCCTTTAAAACGGCAACAATGCGCTTGTACTTCTTCCGGGTCACTGTTTTGGTCTTGCCGCTGTCCCCGTAAGTTTTCTCCACCCATTTACAGTACTGGGTCGGTGGGATCATCTCATCCCCTCCTCCCCCTCCTCTTCCTCCTCCTCCTCCTCCTCCTCCACCTCCTCCGTTCTCTAACTCCATGGTTCCGCCATCGTGTTTGCTGGTGTCGTTGGCAATGCCGCAGCCGTTGCTTGTTACATTGGCACCTGTCATCAGCGAAATACCAACTCCTTTAGGTGCGATGTCCAATTCCATGTTTGCGACTCCGGGAGAAAAAAAAAATATATTTGAAAAAAGAACGGAGGAATAAAAAACCAACTGAAGGAGGGGGAAATGTGAAGACGCGAAGGGGTAAATGAAGTGGAATTACAATCGCGTTCGGTTGAGAAGTAATCGCGCTATTAAACTGGGTCCCGTTTAGTGTCGGCGGCAACTCGTTGCCATGGTAACCAGCAGGCGTCACTCACGTTCCATAAAGCACGTTCAATGCAGCGCGCCGAGCAGCCAGCTAGCTACACTCGATTATAGTGGTTGTGATTGTGTCCCGTTCCACGATTTTTCTCTTGATGAATCGACCGGAGAAGTGGGAGAAAAAAATAGGATGGAGATTGAGAGAGGGAGATGAAGGAAAGAGAAAGAAAGAAACACAGCGATGGCTGTCTTACAAAATACCAAGGAGAAAAGGGCAAAGGCAGAATAGCGAAATATGAAGTCTGAAAAAGGACGTCGAAAAACTAAATTCACACACGATTTTGTACGAGGCACGCGAGGATAATTATGATGAAGGCTGCATGTGAATTTGGAGAAGGCACTGCAGAAGCTTGCTCGCTGTCCGTGTTTAAGTATTTCATTAGTGACAAGCTTGAGGTGTGTGGTGAATAAAAAGGGTATTATGTTTTTTTCTGTGCTTGCTGTGGGGAAAGGCGTACAAACACCTTTCAGCTATCTGTATCGTTTGCTTGCTCGGGACGGGCTCGAAGGGGCGATTTCCGTTCAGCGTTCTCTGACTAAAAAAAAACTGGCGTCGATATCTATTCAATTGCAGCGATAAAAGCAAATGCTCCCTGCATCCACTAAGGTGGGCTTGTTAAAATATTGATATAAAAATACAGGACGAGACGGAATTCGTATGAAATATGAAGGCAAATATATAATATTAACAAGTGGTTTCAGCCAAATAGTATCTAAGGTAGCCTATACCATAACGATAGGAAATTATGTCTTGCAAGATGGTATTTCAGCATTGATGTTTGACAAGGTGTGGCACAACCCTGCACAGACGTCTCCAACAATATTGTGCAAAGACGAATTGTTCGAATTTGTAGATTAATGTTTACGATTGACTCATCACATCCAGGTTAAGAAATAGGCATGCCTTACAGATACAAAATGAAATGTTATCAAAATACATGGGGATGTACGAAGTATAATGCTATATCCGCTATTGCCGGTCTTCTTGATTAAACCCTTCAGTATTTTTTCCCCAAACATGCCAAATCAGTCCACCAAAGTGAAGACGTTTGCTAAGGACACTTCTTCTTCCAACTGATGATTCCTTCAGTCATTCATACAGAATTAATTTCCTTTTTTGAGCAGGGAAAATAAGGTGACAGACATTCGCGCCAAATCCAAGTCGTCTGCATCTTAAGAGCACATCACAATCCACATAAGCATGCTGGAGAGTCTTTTTTTTTCTCTCCACAGGTGAGTGTCGAGTCGAGCACGAGGGTTATTTCACAACATTACAATGTCACACCCAACCCAAGCGCCGGAAATGATAGCTAGAGAATGATCAAATAGTCATACCCGCTGTTGAAGGTGAACTTACTGATTGTTCGGCAAGAAACGCAAGATGAATTTAAGGCACTAAGATGGTAGTTAGATGTGTTGGGATGCAGCTAGAAACGACAGCTCCTTTCGTTATCCCTCCTTACAGTCATGTCGTCCAGTCGGTATATGGGACGGTCTGCAGCCCGTCTGGCGAGATATGCCGCACTCGGGGAGCCCGCCAATCTTTTCTCACTCGCAGTGGATGGGTGGTGTGGTGTAAAAGGCTGCGTGATCATTTGAAAGCAGGCGATCATTTGCAACATCAGTCCCAACCATAGGAGGGAATTTCAAGCGTAGGGCGTTGCCATGAAAATGACGCCAAGCGTTTGATGCCTGATACCATTATGCTCTTTACTCTGTTCAGTTACGACATTTAAACTTCTCCCTTTATCTCACCCTTTCTCACCCCCGTCTCTCTCTCTCTCTCTCTCTCTCTCTATGATCCCAAAAATATAAAATGTATTTCCTGAACAGAGAAAACAATACAATCAGGCTAACGATATGCTTTTACTTAACATTTCTTTAATTTTCTTACAGCGCGACTGTAGGCATTATAATTATGATCACACTTTCTTGTATACTTGTAGGTTCAGTGTTAGGCTACAAATGATTTTGTTTCATTAATAGTTCTTTTTGTTCCGAAGGGGTGGAAAATGTTAAAACGTACGCTACTCCAGAATAATTGAAGACAATAATGACGAGATACTATAATGTAATAAACATTATTTTTATCAGTCCTGTATTTACCATCAATTAAAACATAAATATCTATCTATCTATATATCCATCAATTTTTAAAAATACCAGGTAAAGATTTTTCCGTTTAGGCCTATATATTTCTTTTCTGACTGTCTTATACGACATCCTCTCTGTTGCTATATAATTAAACATTAATTTTGTTCTCTCTCTGTGAAAGAAAACTTCATCCTATACCCTGTGGCATGTATACATCATTATTCTGGTTCAATTTTTTTTTCATTTATACTTATTTTTTGTATCTTGTCAAACTCCCACCCTCTATAATCATTCTTTCTAAATTCAATTTTCGACTATTTATTTTATTCATCCCACCTAGTCCTATTTTTGTAATTGAACTATATACCGAAAATTGTTGCCCGCATTGGACCGAATGGTGCGTGTTACTTCAAACATCATTCATATTAAGTATCCTTGGTCATCATATTAGAGAGTTCGGAAGGTCAGCTTGCCATCAACACAATCTTGATTATCAGAATGATCAGTCGCCTTCACAAAGACACATTGACTGTTAAAAGCCCCGTTCACACGAGGCGTCATCGGCTGACGTTAGGACAGCGTCAGCGAAAGAGTGATATGGATTAAAAAGGTGATTGCAATGTGAACAGTGCAATCGATACTTTTAATAACTGGTGTATGGATAAATTGCCTCAACAAGTTTAACTAACTTATTTATCTGCGTGCACTGTTACGTCTGTGCTGGCAACTTCAAACGCAAGCGTCTCTCCTGTCCGGGTCTTTTTTGCACGTTCCCACCGGCACGAATCATATTGAATTGAACAATAGCTGGCTTGATCGACGCGGTCCTATATATACGTCGGCATGTGACGCCTCGTGTGAGCTGGGCTTTTAATAAGCCGGTTGCGCATTTGGCGTCATTTCAATTGCGTCATTGCCTGCGCTAATCAAACCTGTAAAGAGTATAAGCCCATACGCCAGCGTTTCAACACAGTATATGTACGGTTCATTTTGTAATCACTATTGCACTATGTCACTATCAAATGACGCGTTAGAGACTACACTAGTAGGTCTTATTCGGCACGACGTTAATCACAATTATGTCATTACATGTCCACTGGATAACAGGAATGTTTTTCTAATGTATTTATTGTCGCGGAATTTGTCATCATGTTTACATTAGAATTGGTGTATACTCTGAGGTTTTGGAATCATCAATATGATAAGAAATTGACCCAAACTCGCTGAAAAGCACATGCGCTGCACACAGAAACGGGTATTTGGGACTGCACACACATGTGGCATGAATGTTTGGCCCAAACACTTCAACTATTTCTCGTCATATTTCGTATATGAGGGTATTTATAGGGCTATCCTTTTCAAGGGACATTTCTACTATGATCTTCTTCCGAACTGACATAAAAAGAATGAGAAAACTCACAAATTATTTTTCACCTTTCCCAGAACTCAACCTTCTCTTTAATAACATATTCATACAGTAGAAGACTCGAGTAACATATCTTGCCAATTGCTACCTCTTGATTGCCACTTTCCATTAACAAACATAACTAGATACATTCCTATTCTATGAAGAGCATTGTTTCAAGCTTTGATCATTGGATACGTTACAGATAAATCGTTTTAAGAGATTTTTTCCTAGCCCTGAAGTGTTCCAGTTGATTTGAATTATTTCCCGTTCTAAAAAAAACAACAACAACAAAAGAACTTTACACTAAATGATGATTTTTTTTGTTTCTTCAAGAGCATGCTATTAAAGGCATCACATATCCTTAGAACAAAATCTCTGTTAAAGTCGATTAATTCTTGTCATTCGATGGCAGATGGAAAAACCATTTTGTTGAGTAACATATTTGATTGTCCCTTTGCCGGGGGGGGGGGGGGGCACTTCTGGCCCGCGCCCTCCTTTTGAAACCTAGGTGTACATTATGTGCCCCCTTTTTAAAAAAACTTTTTTGCTTGTCAGAACATTTTGGAGGACGGATTACCTTTTTTGGTGCCCTTTTTTCATGTACAGAATCCTGGATCCTCCCCTGTATTTAGGTGTAAGTGTATGTCTGTTTCGTTGGGAGAATTCCTGGGGACACCGAGTAAACGGAAATTGCAAGGTCGTGAGGCTGACAGACATGAGCAGAGCGGGTTGCTTGAAAATAAAATACATCAGTATAACGATTGCTACATAGGCCGAAACGACCCTTTATCTTAAATACATACGGGGGTAGGGGGATGGCTGTTCTGAAAGGCACTGGCTAACAAACAAGTACTAGTAGTCCCACGTGTAGACAATCATGTCGGACCGCTGCTGAATATGAATGAGATGTGCAATGTCGATGGGTATGATGGAGATTGTAGCGAGAGATAACGATAATAATGAGCGAGAGCCAAGAGAAAGGGACAGCCAGGACTGAATGAAAAGATTAAGATTGGGTAAGGTCAGTATTGACAATGAGATAGAAAGAGAGGGAGAGAGAGAGAGAGAGAGGGGGGGGGGGAGAGAAAGAGAGAATGAGAAAAGGAGAGAGAATGAAGGAGAAAAGGGGGAATCGACAGATGAAGACGAGAAAAGAGTTAGTTGGTCTTAATGCATACAACTGTTGTGAGAAGAAAGTATGATAACAAGAGTGGGCAGTTTGTAGCCATGGCCATCTTTGCTAATGACCTGTCGTTTGAGCCCATTTGAACATTGTTCAACCAACTCATTGCTTTCATATCTGCTTTCATGCACGTCTGCGTCTACTTCAAAAATGATTTTCAGACATTCCTATGAAGTTATACTTTAAAACGATATTCAATAGAGAAAAATTATTCTATGATTTCATAATGTAGCAATATTTCCGGCGAATAGCATCATCACGAGTATGTTTAACTTGTCTGCATTGTAGGAACCCAATGCTCTTTGCATACATGTATAATTTTTAACGCAATCATTCAATTTTAGGAGTATTTGTATCTTTTAATCTTAAAAACAATTTTAAAGGAACATCAAGAAAGAGAGACAGAGAGAGAGAGAAAGAGAGAGAGAGAGAGAGAGAGAGAGAGAGAGAGAGAGAGAGGGGGGGGGGGGGGGGGGGAGAGGGGAGAGGAGAGAGAGAGATGTATGTGACATACACGTTATATCTAAAAATGAATATCTAAATATCTAAACTTTCTGCAATACAAGGAACTTCAATACCTTGAAATGCCAGAACAATGCCTGGGGCAGAGGCGGCGCTTCCGGGGGGCAGGGGGGGGGGGGGGGGCACAGTACCCCATACTTTTTCAAGTACCCCAAAAGTGCCCCTTTTCATAGCTGATAAGTGCCCCCTTTTCTTCGTATAGCGCCCCTTTTCTTTCTAATAAGTGCCCTTCTTATCTTCTGATAAGTAGCCTCTTTAACCTCAAACATTACTGCCCCTTATAATATCTAATAATTGCCCCTTTTTTGTCTAATTAGTGCCCATTTCCCGTTCTAATAGTGTAATTTTTCCTTCTGATAAGTGCCCCTTTTCCTTGGTATAACTGCAACCCTTCTTCTTTCTGATAAATGCCCTTATCACCTTCTGATAAGTGCCCCCTTTAACATCAGACATTACTGCCTTTACTGTGCCTTTGTTTTTCGTCTGATTACTGCCCATTTTCCGTTGTAATAGTACAATTTTCCTTTCTTGTAAGTGCCCCTTTTCACCTCTGATAAGTGACCCTTTTTCTTCGTACGACTGCCCCTTCTTCTTTCTAATAAATGCCCTTTCCACCTTCTGATAATTGCCCCTTTTAAACTCAGATAAGTGTCCCCTTTGAAATCCGACAAGTGTCCCTGTTTTCGTCTGATTGGTGCCCATTTTCCGTTCTAATAGTGCATTTTCACCTTATGATAAGTGCCCTTTTCACCTCTGATAAATGCCTCTTTTTAAGTGCCCCTTTTACTTCTGATCAGTGCCCATTTTTCTTTCTAATAGTTTTTTTCCCCTATTGATAAGTGCATCTTTTGTCTTCTAATAAGTGCCATACCTATATATTTTATATAATGTACCCTTATACTCAGATTTCGCTTACATACTGTGCCCTAAAGTCCACAAAAGAGCCATATTCCTAGCTCCAAATAATCAGAGAGTCTTCATGAAAATATATCCCCCTTCTGATATCAGCATAATGAGAGGCAGTGGAGCAGGGGGCTGGAGGTGTACAATTTAATGAGCAGTGCCTCCTAAATCATAACAGAAAGGAGGAATTTTTTAAAAGAATTTTTCCAAAGATCGCTTGCTACGCTCGCTCGCATTTACCATTGCCTTCTTAGCATGTTAGGAAAATTGCTGCTATTCAAAATATCTTTAATATTTTGCTCGCTTGCTTCGCTCGCTAGCAATTGAATAATCAGACCATTACACTCAACTGAAAAGTAGTTTTAATCTAGAACCATGTTAAGACATAAACAATAATGTGTCGAAAATGATCCTCGATAGTGTATCAATCAGAATGTAGCGGTATACTAATGTCTCAAAGTGGCATTTTCCGCCTTGTTTTCACCCTTTGTAGGTACCCTGTTGCCTCCAAAGTGCCCCTTTTTGTTGGTGCCCTCCACTTTTAAAGACGTTCCGTCGCCGCTGGCCTGGGGTTAGCGTGGCATGAAATAATTATACAAAGGCTTTGCGATGATGAACCTTCAATATATTAAAAAGTGAGAACTGTTTCTGATAATAATGATAATTATTTTATCGATAGAGGGCACTCTTAATAAAAAAAGATTAAGATCCCCCTAAACAAAGTAAAAGCCGTTTCTGGAATTTGGCATATAGTTAGCAATTGTCTGTGTAGGCAATTAAATTATTGAGGCAAATACAATCCTTTCAAGAAAAAAAAAGGCAGCGGGAATAGGAAGAAATTCCTTGAATGCTTGAGCACCTAATCATGGTCGCTCGGATAAAGCCGGGGTAATAGTATGATTGCAGGGCCCTCAGGGAGAACAGTATATAATACTGATGAGGCTACCCTGGGTAAACAAGACATATAATTATTATTATTATTATTATTATTATTATTATTATTATCTGATAGTAAAATTGATCATATATAACTGCCTAGTCTAAATGAGGAGTTGGTATAAATTGGAAAATGTTACATCGATATAAAGCAACGCCATGCGGAATAAATTTCTAGATATTCAAAGAGAATTCGTCATGTTCATCAACTGCACCATTATTGAAAGAAGGTTTCCAAAATAAATTTGGGCTGTTCTCGCTTTCGAGTCGGAACCGGAAGTGTACTCACGCTATAATCTGAGTCACAACCTGTATCATGACCTTCTTATAATCTGGTAAACACACTGTAAAGATAATACTGTCCCAATTATTATACTTGCTTTCTTGCTTAATGATAATCAACACAACATTATTTTAAAACAACTGTTTAATCTTTCAGTGATTCTTCAATAATATTGCTTGATCTGCATGCAGCATTAGCGCAGTTTACTGTGCATATATCAGTACATTTTTTGTCTGAAAACATTAAGGAAATTTGAATATTTCATTGGTATGTGAATGATCTTAAATAAGTACTGAAGAAAAGAAAAATTAGAGGAATTTAATCTTATTAGAGGGATGTCATTTCGGTAGATCTTAACGTTTCCCTTTGTCATACTATAGTTTCTGCATTTAAATTCTTGTACATGATAGATGAGAAATAACACAGAAATAATAATTATGATCCACGCTAAGAGAGAAATAATACAAAGTACATGCATATCCCCAATTTACAGCTAGGGAACAAACAAAAATTATGATTCAAGTCTAAATGTTGATGTTTTGGTCTTCAACTTTTGATGTCTTCAATAAAGCCATTATCGTAATATAATTTACCATGACAATTAATTCCTGTAACCTACATGACCTAATAATATCATCAACTCTGTGACACAAAATTAACAATAATGGGAACAAGCCTTGGAAAAATATATTAAGATATTTATTTGTTAAACCCATATTCAAGATAATGGGTAGGATTACCATAGTTAAAGCATGAATAACTAAATGGTCTTAAACTCTACAAAAAGTACAATGCACCCGGTTACTATGTACATACTTTCGGAAATGAATTAATGATCCTGATACGTATGTTTCACTTAAAGAAACAAAAAATTATACAGAATTTGATGATTACATGAAATGATTCTAAGTGTCTCATGGATGAAACTACTGTCATCATCTTCACCATCAGCATGACATTTTGTGAACTTTGAACTGATTTATGATGTTTATATTCAGTCGTGTGTTTCCGGATTTGAAATACACATGCTGAAATTCACCTTCAGCGTTTTATATTTCCCACTTACAAACATTCTTTTCATTGACAAACGAAATAGGTTGGAAAAGTCACACACACACACACGACAATAAAGACTATATAATACAGAAACATGTATGATAATCCATTCAGAAAAATAATCTTTTTATGAATCGCAAGAGATAGAGATAGAAGCCATCGAAAGAGCTAATCAAATTAATTAAAGATGGGCGGACATAAACCAGTGGATGCCAGATGTATTCATATATAAGTGCGAAAAGAAATGAGAGAATAATGGTTGCATCGCTTAATAATCAAAGTCCCCCATTCAAGCCATTGTGCCGTCCTCCCTTTTGAAATCTTTGCGAAGGTTGCAAAAATATCTCCGCCGGGTATCGAATCCGGGTCCCTGGCTAAGAACACCAGTGTTTTCACTACTGGACCACAGAGACGGGCTAGTGGTTTCAGCGACACCCGACACCGGTCTGTGATTCAATTGACCGACAGATTGTTTCCTCACGCTAACATGTTTGATACAGACATATTGCCCTTTGCCAGCAAACTAAAAGAACAATAACATGACAAAGATTGTGAAAAACAGAAAATATGAAAATAAGGTTTTCAGTTCTCTGGGACTCTTTCTTGTATCAACTATCCAATCCCACGTTCAGGAGCAGAGACATTGTTAATGACTACTTCTAGAAAGAAAAAAAAATGCCTCACAACATGCCCATCACGAACATCTATGATACTCATGTTTATAAGCATGTTATGGCTTCTCTGTCACTCTAGTTTCAGCTTTATTGTTTCATCGCCGTGATTTTGTTGAATTGCGACATTGAAGCATGACCTATGGTGTCCGAATATACCATGACACATTTAGATACATCTCAATTTAGGGTTTATGAAAACAATAGAAAAAGCCAAGTAATCTAACGCATACAGTCACTGTAAAACATAACTCACCACAAGTTTGCCTCGATACCGGAATTGCGTTGGTAAAAGTGACACATAACAATACTTGCACTGTGCTTACGCACCCGTATAATAGGGGCAGCGCCAGTGTCTTCCTGAGAAAATATAGAGGGGTGGGGGCATCATGCGCAGACAATGGTTGCGATAGTGACTGAATAATTAAAGTGGGATATATTCACGACGGTAAGAATTATTTATGCCTATTTATAATGTCTGTCTTGGTATAGTCGTATCGCGACCGACGGAAATCGAAACTTTTCATGACGGGTTTCGATGGTAAGATTTCAAGGGGGATGGGATGCACCCTTAAACTCTCCAGTTTGGCAGTTTGGATGCGTTTTGGGGTACATGTACCTGTTTCCAATCACGACAATGATTATGCAGAACAGCTGGATAATCATTCAGATTAGTTTTGAACACTCTACCTGAGACAAGACATTGCTTTTTATAGGCTTTCTAGATCACTGAGAAACAAGTACTCAACAAGCTCAAGAAGTCAAAGAAGGAATAATTCTGCTTTAATAAACAGCGAAAGAAAATAAATCCGGGACACCAAAGCGATTTGGATATTCTACACATCTTATGTACCTATACTAATTTTATCCTTTTGATCAAGAAACTAGTAAGTGAGAGATGATTTGGAAATACGCCGTCATCAGCGCTCTTCTTTTAGCAACTTGCTTATTGGAGTGTTCTTCTGAATATGTCTGGGGTAAGTTTTAGATCAGTGTTGAGTTCAGGTAATAGCAATAAGAAGATTTCCCAAGAATCCAATGAAATCAACATTTAATGTTCAATAATAAACGAAAATGAAATCTGCCAAACGTTGTTTGCTTGATTTATTTACATACGGCATGAGAAACATGCCGTCAGCCATAAGCAATAAGGGATAAAATAAGGATGAAAGAATGACTAAAATAAGGATGAAAAAATGACTTACATAATTATGAAATTATTAGGGGCCTATTCCTATTTGTTTTCTCCGTAATAGATCTTGATGAAGTTTCTTCAGTGACATTTCTGCCCTCCTTCCAAACAATCGAGATAAGATTTCGGTGATGAAATTACCCGAGGAACACAAAGCGTTCTATAAAACGTTTAAACGTTCTCCGAACCTTTTGGAAACGTATCAACACGTCCTGCATTGTTTTGTTTTGTTTTCCGATCTAAGTTGAAAACGTCATTTCATATCTCCGTTAGCACAAGGGTCCTATAAAACTGTTCGCATGTATTTCATTTGAAATTTAAACCTTCAGTTCATTAATTGAGCGAGAAAAATAATAGTGCAGTTTTGTTTTATTTCAATTGCAACATTTTTCCCCTCATCATAATATTGTCAAATGCAAAAGTTCCAAAGGTTCATCTACGTTCTACGAAGGTGTTCTGTGATAACTCCTTGGTTCTACAATGTATATCTTAAATCAGAAAATAAATACATTTCGATGCCCAGTATTTACGGGGTAACCTCGCTAGTCATAAGGACCGCTATCCATAACGCGTGACTAAATGAATAGCGGTTTGTATGAATAGCGGTCCTTCCAAATAGCGAGCAAACCATAGACAAACTACCTCGCTATTCATTAGGACCTACATTCATAAGGACCACTATTCATAACTATTCATAAGGACCGTTATTCATAACGCGTGTTAAATGAATAGCGGTCCTTATGAATAGCGAGGGGGCCCCGTATTTACACGATATATTTCGGAAGGGAATGTGCATTTGTATAAATGTCGATTTATGAAGACAAACAATGATAGCAAGATTATTCATAAAGTTAACTTTGACCTTTTAATAAAGACCAGAACTGCACTTTACACCATGTACTCAAATGTGGTATTTAATAAAACCATGGTTAATGTGTTTGGCATTTCTATATATTGTCAGTTAAAATTATAACAACGTGAAAGAAAAATGGGGGAAAATGGGAGGACTTCCGAAAAATAGAAAAGAAAAAGAAATTTTTTGTCTGAAGACCCGAGATCGTATAATTATTTCCCTGTTATTCAGAATGATTCAATCAGATAGGCCACGTACTGAAAAAAAGTGTTTTTCTGAATTAAGGGGGGGGGAGGGGGTTTGGAGGGGGCTTTGGCTCTAAAATGAGAAAAAGTACGAAAGACCATCATCCTTTCACGAAAGAAAACGTCGTGAAAATAGTTAAAATGTTTAAAATATATTTTCCTGGTAGAAGATTTTTTTTAGCACTTGCCCCTGTAAGGATATGACCAGGGTTTCCAAAATATTGCTTCTATGAAAATTTACTGTCGGGGGGGGGGGGGGGGGATCGACCCCTCCTTTTTCTGACAATACTGCATCCGCCTCTGCACATACTATACATACCCTCTGACTTCCGTAGGCTATGTGTGAAATTTTTTCGTTTTGATTTGAGTTTTTAATAGTATTATCTCTTTTAACTTCATAAATTCATATACATTGCAGGTGGATTGTCAATGCAATTCTGCTGGACGCGATATATACATAAAATCCCAAATAAAATGTATACCAATAATCATATGTACTCAGCATGCAGTTCAGTGGTGGGTTCACTCGAGAAGACGGATGGGGGTGTTTCAGTCTCATAATTTGTTTGGTGCCCCCCCCCCCCCCCCCCATTTCCAATTTCGTGATTTCCAACGGTATTAGCCTAGTTCGATATGCTTTAATTTTTGGACATTTCAAAAAAATGATCTAAACGGGATATTATTATAGTGTAGAATCATGAAAATGGAGTCGGATGTTGGAACATTCGTCATCTATGACGTCATCATGTCTAAATATAGCCCATCAGTCTTTGGTTTTGATTTCAGTCATTTCAGCGAAAATCATGTACACCACCTTTAAAAAGAGATAAAAGTTTCGGTTTCAATTCTTCGATTAACCCACCAAAAACGTACTTATGGATATTTGTCCTTAACTTCTTATCATCAGATCATCGTGAACTAAGATTTCAATAGATTTAGATCCAGGATTTCGAAAAAAAGGGGGTCGCAATTCCGAAATGATTATTTTAGACAAATTACCAAGAAAAAGCAGGGAATCAAATCTCATTGACCTCTTTGCTTAGTTACAAAACAAAAAAGGACTAGCAGTCAACCCCGTGCCCTCTTCTGAATCCGCCCTTGGAAATAATACATGTATGCATACTTCTCATTCTAATGTTTCAGTGAGATTTAGAAATGAAGTAGAATCCAAGGTTCAGTGGGGCAGAGTGGGTCACCAATGTAAACCAATGTAAAGCATTGCAAAGCCGTACAAATCAAATTGTATTATTTTTTAAGAAATGATAAGTTAATCAAAATTTTGTTTTATTCAAAGTTTTTTATAATTATGTCGCTTCCGAACTAGTCTGGGATGGCCTGCGAGATTTCTTAACTGTTATTCAATGAAGAAAAATTACGTAATGGAATGAATCTTTTGCTCCTACCCTCCCCCTCCCTTCCACTCCCCACCCTGCCCCCCAGAAAGAGACGGGGAAGACCAGCCGGCATCCCAAATCCACCCCTCTTTCCATCCTTTCTGACAATCCTGGCTCCACCTTAATCATGGTTGCTTATCTTAAATATATATATATATATAATATAAAAACACTGTTAATATTCTGATTGCTGATCTCTCTTTGATTACAGACGTACGACTGCTGAATGGCGGGCACCTCTACGAAGGGAGGGTGGAGATCTATCTTGGTAGTAAGGGCTGGTTTGGTACCTGCGACAAAGAATGGGCGATCGAGGAGGCCATCGTGGTGTGCAGGCAGCTAGGCTACCCCGGTGCCATCAAAGCGATAGCCGGTTTCGCACCCTCCTACACGGTTCTCCTTTCAAGAGAGTGGAGATGCACAGGGGGTAAGTGGGGGGGGGGGGGGGGGGTAATTGTCGGACAGACTTTTTAAAACAAAGTTTGCCGAAAAACAAGCAGCAAAAACAAAACAAAAAAATAAGAATTTTTCTGATTTTGTAGAGGTGTTATGGTCTATGGGATAAATCACCGGACTGGAGATCACAGGGTACGGGTTCGATTCCCAGCCCGGCACTATTGTACTTTGGCAAGACATTTGGCAAGACTTTTGCCACTCTCAACCCAGGTGTAGTAAATGGATACCGGTAGGAATTCATTCCTTGAAGCTTCAGCTCCTTCATTCGGACAGCTAGGCAGAGCCGGGTTAATAATCCAAAGCTCTGTGGAAGCGCATAGAGACATTGATAAAATATATGCGCTATACATGAACTGCATATTAAGTTATCATTATTATTCCAAATTTGGTGGAGAACACAGCCCTCTAAAGAAAATATAATTTTGTTATTCCCCCTCTCCCCCCCCCTCTGTCTCTCTCCCCTCCCTCTCTCATTCTCTCTCAAGGCCACTGTCGCATGTCCCCCAGTCTTTATACCCTTTTACATTATTTCCATATCTCCGTTATTCATTTTTTTTACCCCCATCTATTTTGTTTATCTATTTTTTGTTCAGATGAGACAAGAATATCAGGTTGCAATAACTACCATCCCACACTTCCCTGCTACCAGTACGCTGGAGTTATTTGTCACGGTAAGTTGACAAATTTGTATATTCTTCATGGCTTTTATTCTTGAAACGCGGCTTAAGCCTTTGACCACTGAATTCGCTCATTCCCATAGTCTTAATACAGAAGCCATCGGTTCCCGTCGGTAATGGGTTACCTGTAATAGTCCACTGATTCATAGAAGGCCAATTGCCAATCCCTTTAGTACTGCAGTTCCTTAATGCTGTATTTTCTTTAGTTCTTTAGATCTGTATTTAAAAAAAACACATAATTATGTAACAAAGTGTATAAACAAAGTGATTTTGGTCATGTGTGTACGACGACGAAAATGTGAAAGTGCTTTCACGGAGACAATATATTTTATTTTCATTCAATCAATTCATTCAATTCAACATTGAATGAATCGTCGTAAAAACTAAATTAACAACAATATTTAGTTACGGATTTATGGTGATTTATGCTGGATGAAGAGTTTGACATATGATATAACTTGGCCTTAACTTACAGCTTTGCACTATACGGGTCATTCGTTAAACACTGAACTCAAGTAAACAAGGGAAAAAGTAAAAGAAAACACAAAACAAACAAAAACAAATGAACAATTGTCGTTCTTATTATGCTCACATTTCGATATGATGGCGCTCTTCAATCTCTTCAGATTATTTGCGCCAGTCACTTTAGTAGGTTTGGCGTAGGCTTCGGAAAGCCCACGAGCGACTTTTTTAAACACCCTAACCCTAACCCAAATTCACATGAATTCACAAAGAAAAAGCCGGCAACACACCCACCTGCTGCCAAAAATGATAACGAGAAAGAGCGCTCTATCAAACAAAAGAGGGCGCTACACTGTTAACAACAGAAATTACATTGGGTGTTCAGTGTCTCTTCCTCACCATTCTACACTTTCACAATTTTCAATTCATGCTTTGTCTCATATGCCTTCACATCTCTCAAAATTATTTATGCTGTAATTTGTGATCATCTGTGTCGCAATTTATCAAGATAATCAATGTGAAATGCATTGTACAAAATGGTTGAACGCGCGTGGGAACATGTTAGTGATATACAGCTCTGTCTAAATCGTCCCTATAAAAAATCACACATACGTGTACACAAAGTGTCAGAACAAACAGTTATGCCAAGAGAAAGTTATTGCATAACCCTTGGTCATCGATCCCGACTTTGACTCACAGGTCCAGGCTACCTGGGTTGCTACCACGACACCTACGGGGCATTGACATCGGCACTCATTGACAACATGATAGTCGAGCCCGACATGACCGTGGACCGATGCCGCCAGTTTTGTATGTATCGACATTACCGCATCTTTGGTCTCAAAAACGGAAATGTGAGTACTGAATTCTTTACTGTAAAAATAACGATGGGTAAAATTATGTTTCAGACCATTTTTGGGGCAATTTTTACGCCAACCTTGGGTAATATTTTGTAATTACAATCACCTTTCAGAACAAACTAAGCACAGATTACACGAGTTGGACATATAATTGCTCTGGGGAACGTTTCATCAAGCGTTTTGTCAGTGATTTTTACTAGCTGTTATAAGTTACTGAAATCCTTGCATCTGATTGACTGAGAGCAAATTTGTCAGTAAAAATCACTGACAAGACACTTGATGAAACACTCCCCTGAAGTTGGTCGGACTCATATTTACTAATAACTTTTTTGACTGTTCATGACTCAATATGAAATATTTAATATCCAGTCTTCATTTTAATCATTTTCTTCAAAATCCGATAGTATTCTTGCTGACTGTCATAGTGCAACCATGTCAGTGTTTGTGTACCTCTGTCTCGATCTCTATATGTCTATTTCTGTCTGTCAGCATCTCACTCCCATGTATGTGGGTCTGTGTATGGCTGTCGAGTCTGTCTGTCTGTCTGTCTATCTACTTTAATTTGTCTGTTTTCTTCTGCCCATGTTTCGATAATCAAGTTCATTTCTGGGTAATAATTTCTAAAGCCCTTTGAAGGGCATAGGAACGTTGAATCAAAATGTGATATGCGATATATGCAAGAACGGAATATCATTGTTAGTAACTATGTTGAACTCCAACTTGTTTTCTTGCTCGATTCCCCAGGAGTGCTACTGTGGTCTCTCCGAGTCCGAGCTTGCCAACAGCACCAAACTCTCTGATGCACAATGTCAGTTCCCTTGCCCTGGTAATGATAGACAAGTCTGTGGAGGACACAGGACAGATACCGACAAAATCTCCGTCTTTGATGGTAAAGCAAGCCTCTTCTTCTCCTTCTTCTTATTTTTCTTATTTTTCTGTCCTTCTCCTTCGACTGCTATTATTTCCTCTTTTTCATTTTCCCGTCCTTACACCTTCTAATGTCCCAATTCTCTTCTGCATTATTTTGCGGTGTCGCCGGCCCTCCAAAAGTCGCTCGGTGGGGGGGGGGGGGGGGGGGGGAGGGGTAGTCTACCACCACAACAACCACCACCACCACCACCATCACCACTTCCCCTCTTCTCCTTTGTCTGTCTTCCTTTCTTTCTATTCTTATTTTTCTTCTTATGATTGTATCTTCTCTTCTTTTGCACGATGATGATTTTGTTTCTTTATGCAAGCTCTGTGTTCTGAGAACCTATCACCTTTTTTTTCGCGAATAGGCTAACATTTAAGGAAACAAAATTTCCTCTTCTTTCTTCTTATTCTATGTAACATAATAATAAACTATGCACATCTGCATATGAAAACAACGACTACATTATTATTTTGTTTATTTTATTTTTTTAAATTTAGTCAACATGGGTGAATGCGCTGATCCCGGCGTACCTGACAACGGCATCCAGCTCGACAGTAGCTTCAAGTTCGGCGACATCGTAAGATACGCGTGCTTGCCTGGTTATGAGCTTGTAGGTGTACAGGCCGTTCAGTGCATCCTCGCCCCCGGAGGCCCTGGGATGGGAGTAATCTGGAGTACCTCCATTCCTAGCTGCTCGCGTGAGTTTAGAACACCGTAACGATCTCATGGGGGTGGGGTGGGTGGTGGGTATTGTGTGTCACTTGTTATTATCCATACAAAACTTATTTATTTATCATTATGATTATGTTTATTATTTTTATTTTTATTATTATTATCAATATTATTGTTATTATCATTATTATTTTATTTTTTGGTGAGGGGGAAGGGAGGGCCAAATACAAAACGACAAGATAATCAGCTGTGAAATTTCGATATTAAAGAGATAAATACCATGAAACTGACAAAAAACCTTGTCATTACATATATATGTATGTATATATTTTAATAGGGGCTGACGGGGGTGGGGGGGGGGGGGGGGATAGCCTCCATTTGCCTGCATATTTCAAAATGATCTGGTATTTCTCCAATTTACTGATATTTACAAACCCGTTAATTTCTGATAAATTGCAGTAATTCCAGTGACGAGCCAACCTACGCCAGCGCAAGAACCCACTACAACGCCGATGATGATGACTACTCCCAGAACGACAATGAGAGAGAAGACAACGACTATGAAGACGACGACGACGGCGGAACCTATGCAAACAACGACATCTATGACCACGAAGAAGGCAACGACACGCGAAACAGTGACCACGGAAAGCAGCAAGATGATGCTGACTGAAGAGCGAACGACTACCGCAGAGATCAGGAAGCCGGCGGAAACGACATCGGAAGCGATGACGCCTTCGGAGGCACCATCATCATCGACGCCGGAGACTATGACCAAGGAGATGACTCCGACAAAGCGTTCGACTGTAGAAATGATGTCGGAGGCGAACAAGAGGACAATGACAGTGGAAGAAGTTGACGACGTCACAAACTATACACATTACATCACAAAACCGACAACCAGTGAGTGTACTCATGAATTAACTTTATTTTCTTGTAAAAAATATCTTATTCTAGAGTGACAAACGTCCAGTTGGTCAAGATATGCTGAAAAAAAATTATTCCTTCTATGCGTGCATGTACATGTAGATTTTTGTAATACCAAATCGATAATCATTATCTTTTTTGAAAGATACAAATTAAGATGACCTTAATAAAATTTGAGTAATTTGTCGTGTCTCTCCGGCATAACAAATTAATAATTATACAATGAACAGCTCCTCATAACACGCATAAAGTCCTTTGGTCCGCCACAAAATAACGCTAATGCTTGTGGCGCCAAAAACAAACAAACATAAATGTTATTTGTGGAGAAATGCCCTACATTTTTTTCTTTATTTGACCTTCATCATCGTGAACAAAAAGTTACAATTATGTGATTGTATAAGCTATTTCCGACTAAGCATGCTGAACAGTAACACAATATAAATATAAGATCCAACACAACCCACAAATAAACAATGCGATTTTACGAAAATGCAAGAATTCCAAGCAAAAATTTTATAGAGTTGTCTTTTACTCTCTTGCCGTGTATTCAAGAAACCTGAGAGATCTATACTATACCCCTTCGACTTTTAACAACTTTTTTGTTTGTCTTTTCTTGCTTTCTTATGCAGAACCTGGTAACAATACGTCCAACAACCAAGCACAGCAGGAACCTTTCAGTAAGTTTTAAAATGGTCGTAAAAGTATGGAAGATGTGGGATCGGAAATCGTACGGATAATTTTTAGTGACTGAAACTGGTAATAAAAAGGATAATAATGTATCTTGTTTGTATTTAAATGTTGACCCTAATTGATATTGCAACCAAAGGAAAATCCTTTTGGAAGAGAAGTATGAATTTTTACCATAGACGATCCGCCATTTTCTCGATTGTGCCCCCCCCCCTTTTAGAGTGAAAACCTTTTTTTTTTTTTTTTTTGCTTGTCAGGGAATTATGGAGGGAAACTGGACCCCACATCCCCTTACGATTTTAGAAGGTTTGGCGAATTTTTTTTTTGTCCCCCCCCACTGAGCGACTTTAAATACGGGTCTACCTTTTCACAAACTTTTATTTTTGTGCCCCCTCTTTTACTCAATCCTGGATCCGCCCCTGCATAACGAAGCCTGAAATGGCTTATCACTTCACTGACTTCATATTTTACAGATTTCTTCACGATGCTCAGTGAGCATTCCATACTCATCGCTCTGGGAGGAACTTTCCTCATCTTGTTGATACCAATCATCATCATCGTCATTTTTAAGAAAGCCTGCAGAAGGAAGTAAGAAACCTCTTTAGATAACAATTTCGTATTGTTTTTCCCCTAAAACTGTCTCGATTTACATTTACATAATTGCAATTCGCACTATAATGGTGATGATCATCATCATCTGATTATTATCTTCCTCTTCACCATCATCGTCATCATCATCATCATCACCATCATCATCGTCATTATCATCATCACCACCGTCAGTTCTAATAATCATCATCATCCACACCTTAAAGGTCCCCAGAAATCCAAATGCAAGTTAATTTCTGTTGATGTGCGAGCATGCATACAACTCATATTTTGTTATTAAAACATCTAAAGATGTTTCATAGATTTTTAAATATTTTTTGAAATATTTTTTCCTAGCCTCTTAAGCTCCACCCCCCAAAAAAGCTCCAGATCTTATTCCTGAGATGACATCATCTGCCAATCATTAGTCAGCCATACTAACATTCTACAATACAGAGTGGAATGTAACTTCCCCCAGCTCAGCACATGCTCACAATAGAATTGCATGCTTTCAAACAATACCTCCTCATTACCCTTCTTTTCTTGGTGATGCTACAGCATGTCTGGCATAGCAACTCCTATGTAGGCATTGTATGGTCTATTAGAACAGATGGTTATCTCTGGCAAAGCTACATACCACTTTTTCTCCTTAGCTCACTAATGATTGACAGATGATGTCATCTCGGGAATAAGATCTGGAGCTTTTTTTGGGGGTGGAGCTTAAGAGGCTAGGAAAAAATATTTCAAAAAATATTTAAAAATCTATGAAACATCTTTAGATTGGTTGGGGGGGGGGGGGGGGGAGGAGGTTTTAGTTGGTAAATAAAATGCGAATTCACCAAGCCAACGATTGAGGGAGCGTGCTGGAGGGGGGGGGGGAGTTCTACTCATCTTCTTTTCATATTCTCTACCCCCATTGCCCCTTTCTATTTTTCTATTTTTTTCGTTTTGCAATAGGTTAGGGGGTACGTGCTCCTATGGATGCGCAACAGTGTCTACCTCCCTATCTATCTTGCAGTCTACATCAATAATTCTGTCTATCTATTAAAGTTTGTTACATTGGACCTTTTGTTTTTTTCTTCTTTACATAAGGAAATCTCCTGGTAAAGTTCAGATCGAGCGAAGCATGGACTACCAGATGAGCAGCGAGACCGCCGGTTTCACCTACGAACCCCAACCACATACCAGACCCCGATACCAGTCATTTAGGAGAGGTTTCAAACGGTTTTCCAAACGACCATGGTCGGATCGCGAAGAAGAAAGCAGCGATGAGGAGCTGTAAGCTCAGCAGCGGGATATTCCATTAGATCAACAGCCTACGAGACAGACGGCCCAGGAAACCGACAGTCCACAATAACGACCATGTCGGTCTGGTAATCCCTCAGAAAAGTTTATCAGAAGACCCGAACGGCCGAAATGCATGGGATGTCGATTTCGTAGGCTGCCGGTCTGTTGGGGCTGTCACACTCACCAAGAACTCTAGGACGCCAAGAGTCATCGATAAAAGAATTGGATTTTGAAGCGACTGATAAAGGACAAAATTATTATACCGAGGAGATTGTAGGAGATACTGACATGCACCCTGATTTAAGCATACATCTATCTCTTTGCGACACCACTGTACTGTAACCAATTAAAGAAAAAAAAACATTCAGTAAGGATAATCAATACGAGCTTCTTAAAAATGAAATAACGAGGGTCTCAACGGGAATGAACCTTGACTGAATTATAGAAAACCGGCTTTGGTGGAAGCAGACAAATGAGAGAGAAAATAGTAAAAGTTTCACGTGAAGGAAATTTAGGGTTACTTAGGAAGCTATATATGTATATATATTACAAATTTATACTTAACCAGGTAGACGGGGATGAGCCTATTTAAGTCACGGAGTCATGGAGCACTAGTCCGTGGTCGTGGAGACTACGAAGCGATGAGATAGCGAATCCAAGTGAAATATTGTACAAAAAAATTTGCAGGTGGCGAATAAATCATGGAACGCAAGATGTCAGCGAAGGGAAACAGGAAGAAGAGTGAAGTGCGCTCAAAGGAAATCACTGTTATACTAGTATCCTAATATTATTTTCAGTATCCGAAAAATGTTTAATCTAAATCATGTGGGCGACATGACTTGCTTCCATTTCGTGTGCGAAGGATCCACGAGGGTGTCGCGAATAGAAGTTAGAAAATTTCCTGGTGCGAGATCGAGAACGTCTGACTGGGTGACCGTTGTCGTCACGTTAAACGAAATAAAGCGATAGGAGCTCTAAAAAAAAGAAGAAAGGATCAAAAGAATCACCGCTGACTGGTGAACACCTGAAAGGAATGGCAAAAATGTGCATCAAGAAATTTCCACTTTGGAATGCGCAAAACAATGCAGGTGTGTGAAGAAAACAAAAGAAGTTCACAGATGTACTCACGAGGAATGTGGGCTGACTATTGTAAATTACGTAATGAGTCAATTTCGGCTAAAAATAACTGACTTTTTACGTGTCAGTCAAAACAAATACCATATTTTTTTAAGCTATATATGTACAAGTCGCCCACAGTAAAATTGGACCAAAAATGAATAAATAAATGAATGAATAAATGAATAAATAGTTATACATAGGCCTATATTTATAACTAAATAAATGAGGAAGTTTTTAATTTTATTAAGGTTAAGATCACTATTTATATTGGGGATCTCACATTGGCAATACAATCGTTAATTTGGCAAATATGAAGAGAACCCGTTTGTATGCATTTTATTTAGAGGATATAGTCTTTAAATATCTTTTAACATTTATTTTGTTATACCTCATACGAAAGAGTTATCTTTATATAGCATCGCACTTTATGACCTCATTACCAACAGGAGATTTCCAATTCAACAAATAACTTTCCTTGTCTGATTCTTCTCAAACTGTCACTGGTGTGCTTCTTTTCCTGCTTCCAATGAAGGCAACTTTCTAATCGAGAATTAATTTTCCTTGAACACCCATAATAATAACAGCAGACCACGTAATCTAACTCTTTACACCATTTTCGAAATTCATTCAAATTAATTCATTTAAACTTTACGCATGCTTTTTGGCATTCATGCCGAGTGACGAACTATCATCTGTGAAATATCATAGTTCAGTAATATGAATGTAGATAGCATAGGCCTGCATTAATTCTACTAGGTCCCAGTTTGACCTCGCACCAACTAAAAGTATATGAAATCTGCATTTTGACTAGCAAGATGAATCAACTCGTTACTGGTAAATGTAACAGTTCGTTGCCATATATTTAGAGAAAATACGTAGAATGTTCGTAAATTCTCCGATTGATACAAACAAAACCGACGTGGATTACGGTATCGCATATAAATATTTTATTCAAGTTACATGATTTCTTTTCTCTATATTTGGGGTTGAAACGCAATAATTCAGCGGTGCTAATTTCTGTATATATTCATACAAGCATATAACATTGACATGTCGTTGTATAAAACTTTATGATCTAGACATTTTAATGATTATTTTTTATTTGATATACGATAAATCTCTGTGCTTCAAATTGTATATCAAATTCGAGTAATGAACTTGAATTGATAATTGATCTTTATATGAAAGGTTTCTAAGTAACCAGCATAACATATGAATCACTTTGTAATTACTTCATAATTCCTTCATATTGAAAGGGTTTTCTCTTAACAAATGTAGAAATGTGCTTAAATGAGCGTGGATTATTCATAACTTATACTTTCGTATCCAGAATTAATAAACGAGGCCCGGGCGGGATTCCCATCAGAAGGGCAGATGAAATGTATAAATTGCTTCTTTGCTTTACTGGAGCGGCTTCATATTATGCAGAATGGAAATGGAACTGCAATCGGAGTAGAGACAGTGAGCTTGAAAAATAAAACGAATTTTTAAACAATATAATTATCTAATATATGAAAATAGCAATTAAATTATAAATGGACCCTCATGACTTTGGTTTAGTTCTTTAGAAAAAAAAATCAAGACTCTAGTATTCTATTGTTTGGTAAGTGCATAAAAGACAGATATTTTCGAAATGCTAAAATTATCTTAGATAACCTTTCTAAGAAATGAAACTTCGCTAGGTGTTCGCTTCTCCTTAGCTTACTGATCTACTCTTTCAGTATGTTAAATCACATCTAGTTTCGAGATGTTATTACAAAATGTGAACACTTGTCATATAGCTAAGTCCTAGGGAACATAGTCTCACCCTGAATGTAATTATTATTAATTATTATTAATGATGACCACTGTACATTCCAGATTTGGTATTTGTAGTATACATTTATTATTCTTCGCATTTTTCACTTCCATATGTGATATTGCGATCATGAACCATTGAGAAAAATAATTAACTTAAAGATAATACAGTTATTTTGCGATCCAAGTATCATGGCTGGTTTTCAATTATATAAGAAAAACAACAATGTAAATATTGGGAAAGAATGTTGAATGATATCAATGTGGTAAGTTATTTTGTATCGATTATTGTAAAATATCGCCTATGAAAATGTCAAATACATGTACTTGAATAAATCTTCTTTAATGAAATAGAGATATAAATCAAATAATAGCTTCCTCTGTTTTGTTCTTGATCGTATTCTTTTACCTATCTTTCCTCTTTTTCTGTTTTCATTGACATCTTCCTCTGCTTGCTTCTTTTCTTCTTCTTTTTCTTCTTATTCCCGTAGTTGCTCTTCAGTTTTCTTCTCTTTCCCCCCTTTTCTAACCTTTAAAGATACTACTTACTTTGAAAGTTATCTATGGCATGAAGTATAGTAACAGAATTATAATTTATAATTTCAACGAAGCCTAGAGCTTCGTATCACCTGAAAGACTAGAATATTTTCATCTTACATAATTTGTCCTATTACGTGTATAGATATCCATCGATGCCTTTACTATATTACTGATTACATATATTATTTGGGATAATAAAGGCTCCGTCCTCTTTCTCCATCTTCTTACTTTCTATACCTTTATTTTCATCTTTATCTGTTGTAAATAGTGTAAAATTTCAAATTAGTTCATTTAATGTTAAGATTAGTTATTGAGTTTTCTCTCTTTGTTTTTTTTAAATTTTGTTTTAGTTTTGAATGATAATATATGATCACTCCAAGGAGTTATTTCAATGTACTATGTAATATGATGAACCATTCAGAAATAAATAAATAAATAAATAAATTTTAACCAGTGTCATCCAAGGTTTTTTCAAACCATCAAAAGTGTTATTGAACTTAAACAAACATATTAAATCCCGAAATTCTACAAACAAAATGACAATGATTAAAGTTATAATATTATTTACATTACCAGTTCTCTCCCTTTCGTAAATTCTCAGTGACAGGCAGAAAGCAAATATTCTAAATTTTATATTTTAACTAACAACAATGTTTACTCTCAAGGATCAATTAAATATTTACAAAGGACACATCAGGCCTAATTTAGGGCTTGTATTTCAGAAAATCTAAAGATTTAGCAAAAGTGATATAATGTTGTATTGATATTACATATTTGTTAAGTAAAAATATTTATCAATTTATATTATAAATAATTAGAATGCATTTAGTCACGTTAAGAAAATCAGAAATATTGGCGCATAACAGCAGAAAAAAATAAAGCATGACTAAGGCAAGCGAGAAGCGAGATTTATGAATATGAACATTGCATGAACGTACATATTTTTCTACCAGCGAAAGACGGAAATTCCAAAAAATAAAGGTTCACATCCTTGATTTATTTAAACAAAAGAGTCTCCATGAACCCTACCGGTGATAGATTGTGTTCAAAGATTGTTAGCCCTCTACTCAAAACGAAACATGGACTGATTTTTCACCGTTTTACTTTTTGGTTTTGAATTACCGCGTCTTACAGGCGTAACGATGTTTGAATATTTCTAAGAAATGTGTTAAAGGTTTTCTCCTGTACACATGGATGGCTAGAAAATTATAGAAAACAATGCATTTCTTATATTTAAAAAAGTAGCCGATACATTTTTGTTGTTTGCGTTGTTGTCATGGGGCAGGAGGGGGGGGGGGGGGGGGGTATACAGTCACATGACACGACTGGCATGTCTAATGGCTATTCCGTGCCCTCGAAAACCATTTCTCTGGTTCTCATAACATCTGATGGGGTGAGATCACTCCTTTTTGAGGGATCAAAGGAAACAAACCCCTTTTCGGCAAGTCTCTCTTCAAAGGTCGATGGGAACCTGACTACACTCAGCTCATGGTCTTTGTAAACGGTTCGTTCACTGGAGTCACTTTCAGATCCGACAGCGCCCTCCACGCCGGTCCGTGGAGAATTCCAGCCATTTTGACTGTGGCCCCTACTGGTTGTGGAGGAGATCCTGGGCACTGATGGCCTGTAGTTCAGGATGTTCTTGCGGTAATCTTCGTTAGCAAATACACTGTTGACCATGGCTTCATATGATGTGATGTAGTCGTTGGAAGCTTTGGCGTCTGGTGAACTGGGTGCCGGACCGAAGTCGGTCATCAAAAGAGTATGGGAGTTGCTTCTGCAGAAGGAAAGAGATTAGACGCAATTTGTATATTAATAAAACGGAATTGTTCGATTACATAACTGTACAATGGATATAATAGAAGGCTTTTGCTAGGAAACTTTACAATGTGAGTAATTAGCTGTTTATGTTTGACTCTTCGATCAATCTTCGAAAGGGGGAAATAGATACAAAGTAAATAAACTGTGGAACTTTGGGTTTGGGTTAACATAATCATGATAATTACATATATAATACAGAAGTGACCTGTCTGAAAGTGAAGACTGCTAGCAATATGACAATTAAAAAACAAACAGACGAATGTGTGATTTTTGAAAAAAAAAGTATAAACAACACGTTATCAATCAACAAAGAATCTTACTACTATAAACCAACGAGTTTCTTCGACCGATACCGTGTTTTAAAATGTGAAATATGTGGGTGTGTTATATATAGTAAAATGTCATTAGAAAGCGATAGTAAGATACTTTTGAGCATCATAGTATCGTGCAAACTAAAACGAAAGTGAAGTCTTGTTTTTGTGGTTTTAACAAAGGATAACACAGCCGTGTCTGGGAGACAAATGTGTAGCTTGTTTCCCCAAGGGTTTTTTTTCCAGAACGGCCTTAAAGGGAAGGTTGAGTTCTAGGAAAGGTGAACAATAATTTTTTGAGCTTTCTCATTCATTTTATGTCAGTTTGGAAGAACATCATAGTAGAAATCTCCCCTGAAAAGGTTTGCTCTTCAAATGCCCAATGCCCTTATATTCGAAAATGACGATAAATAGCTGAAAAGTTCGGGCCAAAATTCATGCCACATGTGTTTGTGTGCAGTCCCACATACCAATTTATTTGTGCAGTGCATGTGCTTTTCAGCGAGATTGGGTGAATCTTATCATTCTGATGATTCCAAAACCTCACAGTATACACCAATTCTTATGTAGACGTGATCAACCTTTCCCAATTGCTTTGAGACAGTTTCTTTCACAATGTAATCGCATGACCAGAAATCAACTTTATCTTTGATATAACCCCGAGATTGAACATCAGTATGAAGAACTTTTCCTTACGTTTTATTGTTAGAGGATGACGTCACTACCACAATGCAGATCAGTAAGATAATGATTAGCAGGAGCCCAAAGACTGCGGATAGCGAAGCTGGAAAAAAGAGGATGGATAAGACACGTTTCAATCCCATAGTATCCATTTATGCACTACTATCAACTTTATTACATTATTGAACTACACACTTTATTCATTGAATAGAATGATAGGTAAGATGATAGGTAATTTATTCAAATACATACACACATAAATAATGTAGATATTAAAAATAAAAAAAGATATATAAAATGTATATAAAATGTATTTCGTTCACATATGGCTCAGCAGGACACACACACACCCACACCGTCTTGTATGGCTTTATTTCCGATGACAAGTATTGTTCCTGTATTGTTCCTCCGTCCTCGGACAGTCGACGGAATAAAGCACAAATTCATTGTTCGACGTTCGAGGACTATTGTCCGGCTTCCGAGGACCATTGTTCTCATGTTTTGTTTGTTCTCTGTCCGAAAATGTCCTCGGACATACGGCTAAACACGCCCACACATGCATATATATATATATCTGTGTGTGTGTGTGTGCGTTTGTTTAGCATTATGTCCGAGGACATTTTCGGACAGAGAACAAAAAAAACATGAGAACAACGGTCCTCGGAAGCCGGACAATAGTCCTCGAACGTCGAACAATGAATTTGTGCTTTATTCCGTCGACTGTCCGAGGACGAGTAACAATAGAGGAACAATAGTTGTCCTCGGAAGTAAAGCCATGAAAACGTGTGTGTGTGTGTGGGGGGGGGGGGGGGTGTACATGTTAATGGGACTGATGTTTAATTTAAGCGATCATTCCGTCATGTAGTTTCCAAGAGGTAATTTGTTCTCCTCTCTAAAGATGCCCGCTTAGTGACCCGTATAAGTATTCATTAAATATTTTGAATAACAAACAAATAATAGATATCCACAACTATTACCAACAAGAGCAACAGGGAAAGCTGCCTCTGCCTCAGACTCCTCCGTGGTACTCGCTGAGTTGGTCCTGGTAGGCTCTGCAGGAGATGTCGTCCTGCGACTCGCTGAGTTGGTCTTGGTAGGCTCTGCAGGAGATGTCGTCCTGCGACTCGCTGCGTTGGTCTGGGTAGGTTCTGCAGTACGAGAAGTCCTGCTACTCACTGAGGTGGTCCGCTTAGACTCCACAGTAGACTGAAGTGTGGTGAGTGAGGGACTGTCACTTCTTGTGGTACCAACTGGGCCTTTTAGTTGCATAAATAGAAGTATTCAATTTCAATTGTACGTTGACATGATAAATAAGGCCTGACGATTGAGTACCGATTGAGTTAGAGAGTGACGTCAAGGGTTTAGAGACTTGAAATATTTTAAAGTCAAGACAGTCATATTTTCTGACATGAACACTAGAAAAGATACTTAGTCTTAGATAAATATGCCAATTGTTAGAAGATAATCTTCCTCCATGTTATTTCAATCATGTCACTGACACTAGCCCAGATGCCTGTATTGACATCTTAGAGCAAAAACACTTTCACTCCTAGCATAGTGAAAACTTACAAAGACACTCAACTTTTAATGGATTCCACTTACCGTCAGAAACCGGGGTAGACATCCGATGAGTAGAAAAGCCGCTGGAAGGTGTAGAAGACTCAATGGTCAATGTTTGTGTATGACCAGAGGTTACATGTTCTGTTGATGACTTTGTCGTTGCCATGGCTGTAGTTTTACTAGAGTCTGTGGTTATAGGGGTGCTTACATTAGAAGTAATAAAGGGTAAGGTCGTCACTGGTGCGGTCGTGGATGAAGGTGGTGTCGAAAGCTCTGAGGTTGTAGTTTCCACAGACTCACTGGTAATGGAGGTTGTGGGACCGAACGTTGTAGATCGGGACGTCACATCGGCGGTAGTCGTCAGAGGTACCTTTGGTGATGTGGTCATTTGTGTAGTGGGAAGTGAGGTCGACATACCAGGCAAACTGGTTGCCATGTCGGTAAAGCCATCCTGATCCGTCGAAGGAACATCAGTTGAAACACTCGGAAATGTAGTACCTGTCACCGTAGACGAGCCTACGGTAGATATATCAGGTAAGGTCGTTTTTGAACCGGTGGTTTGAAGAAGGGTCGTAATATCACCGTTAGGTGTTGAGTCGCCGGAGGTTGTAGTCATTTCGCTTGGAGAGACCGTAGAGATTGTAGTCATAGCTTCTGTGGTTGATATGGTAGTAGCGGTTGCTTCTGTAGTCGATATGGTAGGAGTAGCAGCTTCTGTAGTTGATATAGTTGTCGTAATATCTTCTGTGGTTGATATTACAGTAGTTGCAGGTGTAGTTGTGGCATCTATAGCTGTGGTAATGTCGCTTCCGATGGTTGTCACCGCTGATGATGTTGTATATCCCAATGTTGTCATATGCTCAGTCGTTGTCATACCAGGCAAACTGGTTGCCATGTCGGTAAAGCCATCCTGATCCGTCGAAGGAACATTGATGTCAGTTGAAACACTCGGAAATGTAGTACCTGTCACCGTAGACGAGCCTACGGTAGATATATCAGGTAAAGTCGTTTTGGAACCGGCGGTTTGAAGAAGGGTTGTAATATGACCGTTAGGTGTTGAGTCGCTGGAGGTTGTAGTCATTTCGCTTGGAGAGACCGTAGAGATTGTAGTCGTAGCTTCTGTGGTTGATATGGGAGTAGCGGTAGCTTCTGTAGTCGATATGGTAGGAGTAGCAGCTTCTGTAGTTGATATAGTTGTCGTAATATCTTCTGTGGTTGACATTGCAGTAGTTGCAGGTGTAGTTGTGGCATCTATAGCTGTGGTAATGTCGCTTCCGATGGTTGTCACCGCTGATGGTGTTGTATATCCCAATGTTGTCATTTTCAATGTTGTCGTATGCTCAGTCGTTGTCATATCCTGCAGGGTTGTGGAGTATAGATTGGCAGTGGTCTGATCCATTTCAGTCGTAGGCATCTGCGTAGTTTCCACTGCAGTTGTGATTATCGCTAATTCTGTCTCATAAATCATAAAGAAATTAGAAAATTCAAATCTCTGTAATTCCCTAAAACAGCGTTTGCTTAATTAAACTGCAGATTTTGAAGATAAAATGATACAGTAGCAGAGGTCGATTTGCAAAATAATCCACCCTGGCACTATGAGAAACCCTGATTTTTAGATCCATATTAAAAATCAAATTGCTTCGGTACAGACCTTGACAGCTGAATCCAACTTTACTCCAGTTGCCGTTCATCTCGCAGTATATCGCTGGGTTCCCGACCAGTTCATATCCTTCGTTGCATCCGTACACCGCTGTACCACGGTACTCGGTCGAAGTATGAAACAACAAGGTGGCGTTGGCGACAGTCGGTGCAGATCCACAGTCAACGGCTATATGGTACAACGTGAGGAAGAGGATGAAAGGACCCAAGAAGGAAATGGAAGGAGGGAATGGGAAGGAGGAGAAGAAAACGGGAGGGGAGAGAAGGACGATAACGAGAGGAAGATGGGTGAGGTGTCCATACCTGACCTCTGTACCTAACCTTTCAATCTTTCAAATCAAATAAAAATTGAATTAAGAGATTCTCACCTTCATGAAAAAACTCTGTTTTCAACGTTTCACTGTTTTGCTATTACGCTTATACAACAAATATCCATTTATCATGGTGATATGAAATGTCTGTTATCTGGTAAGTAATTCCAATAAGATGCCAGTATTTTTCTTTTCATAATAAATCAAATTCTTATTCTTTAATTATTCATCACAAAGATCTAAGTTACATACAGCATGTAGATAGATAACAGTCCTACCATGACAACTTGGTAGTAAAGCGTTCAAGGTACCATCCGTCTGACACGTAATACTTGCTGCTCCCTGTATATTATATCCGCCGTCACATGAAAATTCGATGCTGTCGCCTGGTAGGAAAGGAGCCGAAATGACACCATCGCGATTACCACGGTAAGGGATACCAGGATCTCCACACTCAGTGGTTGAATTTGTAGCACCTGAAAATATTAAATAACATTTTACTGATGTGCTCGCATTTCTGTTGTTGTTGTTGTTGTTTGTTTGTTTTCGGTTTCGTTATGCCCAGCTGCGCGGCTCACATGCGTAGTCATTTTGACTGCGTCAGTACTTTGAAGGCAATTAATTAACCCATTCGCCAGTTTTTAAAAGAATTGTTTCCACTCTTCACGTTTATAATCGATATCACTCTTTCATGAGGCGCAAAAGACCGTACCAGGCAATGACGCGATCCTAACGTCAGTAAATAACCCCCTCGTGTGAGCCAATGCTTTGGATGCAATATGTTTACTAATCTCAGGAGCGTCGAGAGAGAGAGAAAATCTGTGTTGGCAAATTTGACATGTTCATAGGCTGTCTGCAAATATAATCTGACCTTTTGAGTGTTCAGTGTTTCATGTAGCGTCGCTTTTACTGGACCTTTCTCCCATCAGGAGATCATCAACCATTATTATTTGCAGCTTTGATTGCCTTTTAAACTACTTTAAAAACCTTAAAATAGCTGCCACTTTAATGCCAATTGCAAACAAATGAAAATCAATTTCTTTCAGCACAAAACATACGGGAAAGGCTAAAACCGTTGACTGTATTCATCCTTCTTCCTCAAAAAAATAATGTTTGTATGTGATAATAATCAAAGCTGACTAATTGTCATTACAATAATTTACAACATCAAAATAATAACAATTACAGCAACACATACCGCTAAGCTCCCCCACTGCGGATTGCCACTCATTTTGTGCATGCCTCATTGGCATTGTACATGTCGACGAACAGAGCTATTCACAGCAAAACCATTTACTGTAAGAAAACTTGATAGTCAAAGCAAAAGGTTTCAAATTAAATAGATATCCAAATAATTATCTTGGACATTCGAATGTGGCTTTTACTGAAGAAAACAACAACAATTGAGGGTATTTTTTTATGAATTCGGCCGAATATACTTACTAAATTGGCAGATAAAACGGTGATCATTCGTGCACGGCTCATCGTTCATCATATATCGACCGTCATATTCCAAAAGGTCAAAGCTGTATCCATTACGGTCGACCCTTTAACAAAAAAAAAGAAGAAGAAATAATCAGGAAATATGAGATTTGACGGAAATCAGAGCCTATGGCACATATACATCGGAATATAAATCTTAATTGATATAGATTACAAAATAAGAAAATTAAACAATTGAGAATAAAATGATTCTCTAAAAAAGTTTTGTTTTCATGCAATTATGATAGTTTTCTTCGAATTAAAAGGAGTTTAAATTTCTCGTTTGACTTAATAAAGGTTAGTATAAATTTGAGGCCAACAATATGACGGGACATTCATTATGGTATAGTTTTACACAGATTAAGAAACTAAGGTAGTTATTAAACTGCAGCTTTCATTTCAGACACATGATTCGCAAAAAATACTATATTATTTTTTTTTAGTATTACTATTATATCTCCAATTTTATGATGGTGGTGACAACCCAATGCCTTGTGAATGCGAATGCAATGATAATAATTAACACTCCTCAAAAATCCATATTTCTGAAAAGAATTGTGTTGTCGCTGGTAGAGTTTTCCAGTAAATTGCAGACATGGGGAGAATGTAGAGAGTTTTTATAATGTTTAAATGGGATCGGACTAACTCGGTACTTGGGCAAACTCGGCATAAACAGCCATACACGCAATTTATCTCTTAAATTCTTTAACATGACCTTTTTAGTAATTGTTTTACACATTCCCATCAAATAACATTAAATATGGGTTAACTAAAACTTTGCCATGATTTCGGCCGTCCGAATTGTCCCCAGTGCCGAGCTAGCCCGGATCCATGATCATGTATGTACATACCATCCACCCAGAGCCACACCCGGTCGCCATTCGATTCCACGCGAGCTGCTCCTATCCAATAGCTTCTTGACGTATTTTGTATTTTACCAACGATCGCATCTTGGGTGTCCTGATCTCGTATCTCAGCAAGGAAACCACGTCTGTTTCCCAGTCCTGGACATCCAGCTTTACCGGAGTCGCCATCTTCACGATTCGCACTATCCCATGTAAAAAAGCCATCGGTTTGGAAGTAGTAGCATGCCCCGTTGTAATCGTATACATCTCCATTAATCATATTTGCATCCGTGCAAGAAGAATCTATATTTATGGAAGCCAAAATCAAACATAACTTAATATAAGCATTTCAACATTAATCTGTAAATCCCGTTCGAGCAATTGTAAACAAGTAGGTTATGTTTGCATAATAATTAAAATTTATATTAGACAGATTTAGAGTATAACGACAAAGTAAACAGAAATACTAAGAATGTGCACGTCAGAGTGTTGACGAGTCTTTGCAAAGGAAGCATCTTCAACATGTAACTATTAATTTGTTTATTGACATGATTGACATACATGATCATCAGATCATTTAGATTACGGTGCTGATGAACACGGAGCTTCAAAACAGGTTTTGCGACACATGCTCCGGCGACAATTGCTGCACGTATATTTCATACACTAACCGCATTCTAAACTTTAACCGTGGACCAAACACTTTACCTAACGCTAACCCTAAACCCAAACCTAGCCCAACACCCAATTTCACACCCTAATAAAGAGTAACCTTATATATTTGATGAAAATAAAGTCCGGGGCAATTTTCGCTACCTCAAATACGCAATTTCGCCAACAGATGGCGTTTGTCATGCAAACCACGCATGCGCAGTGCTGACAATATCCCGATTGTGTCGACAAGTGTTTGTCTTTTCGCATTGTACACAATGTACACAGTTATTACAAAAATCCTCCAGTTTGAGTATAAATTAACCGACATGTTTGAAAAGATACCATGATTTATTGAGACAATTAGTTGCATTTTCAAAATTTGAGTGGGTTATGTCATGCGATCCAAAAATTAAGCATTTTAGCACTCATTTTATTCATAAGCCGTAGTATTTCAATACGAACCGAAAGTAAAGTTGACCATTTCCATACATAATATTGCCCTCTACGTCGAAAATTGCATATTTGAGGTAGCGAGAATTGTAGCCTTCGTAAGTCGGAGTACCTAAAAGCCGGATCACGTTAAACTTACTGAACTGGCACACGTAGCCAATTCCCTCGTGATTATCGTCTCGATTGTTGTCATACTGATACGCCGTCCACTGATAGTCTGCTGATTTCTTCAGAAGAATACGGGTATGTTTTTCTCCACTTGTCGGCTCTGATTCAGCCCAGAAATAATTAGTTATCAAGTCTCCACCTGAAATATACACATCAATATTTTTTTTCTCCATAAATTTACTTTAAAATAATTTGTATAAAAATAAAGCGGGGCAATATCACCATGACCATGACATGTACTTTTACGCAGATTTTTACCAATGACAAAAGAAGTAAAACCCAATAAAAGAAAAGTCATTTTAGAATATGATAATTTTAAAACAATATAATTCATTACCGGATCTGGGGAGGGCAAATCCAAAGCCGGTATACATTAGGTACACACAATACCCCCCCCCCCCCTCCACGCACACAGGAAAAAGAAAGGGAAAAATGCTCCAGCACAAACTTGTTTGAGTAAAATGCACGTGATAAATATCAGAAACCTAGAGATTTTACGGAATCTGTGGCTCAAGAGAATCCAGGATCCAAAAGTAGTAATATCTATTGCGTATTCTTATTAAGAATGAAACAAGCACAATCATGGAAAGATAATGAGAAGTCTCTGTATAAGATATGACGGCATACTTGTGTCGGAATAAAGACGCGTCCAGAACGGAAGATGCAAAGTAGTTGATGATATCAATGAATAAATAAAATTGTATCTGAATGACATATTTTGGTAATTAATATCAAGCCCAATCTTGGTCGTAGAGATATTTAATAGGTCCGTGTTCCAATGAATAGTTCTGCCTCAGTGCAATAAATACAGCATTTTCAACAATTATGCAGTTTGCATTCCTGACGCGTCTTTTCGTGCCACGTTTCTTTAAGCTACCTTTCTTATTCTTCACATGCATAAGGAATATCCGATAATTTTCACTGATCTGCCTTTCCCATTTTTCTGTTTTTACTCAGGATAAACTTCTTCTTTAATGAAGTGACAACCTGGAGACAGACTCACAGTCTTATTTGTTGCAAGCACAACCTGCTTCCAAAATAAAAACAAGAAATGAACATATTATTCGTTTATTATTATTTGTTAACGTATTGTTAACATGCACTTACTTGCATGCCATTTCCACGAATAGTCTGCAGGTTTTTCATATCCTCCTATCCAGTAGCCCTCTGAGTAGATACCGCTCACATTGATGACAGTCTTTTGAAGCAATGTAAATGTTTCATTCGTGGTAATGATTGCCAGACTTCCATTTAGACTAACACAAGCATCATCTGCCTCGTTCCAAGGTCTTTCTGTTGAGCGGACGTCGAAACAACTCCGGTCGCTGAGGTAGGCATTTGCCAAAGAATCCTCCGTCTGTGGACAACTTACTTTTGCCAATAAAACACACCAAAATCAATCAAAAAACAAAGCAAACCGAATTAAACCATGTAAAGGATAAAGCATCTTTGCATTCATGGTTTTAAAATAAAGATATAATTACCTAACGTTATTCTTAAGCAAACTGAGTTTTCATTAAATTCAATATAAAACATTCAAAAACTTCATAACATTATTTCTTGGTTTCCATCGTCTTCCAGAGCCATTCATTCAGTGGCTCTGTCCTTGCATGACGTTCGGAGATCATGTTTGAGCATTTCTCTTTTGTTTTTCAGTAATCTTTATTCATTTCTATATATAAAATAACATTCGTCTTGAATGGATACAATTACAATCCATAAAATCATTGAAACAAGGCATATACAACAAAAATATCATTGAATGAAATGTAATCATTAAAACAAAAAGAAGACGAAGAAAAAAATGCCCCTCACCTCAAACAATTAATATTAAACTGTATAACATAATACATTCTTATTATACACTCCTCATTCCACTTACTTCCATCCCCTCCCCCCCCCCCCCCCCCTTCGTCCCCTACTTAACCCATATCACAGCATACACACACATACACACACACGTTTACATGGCTTTACTTCCGAGGACAACTATTGTTCCTCTATTGTTACTCGTCCTCGGACAGTCGACGGAATAAGGCATAAATTCATTGTTCGACGTTCGAGGACTATTGTCCGGCTTCCGAGGACCATTGTTGTCATGATTTTTTTTTTGTTCTCTGTCCGAAAATGTCCTCGGACATAATGCTAAACAAACGCACACGCACACACACACACACACACACACTGCTGTACAGCATTTTTTTCAACATGGCAATAGACAATACATATAATATAATTCCATAGCATGCCATTCATAAATAAACCATTTTGCTGTACAGCAGACGTTTTGCACACACACACACACACACACACACACACACGTTTACATGGCTTTACTTCCGAGGACAACTATTGTTCCTCTATTGTTACTCGTCCTCGGACAGTCGACGGAATAAGGCATAAATTCATTGTTCGACGTTCGAGGACTATTGTCCGCCTTCCGAGGACCATTGTTGTCATGATTTTTTTTTTGTTCTCTGTCCGAAAATGTCCTCGGACATAATGCTAAACACACGCACACACACACACACACACACACACACCCTCACCTTAACATACATGGACTTGTGGGGAACTCTATTCATTTCTCCTATTGTGTTTTGTACCCCACAAGCACTTCTCCTATTGTATTTTGTACCCCACAAGCATGACGGAATAAAGGGCATCATTGTGCTCTTTTGTTCTCTGTACCCCACAAGACTATCTATGTAAAACCACACCCCACAACCCCCACACACACCCGACACACGCAAAGACACGTATATAATTTATTTGATCGCTTAAACAGGCTACTATTACATGGGATTATGAAGTAATATGAATCCCCTCACCTCTACAGCTAGGTGGTTCGGAGCTCCACGACCCATTGGCAAGGCAGGTTGCCATATCTTCGCCGTCGACGATGTACCCCTGCTCGCACGTGTAGTTGCCCACCTCTCCAAATCCACGGACATCGCTAAAATCACCATAGGCTGGCAATGGCGGGGACTGACAGAATATTCCTAGACAGGGATTAAAACATTATAAACATCATTACGTCTAAATGCTACCAATTATCATGTGTGTTCTTTTTTTGTTCTTTTTGTGGACGTCCCTGTCAAGCTCTTACGAGCTTATGACAATCCATTCATATATGCATATATATTTCTAGATTACACCATGTATGAAGAATGCGATTATAATGATGTGTGTATATATATGAAATAAATAAATCAAATCAAATCAAATAAAAGCTGTAAGGTAGAACTACACTTTTGGAAAGCAGAACTACATTGATTTTCGAGTTTTCATTGTTTCTACATTGTACAGCTTATGCATTTCAACCCATACATTTGACAGATTATGAAATTCAATAATTGACGTTTGGGATATCACTAATTCCTTGATTAGTTGATCACATTCCCTTTATACCTTTGTTGTATTGGTCTTATGTGTGTGTGTGTGTGTGTGTGTGTATGGGTGTTTGTGTGTGGATGGGTGTACACACAAATTCACATACATGCACTTGTGGGGAACTTTATTGTTTTCTCCTATTGTATTTTGTACCCCGCAAGCACTTCTCCTATTGTATTTTGTACCCCACAAGCATGACGGAATAAAGGCCATCATTGTGCTCTTTTGTTCTCTGTACCCCACAACTGCATATATGTAAAAGCATGTGTACGCATTCAAACCGATGACATCGAACAAAGAGAACAATGGGTCATCGGTAGTAATTCAATAGGTCATCGGTTGTCAACAATTGGTGAGGTTTATTCCGTCAATGAATTTTGTGACGCAATTCAATAGTGGAGTCATCGGTTGAAATTCGAACAATAGAAAACATAGATATATGTGGCTGTGGGTGTCTTTATGCTTGTGTATACTATTTAATCACCTAAAATTATGTATTTGATGTGTAATATGTATTGAAATGTTATATTGCCTTTATATTTGTATTTATTTTATTTATTTCCGTTTTATTTACACAGGGTAGCCCTGTCAGTTGTGAAACTGAATTACAAAGGGGCCCTGCATCACAATAAAAACAATGCATTTTACATAAAAATATAAATATAAAATATTGAATCAATGAATACAACACAAAGTACAAGTACTTCATACAAAAAGTAAATTGTACGGAAATAAACAATATAAAAATGGGGGTGAAAGAGACAAAGTCTAGAGAAGTAAACATTAGTTAGAATAAAAATTATGAAATATAAAAGACGGAGCCTGAACTGGAGCTTAAGGAATGAAATGATTAGTAGTTGATAGAATTTTAAATTTCGTCTTAAACAATTGAAGAGATGTTGTATTTTGAAGACTAATGGGAAGTATATTCCATACTTTCGACATTTTTATTTCTGCCTTTTTATTATTTGTATTGTAAATTGATTGTTATATATTTATGATTATGTTGTCATATTTGTAAACTTATCCTTCAGCTTGCTGCTGATTAGTAATTTATATACCAATAATTTTTTTTTCAAAGTTACATGAATGTAATGACCACTGTGACAATTATAAATACTCTGCCATCAAGTAAACTTTTATAAGTGCTACATTAGTTATTTGCTTTTTGATCGTCTGACACACCGAAATCAGCGTGTTTCATTACTTTGGCTCTCATACCAGTGGCGAATTTTAAAGGAATTGTAATTTTTATTATTAAAAGTAGCAATTTCTTTTAAAAATTTCTTCAAAAATACAATTAAGAAAGTATCAAGTTATACTTAGGCTTTTTTTGGATTAATCATGCTACTATTTCTATTCATTTGGGGAAATGAACCGAATTGGAAAATTAATCAAATACTTACTTTTGCAGTCTGGGCTCTGATCAACAAATTCCCACTTTCCAAATGTTTCGTTGCAAGCAGCTAGCACGGCATCTCCACGGTTAGAAAGCTCCATCTCGAAACCGGACTCACATGTAAAGATAGCGTAGCCTTCGACGGCCGTTTCGTTGAGGATGGTATTGGGGTAAACGGTCGTCTCATTGCATTTGTTGGCATATACATCACTCCACTCAAGAACTGTATTTAACGAGTGGGATGACGACACAAACTGAGCAGGCCCGTAACTAGGATTTTTGCGGGGGGGGGGGGGGGGGGGGGGTTCAACATTTGATAAAAGTGGACCTTTCTGCGCCAAGCGACCGAGTAAGGGTGGCGGGTGGCGGGGTCAGGGGGCGTGCCTCTTCAAGGGTATGGGCGCGAGCTTATATATATATATATATATATATAAATCATTTCTTGGTACTGCAAAATTTCAATATGGCACGAAAAAGAGACATGATAATGAAGCTTTTCGACCTGCACTCATCAGGTTATCACGCAGGTATATAACAAATTACTTGAAATCAACTATATTATACTCAGTGAACCCGGACGCAACCTAGACGCCGTAATTTCAGAACAATCGCAAAGCTTGGACGAACTCCTTTTGTCTGCACAGAAGAGGTTCTTGCGATTGGATATAAGCAGCTTCCAGAAAGCGTAAATGCGCTGAGCTTCTGGCCCGGGACATAATTGAGAATTGATCGTCGGCATAGCTTTGTGCGCAAGCTGGATTGTTCAGCAAGTGGAGACCAATCGCTGAATCGCATTTGGCTATCTTTGGTCTGTTAGCGTGCGTTTCAGATTTGCAGGCACGGACGGGCTGCGTGCGCTGATTGGTTGTACGGTTCCGAATAATCGAGGGAATGTGTTGTTTAATGCGATCAGCCAACCGCTGAGAAGTACAGCCCACGTACCTGGCATCGCACCGGCACTGAAATTGGTAAATAACATTACTCAAGTGGGGGGTGGGTAGTACATCCTTGCTAGTTGACGGTAGCATCCTGTGTGTAGAAAACACAATGCGTGTCGAAACCGCGTAATAGCAACGTGACACTGCGTGTTTGATCTGACTGGCGTATTTGTCAGATACCTTACCCCTCCAGGGTAGTTTGAGATACACGGGGCATTTGGCAGGTCCAAATCTGGTGTCAGATTTGGATTGTGCCTCCAGCGTCCGTGTTATGGTGCGAGATATAACATGCTCAGGGTAACCATTGTCAAGGAGGATAGTTTTGATTTTCGCGATTTCGGAAGCTAATTTGCACGCAGAGCAAATCCTAAGGGCGCGGCACACTAAGTTTCTAATGAGCCCAATCTTGTATGAAGTTGCACTGTACGAGTCCCATCTCGTGTATTGCCCGGTGAATGTGGGCTTGCGGTAGACGGAAGTGATGAATTTCCCATCACTTCTCTCAACGAGAACGTCGAGAAATGGGAGCGCATTGGACAGTTCAATTTCACATGTGAATTTTAGCGCGGGATGGAGCCGGTTCAGTTGTGTAAGGAAACCAATCAGCGCACGCAGCCCGTCCGTGCCTGCAAATCTGAAACGCACGCTAACAGACCAAAGATAGCCAAATGCGATTCAGCGATTGGTCTCCACTTGCTGAACAATCCAGCTTGCGCACAAAGCTATGCCGACGATCAATTCTCAATTATGTCCCGGGCCAGAAGCTCAGCGCATTTACGCTTTCTGGAAGCTGCTTATATCCAATCGCAAGAACCTCTTCTGTGCAGACAAAAGGAGTTCGTCCAAGCTTTGCGATTGTTCTGAAATTACGGCGTCTAGGTTGCGTCCGGGTTCACCGAGTATAATATAGTTGATTTCAAGTAATTTGTTATATACCTGCGTGATAACCTGATGAGTGCAGGTCGAAAAGCTTCGTTATCATGTCTCTTTTTCGTGCCATATATATATATATATAATGATGATATTTCATAACCGCGTGTTGGAAAAGCATGAAGAGAGAAACAATTAATGAAGTCCAGAGAAGACATTGGTAATGCATTGAATTCCAACTTTTATATTTATTTTCACCAAATTTTCGATCCTCACGGATCTTCCTCAGGGTAATGAACAAAGTGAAATATGTATGTGAAGCTCTGCTCAGAAAAGGTTGACAATGTAATATACCATGGTAACGCGCTTAGTTGCTAGGTAAAGTTTTGAGCGCTTATTTTTTAATTAGCGCAAAATACATAAATTGTGACGTAATAATAATTCGAAGCAAGAGTTTTCAGATTGGGCTCAACAGAGACCTGTCATGGCTAGAGAAATATAGTTACTTTAAGTAGTAAATGTAATTATCATAATGCCTCATTACGCCTCAGTTTGTTAGAGCTCACCGGTTATGACCTAAACAAATCTAGAGGCCTATGTTTGATGTTTTATATTTTATTTATTATGCACTGTTCATTTGCATATATTATTGCGTCTATTGAGCTCGTAAAAATTAGCACAGAAATTTTGATCGAGCAACCACGCGTGTTGTTATGTGATTGATGTATTTTGCGCGGCTAAACGATATATACATGTCTTTAACTTTTGTGTCTTACTTCTTATGCACCATTCTTTTTTATACATTATTGCGTCATAATTGAATTTATGGCTATTACGCTCATTAGGTTTAGCGCAAACTTCGAGCTAACTACCGCGCGTGTTGCCATGTCAGTTTGTTATTATGTCACTATTTATGAATTTTGCGCTCCTTGACAAATAAGCGCTCAAACTTTCACCTAGCAACCGTGCGTGTTGCTATGTAAGACTACACGTCAACTTGTATTATTACGTCACAATTTATGTATTTTGCGCTAATTAAAAAATAAGCGCTCAAAACTTTACCTAGCAACTAAGCGCGTTACCATGGTATATTACATTGTCAACCTTTTCTGAGCAGAGCTTCACATACATATTTCACTTTGTTCATTACCCTGAGGAAGATCCGTGAGGATCGAAAATTTGGTGAAAATAAATATAAAAGTTGGAATTCAATGCATTACCAATGTCTTCTCTGGACTTCATTAATTGTTTCTCTCTCTCTCTCTATATATATAGCTTTGGCAACTCTCATGGAAATAAATACAATGGGAGAATAATGGTTGCGTGACTTAAACCAAAGATCCCCAGAGCTGTCCATGGCGATAGGGCAGTGACGTCCCTGAAAATTGTCATAACATTGAATATTCATGGACCTCGGAGTCGATGCATGGAACTATCGGTTGATAAGGTTTGCGAGCGAGCGAAGCGAGCGAGGAAAATGCTCTTTTCTTTGCTGCTGCTAATTTCAATATAGAAAGTAAGTTAACCCTAATATCTGGGCGCCATGGCGATAATAGGGCAGTGATGTGCCTGAAAATTGTCATAACATTGAACATTGAACATCATGGACATATTATAATAAATAATGTGGAAATATTCATAACGAGTTTTCGGGTGCCATGGCGATAGGGCAGCGATGTACCTGAATATTGCAGTAGCATCCTATGGAAATATTCATGTATCTTGCTGCCTGAAACTAATTTCTAAGATTTGCGAGAGAGCGAAGCGAGCGAAGAAAATGAACTTTAATTTGCTGTTGCTGATTTCAATATAGAAAGTAAGTTAACCCTAATATCTGGGCGCCATGGCGATAATAGGGCAGTGATGTGCCTGAAAATTGTCATAACATTGAACATTGAACATCATGGACATATTATAATAAATAATGTGGAAATATTCATGGTCCTCGCTGCCTGAAACCATTTCAGAGTTTTGTGATTAAAAGCGAAGCGAGCAACGGAAAATGTATATTTTACTATCTCCCAATTTCCCAAACACCCCAATTGTTTATATTGGGGTATCTTATTATTTCTCATTATAGTTGCTAAGAAGGCGATGTTTTATAAAATACTCACATGGCACTTCGGTTGAACAGGCTATTATAGGTCCATAATTAAAGGGTCTGAATGACTTGACCGGGTCCGCCTGGAGTACTACAGGCAACTTGAGAGCGGGAAAATTTTCAATTTTGAAGTGAACAGACACAATAAAAAATACCCATGTCTCTCTTTTCTAGTATGGTTTCTATATTTCACTATTATATTCCATTACCACGGATTTAATTTGAGTCTTATCATGCTTATCACTGCTTATCTTCCCATGTTATCTTTGTACGATGTTTTAAGCAATCTATCTCCTTGTATTGTAAGGATTTCTTGTCCAATCTAACACTGTTTAAAGATCAAAATGCATCATTGAGCACTTAGGTTTCGTCCTATAGTCTAATAACAATCAATAATCATCCAAATGTCAGATGTCAAAGATAGTTTATTAAAATGTCATTCAACAGGTTCATTTTTTTCGTCAGATTTCATTCGAATTCGTCCGACCTGGCAATCCGCTGCAAAATTTTATCATCCAATTCATCGTTGGGAAGTCGATTTCAAGAAATTTTCATTCAAATTCGTCACATAGACAAGACCTTACAACGACCGGGTGACGATTTTGAATACCTCTTTGAACTCTTTCAGTCTTTGACAAAATCGATAGCAAAATAGAAAATAAATTCCGAAAAAGAATGGCCAAAGACGTATATTGACTAGGCCTTATAAATGGCTGTGCAATGTTATGAAGTTGCAGGACAATAGCAAATAAAATTTACTGGAAACCCTATTATCTCACATTATTTTCCACAGTCCTTCCGCTCTCCTCTTTCACGTGACTCCTTGTGCGCCCCTCCCCTATCTAAGGCAGTTTGTATGGAAATATTAAAATTGTTTTAACCTAAACATCACTATTCTGATGTCACTTTGGATTTTTTTTTAAATATTCGAACCCTCTGACCCCCCCCCCCCCCCCCCCAGCGTTACAGGCCTGGACCTACTACAAATAATTCTTTGAATGGCGCTTTAAAAAAATCGATTGCAACATGGTATAACGTAAAAAATTCGAAAATGAATGGTGAAAGACAACATTGATTAATTATAGAAGTGCCAGATTACGAAGATACGGGACAAAATCGAAATGACATGTATTAAAATAGACAGAAAGATCGATATCTTATCACGTTATTTCTCCTTTCCATTACCTCTCCCCTCGCTTCTTCTTCTTTTTTAATCTGTTTTTTTTTTCAAGCGGACCTCTGCTCGCCAACGGGGGGGGGGGGGGGGGGGGGTTCGTTCGAACCCAATGAACCCCCCCCCCCTAGTTACGGGCCTGCTGAGGTGAAGTGGGATACTGTGGGAAGGAGAGAGTATGATTTCCAGTTGATAAAGGGAGGAGAAGGATGGGGGGGGGGGGGAGAGAGAAAGATGGAGAGGGGGAAATGAAAGTGTAGGGAGGGAGAGAGAGAGAGAGAGAGGGAGGGATGGGATGAAATGAGAGAGACGAGAGCGAGGAATGGAGAGGGAGGGGATAGGCAAGATAGAGGGAGAGAAAGAAATAGACAGAGCAAGGAGTACTCAGGAAAGTTCAATGAGGTTGTCAATAATGCTTTACAAATTATGTCTAATTAATTAATTGTAGAAAAGTTCAGTTGTTATAATATCAAATTTGATCATTAATTAATATTAAATAATCAGTCGATAATAATATATCATTATTGATAAAGACCTCAGAACCATACAAAAAATAAGATAGTTTGGCAAACATATAGGCCTGTCACGTAGACATGTAAACGAAGAAACTGTATAAATACATACTTCCAAAATATTTGTATTTATATATAAACAAAATGATATACGAACCGTCTTCATATGCCTCAGATATATCTGTTAGAATGCAAAAACAGAGGGAAATGAGGAGCGTCCATGGAATTATATTCATCGTTTTAGTCAGATATATTCCAAGCAGGTCAGTGAAGCCGATTCCTGATCCTGAATTCTTTTCCAAAATCTTGAAAAACGTTATCCTTATCTAAGAAGTATTTAAACAAGGATATGCAGCAGCCAGTCCATGCCTAAAAACGCGGTTATGCTTGAATTAAACTTCAAAGGTACTCCAAAAACTAATTCACTCTAATTGTAATGGTATCCTAATTGAAGGTCAGCTGTATACTGTCGACAATATCAGTCTTATGTCAGGGCAAGTAGGACAATTAATTTTGTCTATGACACGGACAAGATAGTACACGCCTTCTATTTGTTGACATGGATAGCTCGGTTAATTAGAGGACAATAAATATTGAACTTTGACTGGTCCTATAATGCGGGTCAAGAAACAACCAGACAGTGAGTATGTCTACGCATAGAACAAGTTATAGAAAATTTGATAAAATAAAGGCAATCGTCAAAAAATAAGAAATAAATACACTTTTTGTTTCATATACATCGCTTGAATATGAAGACCGCAGAAAATATAAAGAAAATGGAGGGAAAGTTCGTTAAAATAAAGTTGAATCTAACTTTACTTTCTTTCGCATATTTGCTTATAAGAGGCTCGACTCTGAGATAGTTAAAAAGCTAAAAAAAAAAAAAAAAAGAGCAAAAGCAGCCCTTTTCATTTGTATGTTTTATGTTCGTTTGTTTGATTGTTTTAATATAAATTGAGTTTTGACGATCTGTATCGTGATTTCCAAGGGCTGCAAAGGATTTTAGATAGTATTAGGACTAAAAAATGTTACTTTGAGGGAAGTAATGTGGGAAATTCCATAGGAAGCGCATAGGCTATATGTTTTTGTAAAAAATAATAAGGAAGTACACGTTATACACGTGATTCGTAATTATACTATGCATAAAATATACGTAATATAATTTATGAATTGCGGATACAGCAGGGACCTCTTTATTGATCCTGAAACACTAAAATTTTAGCTTAAATCATTTATGGCCATTGTGTTTCATATAAAAACAATTTCAACACTGCTTCTCTAAAGTAACATGTTTGTTCGAATACTTTGGTAACAGCAATATTACGCATACATTACCTGAACAAGGACTTGCTTAATAGTTTTGTTAACTTAACTTACAGTTGTCTATAGTTACCACACCACCCTTAAAATGATAAATCAAAATCGAAGGACCAATATTATAAGAAATTCCATCAGGTTTTCGTTTTGCAGAGGATTCGGGGTCCTATATTGTGTTGATGAAACATCTTTATCTCTTTAGACACTTTTAGCTTCGACTATTAAATTTGACCTCATTCGCAGTTTGTTCAACTTTTACGTTTAGGAATGGTACCCTAAATCATATGGATGCCTCTTTTTGGTTTAGGAAAGGTGTACAATGGGTGGGTGAAAGGTTATCAATTAATTGCTACACCTCTTTACAATGACAGGTTTATACTGATAGCCATGTGGGTGTGCCTTGGACTTAAACAAACATACACAATAAACATAATCAGATAATGGTGGTGTGATTGGGCAAATTCTGTTGACAGAAAACGTTTAATGGTCCGTTCTCGACCATTTTGCGTGAAATATATGTTAAAGTACATGTTTGAGTATAATTCTCATATTTTTCTCATATATCTTTGGCAGCACCCTAAAATGTGTCTATATTTTATTGCTCAGTGGTCTAGAAAGTCCGAAGATATTTACCAATTGAAAGTTTCGCGATGTTGCACACAGATGAGGACTGTATCCCTCACAGATTATCTCTCACATACTGTCCACCTTTTTTATAGTAATAAAGTTCTCAAAGACTCTGAACCTTTATAATCTGGGTCAATTTATGTTCCAACTAATATTAATAATGAACTTCCGAATGCTTGTTCATAACTTACAATCACTACGTAATTATCCCAAAAGACAATCAAACTTTTGTCATCTTCCCTGCACGAGTATTCTGTTAGCTCACAAACCTTCATATTTACAGGTCCCAAATTTTAGAACAGTCTCGATCCAAACCTCATGGAAATAGAGAAACTGCACCTTTAAAAAAGAGAACTGAAATCACCTGTGCTACACCCATATCAAATTAATATCTCTCCCTGCCTGTCAATCTTAAAGGGAAATCCAACATTAATGACCAGTTGCTCTGAAAGAAATATGAAAAATCAGAGAAGCAGACTGGTAAAAGTTTGAACAAAATCGGACAAGCAATAAGAAAGTTATGAATTTATGAAAGTTGTAATCACTATACCTATGGGAATTTCAAATTGGCTCGAATAGGTAATGTCCCTGTGATGAAGTTGTGGACAACTCCCCCATTTGCTCCAAAACACAAAATGACTATTATGTCATAGTTTTCAAAATGTATTACTCAGTAGGATCTTCTTTCTTTAAGGAGGACCCATAACAATATGCTATCTGCAATATATGTTGAGTACTGCCCCGAGGGTAAATGCGCTTCGGAGAAAACCGCAAATTAATGATATTTTTATGTACGACAAACGGGAGAGTTGTCCACAAGAAACTTTCACCATCCTGTTTTTCTTATTTTTCTGCTTTCATACAAATCAAGTTATTACCAAGGTTGGATTGCCCTTTAAGGCAAGGTATCTACCCTTCCACGGTGAAAATCACAAAACAGAAAAATTAAACAGAAAAATTAAAGGGTGGCGCGCGCCCTTGGCGCCCTGCCTGGATCCGCCACTAAACAATATTCTGACGAATTTGTAATGAAATGATAAATACACAGTTGTGCATGCGGTGTCATATCTAAAGTATCTAAAGTTGTAATTTTTACGATGCATAAGATACGACATTAACTTCTCCGATTTAAGAACCTTTAAAATCAGCGAAGATGATTAGATCGAAATTTACAACAATAATAATGTATAATTACATGTATAATGAAAAAGCTCTATATTGCCTTATAAAGTGCTCATATATTATGCTCCCTTTACTATTACATGGTAAAATATTATTTATTCATTGTGAATTATCATGATCACTTTAACATAGTATTCACACACAAGAGCTCTCCTATTTTGTTTTGATTTAAGAGTTTGTGACTGTATAGTGTTGGTATTGCTCACTGCTTGCATCATGTATTCGAAATTATTAAATAATAAATAATAAATCCATTAACCTTAACTGTGTCGCAGACGCGGATTGCACAACCTATAAACACAAAGTCCATGCAGTCGTATTTTGTTTGGAATTTCAAGAAGTGAGTTTACGTCATGTACCATAAAAGACGTCTGTCCACATTTTGTTTTTCGGGACAGTTCACGTAATTAACGTAGTACTATAGATAACTAACGTTTATAGATCCCAAAACCACACAAAAAGTACATTTGATTGAGCGGTTATTGACATAACTTATATAGGTAAAATGGAACTACAGTATTTTCTACATAACTATCCAGGTTTTATTTTATTGCCGATTAGCAGTTGAGTACATCATCAGTATAAACTATGTATGCGCCTTCCTAAAATTAATAATTCCTTTCTTCTCTTCTTTCTGTTAACTTCTTATCTCCTGTTACTTTTTGCTATTCTGGTAAGACAACATGGTCATCATCAACATCGTTACCGTGGTTACGAGACGCTTTTGTCATTCGGACGGTTTGGTCCAATACCCTTTGATTTGTATAGGCAACCGAAGAGGGCGCTGTGTCACCAGAATTCGCGTATGAATGGCTTCCTGCATAAGGCAATGTGTGTGAATGCGGGTGATTGGGAAGGTTCGGAGGGAAGGTTTCCATGTTTCCTGTTTGTAGCTCCTGGTAGGCATGGTTCAGCTGATCTGAAGCTGTCCAGGTTTCGGGTCTTAACTCAATAGGATCAGGGTACCCTTCCCGTCTTTCATTTGGTTGTTCAGCCGGTCTCCTTCTGTGAGCACTGAATAGGTGCCAGAAGATTGTTTTAGTTTTGATCACATATTTCAATTCAATTAAAAAAAACAAGGGTTTTATAGTATTTGAACTAATATTAAAGACGTGTTTAATAAATATTGCGTAAAAAAGTATCTAGGAGAGACCTCATACAGGTTAAAAATGGGCAGCCACAAACCCACAACCCACGGAGTTAGACGACTACAGCTGTGTAGCACGGGTGAGGATATATAGAGCTGGAAAAGGATGAAGAAAATACATTGGTAAAGGAAAAGTGATGGGAAGAGAAAGCAATGCATTGACAAGCCACCTTTTCTATACTGCTGTACTGTACAACTCATAAAGATAATGCTCATCAAAATTGCAATATTACATGACTCTTTTCTTATTTTTGTCTTCAATAATCTAGGACACAAAATGGCTAGACATCCCTTAGCTAGCCAAAGGGCCAGGGCGGATTGAATAGTTTGGCTAAATGTGAGCCAACAGATTAAAATGAATAATAATGTGTTACCATATTCCCTTTCTGTGCTCCTGCTATTACAAATATCATCATTACCGTTTTCAAATTTTATTGTATTGTATTGTATTGTATTGTTTTCATAGCGAAATGTTCGAGGTTACATAAGGGTACTCCAAGACGATGTAGTATACATTCCGTAGAAACAGTTTAAAAAAATCACAATTCCTAGACAAGTTTGGCCCCGTTCAACAATCATAATTCTATACCAATTAAGCAAATAAATATTGATGATTATAACTGCATCGTAAATCAGTATTTTTGTTTAGTATTCATATTACATATTTTTCAGCAAACAATATCTGAAAAGAATACATGGCACTGTGTACATTAGGACTATAATATACACAATCTTGTTAGGACATGTTACAATTTAGGGTCTACAAGTTCAGATAGAGTTGAAAAATCGACATTTAATAGGCAACTTGTTGCCATTACCAGTTATAAGCTACCGTCATTGATTGTGATGAAATATTATGTAAACAGGATTAGCATTAAAGACATGTTATAATGTCGGGCCTAGTTCAGGGCCCCGTTTCATAAAACTTCTTATCAATAACAAGTTACAATACTTGTTATAAGCTACTGAAATCCTTGAATCTGATTGGCTGAGAGCGTATTTGTCATAGAAATGAGGCAGTTGTTAATGATAACAAGTTTTATGAAACAGGGCCCAGATAGAGTTGAAAAATCCACCAAACAATAAAAAAAGGGAAAAAAAAGAGAGAAAAAAAGGTCAGACTTACGGTACGATTTTAGTTCGTAGAGTACGTATTAAAGACATACTTCGGTCTGTTTTCATGTGCATTGCGTCATACTTCGCATACACTCGCTAGTCATAAGGACCGTTATTCATAAGGACCGCTAACCATAACGCGTGACTAAATGAATAGCGGTTTGTATGAATAGCGGTCCTTCTGAATAGCGAGCAAACAATAGACAAATTACCTCGCTATTCATAAGGACTTCCATTCGTAGAAGTCGCGGAGACGTCGCAGAGACGTCTCTCCAGTCACGGAAAAAATAGTCTCCGTGACCTCACTGCAACTGATGGAGACGTCTCCGAGACCTGCTTGGAACTGGAAAAAGTCTTAAAAAATCGATCATGTTTGAATTTCCCTCGACTCCCTGGAGACGTCGCGGAGACTCGAGTCGCACTAAGATCGCCACCTAGGCTCTAGGCCACCGAGCTAGGCCCTTTATAACTACCTAGCCGTTGGGAAAAGTAATTGTAGGCTTGTATGTATTGTTTTAGAGCTTTATCATCACCCGTATCATTGTGCTACTATAAAACGAAGCAATGCTTGTTTGTAATACGGGTTCATGTTCTCGTTTCAACTCATCGCAATTTGTCAGTTCTGTTTCCCCCTAATTCAAATCGTTTACTGAAATAAATGACTAAAATCAAAACAAAACAGACACATACGAAAACCATGACATTAAAACAAAATTATCCATATCAAATGACGCTCGACGAAAAGTAAAGTAAGAAGTTACATGATGAGAATAATTTGAAACCATTGCGTACGGGAACCGGTTGTTCCTGTACTAACCCTATGGGAATGTTAAGTAAGTACACACCTTGGCATGTAGGAGGAGCAGAACTCCAGGATCCATCCATGTCGCAGGTGGTGGTAGTACTTCCAAGTAACTGATGTCCATCACTGCATGCATACACTGCCAGCGATCCTAGTGGGTACACCTGGCTCCCTCCATCAGAACTACCAATACCATCACCAGCACCCGTACTATCAACGCAACCAAGAGCACTGGTGCCATCACCACCACCATGACTTCCATTACCATCATTATCGTCACTGAATGACACGTATCCATTGGCTGTGCTCGCGGGTTGTGGACATGATATGCCTGAAATGAAATATATCTTTCTCTCTCTTTTTTCTATCTATATGTTAATTTATTGATTCGTTTATGTTTTCCTTTATTTGTGTATCCATAAATTCATTAATTCTTTCATCTGTCTTTACATACTACTAGGTCTTAAAAAACAGTGGACACTTTTGGTCGTTAATAACTAAAAAATATATACAGAGGCTTTTACATTCTAAAGTCGAAGGATGTATAATATATTGGGGTAACTTTTATTATATTCTCTGAACACTTTTCTTAACATATTGCTCTGAATATTTAATTAGATGTTCACTTTTCGAAAAATTAAGGCCACACAATCTGTGTGTATCAGTAATTAATTCAGAATACAACAATTGCCATTGAGCATTTCAGGTGAAATTCCAGAACATCTTTTTATCCCAGAGTCATGAATCATTAATGACACTGGACAGCAAAAGGTTGGCAGAAATGACAGCTGTTACACACAATGACAATTGTGTTCTGAATTAATTACTGATACACACAGAACACTGACCTTGATTTTTCAAAAAAGTGAAAAAATCTAATGAAATATCACAGGAGCAATATTTTAAGAAAATAGTTTTAAGAAGGAGAAGGAGAAGAAGAAGAAGAAGGAGAAGAAGATGAACAAGACTGAGAAGAAGAAGAAAAAAAAAAAAAAGAAAGAGAGAAAGAAAGAAAGGAAGGAAGGAAGGAAGGGAGTAAAAAATCGTTACGCGTAGTAGCCAGCTGTGAGCTCGTGATATATCGCACTGAAAAATTGTAAAAAACTTGCGAGTGGCATCTAATACAGGCAGTTGTAAATTAATTATAATAACCTAATCATGGGCCCCAATCCTCACAGGAATTCTATTCAAGTGGGGGGGGGGGGGGGGGGGTAAGGATAACGAATTCAGTTTAATAGTGGGTACCTATTAAGTATACTTACTCTGATGATTTTTGAAATTGTGCATGATTTTAATAACTTGATTGATGTTAGTTATCAGAACAAAGAAAATGATACTTTCAAATAATCACCTGAAAAAGATTTCTTAATAAAACAACTATTACAGTTTATAGATGATCTTGTGTTATTCGAAAGAGAATACCCCCCCCCCCCCAAAAAAAAAAAAAAAAAAAAGAAAATCGACAAAAGAAAATGAAAGTAACCCTGTATATCAAAATCTATATTGAATGATATCAGTACGGGGACTTTCATAAACTTCGGATGTAGATTAGCTGAGTAAATACAATAAACACAATAATGATCATATTGACCTCATGATAATTACTGCTATTCATCTACTGCATGGTGTCGTGTCGTGGCCTAGTGGATACGTCACCGGACTGTGGATCTCATGGCTCGCGGTTCGAGTCCCGCCGCGGCACTAATGTCCTTTGGTAAGACATTAATCTACATTTGCCACTCTCCACCCAGGTGTAGTAAATGGGTACCTGTTAGGAATTTATTCCTTGAATGCCTTCAGCGCCTTATAAGGCAGCTGGGTTAAAGCCAGGGTAAAAATACTACTTCGGCGTTTAGAAACATTGCTTGTATTAAGCGCAATATAAATGTTATGTATTATTATAATAATTATTATTATTATGGTCAACGATTTAGATAGACATTATTTTTTCGCCCTTTGAATTGCATTTTTTAAAACCAGACCTTAAGAGCAGAATATTGAAGAAAATAACATTTTGTATCGAGGTATCGAGGTAAACAGTTTACAGAAAAATGAACAAATCCTACGCCATTATCGAAAAACGAAATTCTAAATGAGTGCAAACTATATGTTCATAAAATTCTATCATCACAGACATTAAATAAGTCCCAGTTAACGCATTTCTTTGTTTATAACAAAACAGAAATTATAATATTATTAAGAACATGCCAAGAGACATTAGATATATATATATATATATATATATCAGAAGCAAACAAATCATTTTTATGAGGAATAAGGGACAACGATCAACACTATGACTATATTTACAAATAGCACTTTGCATTTAATATAAGTTTTTTTTCAGAATTTATTACAAATATGAAAGACTTCAACTTTCAATGCACTTGGATCATGGAAGGAATCATTCAGAGAATGCAACTCGAATACATTATATTAATGACTCAATCGTTAACCTAAACTTTTCTTTAAAGAGAAGGCTAAAGTTCTGGTATGCAGGTGAAAAATACGTGAAATTTATGATTCCTCTTCAAATGCCCTCATATTCGAAATAAGACGAGAAATAGCTGAAAACGTATAGACCAAGCTGTCATGCCACACGTGTTCAGTCCCATATATACATTTCTGTGTTCAGTGCATGCGATTGTCAGCAAGACTGAGTCAATTTTCTATCATTTGGATGATTCCCAAACCTCACAGTGTACATGTTCTTATTTACTCCATAACCACCATTTCCTTATTTCTTCCAGACCGTTTCCTTCACAATAATAATCACGTGACCAGAGCTCAATTTTTTATCTTTAACACAGTACATTACAGCACACGTTGTATACTAAATATAATCCTGATAATGCAAAGCAGATTTGCATTACAAATACTTACATTTCATAAATACCATGAAACAACCGTCTGTAAATAGTTTAGAGCCATCCATAAATTGTAAACACACAATCCTTCGGCTGTTTGCCGTAAAAAGACAACAACAAATAAACCAACCAAACAAACCAACAAAATTAATAATGTGATAAACCATGGATCGATAAGACTTTATAAACTTCGTTGCTCTACCCAGACCGGCTTCAACAAATTCAAAGTTTACTGTTACTTCAGGGGTGAAAGTTTAACAGGGAGTTTCTGTGTGCAGTGCATGTGCTTTTCAGCGAGATTGGGCCTTTTTTGAAAATCATTTTGATGATCCCGAAACCTCAGAGTATTCATGTAGAGCAATTCTTATGTGGACATGATCAACCTTTCCCAGTTGCTTTGAGACACATTTTTTTCATAATGTAATCACATGACCAGAACTCACATATAATTATCTTTAATTCGTTCAGTGACCACCTGCAGTGCGAAGGCGACACAGAGTCACCCGACAGAGACATCACTCTAAAGAGACACTATTAGATTAAAAAGTTTAATTACTAAATTATCTCTAATTTCCCCTAATGTTGATTTTGGATCCCACAAAAACGTAAATCACTTTCTTAAAAGTTCATATTCGAATATTAATAGCTAAACACAACATGACCTAAAAATAATATTTTAATTGTAATCTAAGTTCAACCTTTAGGCTAGTATTTAGAAATCGTATAAATAGGACAACTGACGAACTTAATTCAAAGACTAAATGGTAAATGAAGATAAATATGACATGTATTAATATTGCATGCATGGTTTGTGTCATAACATTGTACTTTTTGTCAATATTGTTATGTCGATAGAGAATAATTATTGAACAATATCGGCTTACCCAACATAAGCACATTGCTTCACGTGATGTTATGTTTCCACCCCTTTATTGTATCATAGCCATGCTTTGGAATTATAATTATGATACTCTGTACAATTTATATTGCTTCGTAAAATGTAAAATAAAACAAAAATGGACTTGAAGGTTTTCGGTAACACCATGTGGGAGCCTCTGTGAAAAGGCTGTTGATATATTCTTTCGTGAAAAATAACCGACTTTATGGGGCGTTTAGAGGAATTTAGGAGAAGTGAAGGGAAAGGACAGGGATGGAAATGGAATGAAATGAAATTAAATGATTAATAATTAAATTAAATTAAAAATTGACTTGAAGGAGATAGATGCTTTCAAAATTAAAATTGAAGTACTTTTTGGCATATCCACAATAAAGAGACCATTCTCGATTTTCTTTAATCAACTGAAAATATGCGCACCTTCCGCACATATTACTTCGATCCCACAGAGATAACTGCTGCAAAGATTAATTGCTATACTATACTGACTTCTCTTATTCTCATAGGCTTAATACAGAAGCCATCTGGTTATAGTATGCAATGGGTTAATTGATTAAGAGAGGGGGAGAGAGAGAGAGAGAGAGGGAGAGAGAGAGGGAGGGAGAGAGAGAGAGAGGGAGAGAGAGAGAGAGAGAGAGAGAGGGGGGGGGGGGGAAATCTGATATAGCCAGTATGCACATCATAGGCTTCACAATACACACCAGTGATTAATTCAAAGTGATTAATTCAATTTCACTCTTTTGAATACCAACAAACCATTTTTGTTTTCTCACATTGTTTTGTTCAACATTATATATATAGTGGATAAAACTATATAAGTTCTTTGGTCGCCGGCATATGTTAAATATTCACCACTCTCCCATCAATGCATTGAAATCACAGTCCTTTGTGACGTCAATTACATGTATCATGATGTTTTCAAGCAATGATGTTTACATTAAAAGTCAAGAGTACCTGCATGATATGTTGAAAAACCAATCTTGACTGTTGATTTTTTCATGTTGTAAATTAGCTCAAGCAGTATACCTGCAGCAATACTTTTAGATAATCAAAAGCAGCAATCAATAAGATGATATTAATTGAATTTGGAGGATTCTGTTTTTGGTGATGTAATATGGATAAATGGCAGAACCCTCCCTATTCCGATGGTGATGGTTAGCGGTGTGATGTCCAATCATCATGATTGTGACGTCACTTCATGTCGGAATAAAACTGTTCCTCAGAATCTTTCTGATCCAAGTAATCCCATTCTGGAAGCTTCTCATATCGTCCTTCTGGTAGACAACGGAAAGTCAATCAGCTGTTCCCCTTTCCTCTGCTTTTCCTCGTTCCTTTCTCTTGCAGACGGTTTTTGCCTTTCCCTCTTTTTATTCTTCTTATTAGTTCTATCTTTCTTTTTGTTACTGTCGTTCCTTCTCGTCGCGCTCTCCTGATTCTCGGTGATTTCCTTGTTCTTTTTTCGTTTGTCCTTTTCTCTTGATTTCCTCGGTAATTGACCTGTGGCCGAAGATAGAAAGAAAGAAAGAAGGAAAGAGAGAGAGAGAGAGAGAGAGAAGAGAGAGAGAGAGAGAGAAAGAGAGAGAGTGGAAATTTTAATAACATTCTTGTTTGGACATGTTGGAATTCCACAGATTTGATTTCTTTACTTAATATAACACGTAAATATTTATATCTCCATGTGGCAAAACATGACAAATAGAATAAGCAGGATCACTGTTAGTATTTGAATTTGAATGTATTGATTCACCAGTCATTATATCATAATTCGTCTTCTATTGGTACATTTCATAACAAAATTAAACATAGCAATTAAGATTAAGTGCACAGAAGAGGGCACTTTATGATGGAAAATGAATATAAAATAGGAGGGTATGCAAATGACACCTGAGTGAATTACGAAATAGGTTTGCAATAATATAAATTTACATGTATATATATATATATATATATATATAATGCGAGAAATCAATTGAATTAAATGAGAGAAATAATTTGCGTTGCTAAATTCATTGTTCCTCCTCACTGAATTCCTTTTTGTGGAAATAACTGCAGGGTTTGCAAAAACTGATATATATTATATGTTTTGAGGAAAACGATTTAATTATGTCAATGTTTCTGGCCAGATTCAATTGATTCTTTTTCTTTCTTTTTTCTTCTTCTTCTTCTTCTTCTTCTTCTCCTCCATCACAACAATTCTTCTGTCATGTCCATGCTTCTATTTACCTGGACAATATCTTGGTTGCATCCGGCACTTCTCTGCCTGAATAAGCTCGGGGCACGTCTCGCCTCCCGGTGTCGGCCGGGCGATGATCTCACGATATCGACGATGCTCTCCCCATTTGAAGCCACAACTCTGACTTTTCTTCATGCACGGGCTCCACGGTGACCACGGTGAGACAACGCAGTCAACTTCAAAAAAAAAAATGTAACATAAATAATTTCGGACACAATAAATTGTTAGATGAATATTGCATCACATAAAATCTTTATGAATAAAAGGGGGAAAACGGTGTGCAAGCTGAATAGATATCTGAAGTAGAAGTAAAACTTGAATATAACATTTTCGCTCTTTTAATTATGGCTGTACTGTGGCTACATTTTTTTTTTTGGGGGGGGGGAGGGGTTGGAGAGCTACTTTTCCAGGCACTTCACACAAGGTATAGAACACAAAAGTGTATTTTCTTCAATAGAGTCATTTATGTCACTAAACAAATAAATCAGTAGGATATAATTGTACTCACCTTTGACCTCACATTGTGACGTCATCTCATTGGCATACATGCTACCAGGACACTGGAGGACGCACTTCCCGTAGAGCCCAACATAAGGAGGCTGACATCGCGAACAGAAGTTGCGACTGAAGCATGTATCACAGTTCTCTATCCTGCATCCTTACAACGGGAAGAAAAAGACAAGAAAAAAACAAACCATAAGGAAATAAAAAGGATATGAGGTATTTAGCAAGTCTAGAACAATAATGTAGATCAGGCCTTGTTTCTTGTGAATATTATCATTAAATTTGATCTCATGCATATTTGAAGAATTCGAATCTAAAAATGTTAAAATCATTTTTAGTGATTGGATTTAATCTCTTTTGGAGACAAACTGTTAGTTTCTAGAATTTTCACACAGCAGACATGATTCATTGGCCAATTCTGGACGATTTTCACAGCAAAAGTAGATGCCTTAAGCATATGAAAAACACCCCCCCCCCCAAAAAAAAAAAAGAAAAAAAAAGAAAAAAAAGAAAAATAAAAAAATAAAAAAATGATATTAAGGAAATGAAAAGAATGAAAAAAATAATAAGAAAATAAAGAAAGAAAGAAATAAAAAATAAAAAAATAAAAAACTGATATTAAAATAAATAAAGATAAATAAAATACAGTACATCTGCTTAATCATGAAACAACCATCTGTAAATAGTTTAGAGCCATCGTAAACGACTGTTTGCCGTAAAAAGACAACAACAAATAAACCAACCAAACAAACCAACAAAATTAATAATGTGATAAACCACGGATCGATAAGACTATATAAACTTCGTTGCTCTACCCAGACCGGTAAAAAAAAAAGTCATTGTTTTACTTTGTATGAACATGCGTCATACGCAAAGTTTCGTACTTGATTGTGAATAAACTACAAGTGCAATAGCGCCATCTACAGAGGACTCTTTTGAGACCATGTGTTCAGAAGGACTTCTAAACGACGATCTTTCAGAAACGAAACGGTGGTGGAGGGCCAAACAAACTTATTACCCAAAATCCCTGAATGGCGTTTAACAGTAATTTAGTGACTCTTTGTCAGCTTTACAAATGATCGATTCATACTTTATTAGATGTGCTATTGTGAATGAAATTTTATACATAATTAATATTTTGAAGTTGAAGGATGTTTGTGTTGCCTTTGAATGGATTCCATCACACTGCGATATTAACGGCAACGAGATCGTAGATCAGGCCACCAAAGAAGGAGCCATGAAAAAGTGTATAGACATAGATATACCAAACACGAGATACCAATCATTTTAGGGGGAAAAAATTTACCCCCATTATTTTTTTACCCCCCATCCTGACGGAAATTGTTGTCATTTGTTTGTGTTTTGTAATGTCCAGTCATACTACTTCTTACTGATGAAGTTTGATGCATGGGGAGATTGGGGTGAAATCGACCCGACTTTTGGGGCTTCTTTTGAGGTCTTTGGATGCTAAACCCGACGGCTATACGGTCAGGCTGACAACCATTTTGTCAACGACTTAGATGGTCTAAGTAACTTTAAGGGGTGAAATCTGATGGGTATTTTAAGGGGTGACTATTTCGGGAAAGGCTCCTGGTCTAACTGCAGAATAAACGGATGCGGCAATTCTTACTTGAGCAGCGATGATACTCTCCAGCGCTGTTGGGATAGAAGCCGACGGGGCAGGCGTGAGTACATAGTCCCACCTGCTTCATTCCACTGCGGTGTAGAAGAAACAGGTACCTGGGTTTGCATGTTATACACCCATTGTAGACAGAACATGTACTGCAACCTAGCGGGCACCCTGTTAAAAAGAAATGAAGAAATTAAATGTTTTGATATCTAATGATATCTATTGTTTCATGAAAATGAATGAGACAGAATTTTCAACGAAAACAATCAACAGTTCAAGATAGGGAGAGAGAGGAAGAGGAAGAAGAAATAGAAGAAGAAGAAGGAGAAGAAGAAGAAGAAGAAGAAGAGGAAGAAATGAGACTAATGAGAGTATGAAACGAAATAATAAAGAGAATCATAAAGGGAAATGTTAAAGAACAAACTAGAGGGAGGGGGAGAAAGAGAGAGAGAGAGAAAGGGGGAGGGAGAAATAAGGTAGGTAGATCGGTTGTTTCAGCTTTTCGGGTGAGAAAACATGAGTCAGGTCACCCGTTTCTGTCATCAATGACAAGTTGCAATAACTGTTATAAGCTAGTGAAATCCTTGCATCTGATTGGCTGAGAGCAAATTTGTTGATAAAAATCACCGACAAGACACTTGATGAAACGCCCCCCAGATATACTTCGCCTTTATAGCAAAATATCTCTAAAGAGCGATGACCGTTAACAATTTATCAATGTAAAGGAATGTTGCACATTGGTGGGGAAAATACTGCGACAATCGCGTTTCGTGACAGTCCTCAGTGAACAAGAGATCCACTACACAATAGCAGGGAAAACTCTAGAATGCAGATAATAAAGCTAGCATTAAGCACATAACAATCAACGCAAGGTTTACAGGCGAGAAAAGCCTTTATATATACTCCCATAGAAGATGCAACTGCTATGGCGAGCCTTAACGGTACAAAAATACGTGTTAAACCAAGCTTTATCAAATACCACCACACATCATCTGATATACTAACTATACAGTTACTCAAGTGACATATTTTTGAAATATATGTGGTGAGAATATTTTCTTAAAAGCTTTATGCCATTAATGCAATTATGCAAATCATGCAGTTTGGGGGAGAAGCTTGTTGCTTTCATATTCATTCTCTCTGTTTGTGTGTGGTATTTAATTTTCCCATGTGTTCGATGTATATAATTTGGCGGAGACAAGGAGAAAATAGCTAAGAGGAAAGGGGGAAATACAAAGATAAAGAGAGAGTAATTATGATGAGATTAAACCAAGGAGAAAACGGGGAAAAATAAACATATTTTTTTAGGAGTTCAAAATGCACATCATTTATTATGATTACAAACATGAATTTATATACTATTCATTTTTTCAGGTTCTAAGAACACATTCCCATTAATCAATCAAATACATTTTGAAACGTTGGTCAATCAAGTTGTGAAGAAAAGGCTATACTAATCAAATTAAATCAGACCACTAATATGACATTACAACAAAAGAACCAAGTAAAAAAAAAAAAGCAAACAAAAAACGCACACAAATACCCCCCAAAACAAGCCCACAAAAGAACAAAAAAACAAACAAAAAAACCCCGGAAATAACAACGAACAAAGAAAGAAAAAAACAACAACAACCGTGAACAAGTCTTGGATTCACTAAACTCCCAATTGAAATTATGTCAGTCATAAACATAAAAGCTCATTAGCCCTAACTTTTTATATCACTTTCTTACTGATATCAGTCAGGTCCTCAACCCTTAATATATCGTTTCACTCGAGTAACATGAGTTAAAAAGAAAAAGACTTTCATATACTGCAACTGGATTAGATTGTATGTTCATTCCTGTTATTGTGGGCTTTCTTTAATTTCATTTCGGCCTTTCATCATTAATGAGATTCCAGATTAAACTCTGACAAAAGATCGTAAAAACGTTCTTCTTTTAACGACACCTTAAACGATTTATGATTCCTTAGAGATACCATACGTCAAATCAAGAAAGCGTAATAGAAATGGAGTTAAGACGAAGTATTCCCTAAACACAACCGCAGACGACATTGTTAAGAAACTTTGATTTGAAGATGCTCTGTCCCGATAAATGGACCTTTGTGGAGAAAATTGATCATTATACTCCTGATCCGTATATTTTCTTAACAGCATAATAGTTAATTGTGTTCCTCTTGAAAAGCATGTATCTATCGCAAAAATGGATTATGCCGAGCTGAAGTATTTAAACTGTCACAGTATCATCGTGGGTAATACGGCTTACTTTTCTTCTTGCGATAATAGCTTCTCCTATTCTTATTATGTTCTTAAGAAGAAAATTACAGGGTTATAAACTATCCTTTAAAGCGTTCTCCCTGTCGATATTTATCGTGGATCCAGACACTCAACGGTAGGAGAGATATTTGAGGAATGTTCTGTAGCCATTTAGATTTTTTTTGTACCAGTTGAGAAAGAAGTAAATCGGTAGGTCTGTAGTCAGTAACGTTCTGCACGTGTCTATGTGACAGTATCTTTAATTCTCAAGATAATAAAAAGATCAATTTTTTCGTCTTCTTCTTCCTAGGAGATTAGCAGCAGTTTGCTGCAACAATATAATAAAGACTGCTTAGAGTCAGAAGGCTTTTAACTTCCCCCTTTATCACAGGGTTAACGCCCTTCTGCCCTAACTCTCAATATTCGTGTTTTTTTTATTTTTAATTTTTTTTTTGAGGGGGGGGGGGGTAAAAACATGATAATGTTTTAACTAAACAAATTCATGATCAAGTTGTTTTTTATGCTTGTTTGTTTGTTTGCTATCGTTGTTTTTGCTTCTTTTTTTTGGGGGGGGGGGGGGGCTCTCAGAATCAGAACATATCTTTTTGGCATTTAAGTAAACGACGGTTATTCAAAATGGGCAAATAGCCTATTTGGATAAAAATCATGAATCATACACAACATGTGACTATTAGATCACACACAAACAATGATCCCATTCATAAGCACTAGGGCGCATTGTATATTCCTTTGCAATCATAACAATAATAAGGACAATCATCATACATATCATTGCCATGATTCATTTTCTTTCATCTTATATTCTCCTTTCGATTGGTCCTCCTTATTTCCTTCAATGTCAGCCCCTCCCTACAACAAGGACAATCTCATCAAACCACCAAGTCATCAAAAGACAGTCACTCCCATCATGTAACGATCCTTGAGGGAGGATTGAGGTTCTTCTGATTGACATTTATTGTCCTCTAGATCCCAGGTCTCCTTTAAGAAAACAACAATGCGAAAATCACATTCTCTAAAGATTATTTAACAGCCCTCTTTCAAACCACACGAAGTACTTTTACAGCTGGGTATTCAATCGATCGTTTTACTCACATATAAACAAAAATATATATGTTGTATTATCATGAATGCTTACATGGTGCGGAGGCGATACGGAATCACGCGGCAGAGTGACCTCTCCAAACAGTGCTTAGCCCATTTCCACTTTCCACTTTCCACACCTTGCCAAAATTTAATCATAGCCGGATCAGAAAGTATACGTTGTAATTTAAGAGAGAAATTTGCGCCTTTTCTAATATGTTTTATGTACAGTGCGCTTTCTCATCGAACGTGGAACCAAAAGACCAAATCACAAACGAATGTCAGTTTTGTTTTCCGAGGGATATGTGTAACGAATATATATATATATCACAGGGTGCTCATTTTCTTGGTGATCTTGATATCGCGAATACTTTGTACAAACATTTCGTCATCAGCCCCAGCCACCACGTAGTTGCGAAGAAGCCGCGGAACCGCTACTTTTTTGAGTAAACAAGTTTCATAAATCCCCCCAAAAGGTTCGAAATTGTCATTATTGAAGTGATATCAATTCAGCCCCCTCCCCACTTAAAGAAAAAACGCTTTGCGGTCTGAGAGCCATTGGGAAGCGGCAAAATAATAGCTTATTGTTGAGGAAGATTTAAATCCACGTTAGTTCCAAATGGCTTGGTTACAAAAGGATTCAATTAGTTGTAAACCGCTGCTATATATCTTCTCCAGACTGCGCTGTCTTATTGTAGGAGATTGCCCCAGAATTGACTGAATATCGCCTTATCTACATTGGCAGTATATTCCAAATGGTTGTTTGAAGAACAATTAGATCACCATTTTTGAGCAACAACAACAAAAGAGATAAATAAATAGATAAATAAAAATCATTTACCAAAATTACAATCGAAATATTTCACTAAGAGATTTATTGTCTTAAAAGAAATTGTGATATTGGGTGCTATATTATTAAAGGGCAATCCATCCTTTGTAATAAGTTGATTTACGTGAAAGCAGAAACTTAGAGACACAGGTTGATGGAAGTAGAAAGTTATGAATGCTTGATAAATTAGATCACTAGGTTATGCGAATATCAAATTGGCAATTTGAAATTCCCATTATAGTGATTACAACTTTCAAAATTTCTTCAAAGTTTCTTATTTCTTGTTCTAGTTCATTCAAACTTGTCTAATACTAATCTGCTTCTCTGATCTTTCTGCTTTCTTTCTGAACAATTTTAAATCAAGGTTTGGATTTCCCTTTAAAATAAGATAAAAAAATAAATAAAGATAGTGAAAGGGACAAATGTTTGATAAATTAAAGAATGTGACCTGGCCAGGTCATTTACATTCAAATAATATAATGTTCTTACTTTTAGCAGAATTTGCTCATGCAATAGTAATATAATATGCAAATATAGCAGGCACACGAAATGCTACTGTGGGAAAGAGATGAGTCAGTTAATGAACGTCCCCTTTCCTTTAAAGAAGTCACTGTCATCTCTTTTAGCTTCTGATAGACTGGATTCTAAATCGACCCTTAATTGGACATTCCCTTAGCATTATTTTCCAAAGAGCTTTAAATCACGAAATAAAACTTTTCATACGATGTCTCTCTTATTTTTCTTTCCCCTTATGCACTCCAAACATTCAACCGTGTTTATTTCTTTTGACACTAATTGGAAAATCAGTCAGACTGTCTTAAAAGAACAATTTCCTTGTTTACTTGTCTTCCCTTTCTTTAATTCTTCTATAGCAGGTTTCATTCGTCGGGGCTTTACTAAAAACGTTAATGCTGTTTGTTTGCTTAATTCCTTTGCAGTGATCCGTGTTTCATCACGATACTTTTCTTGAAGCTAACGAACCCATATTTTCTTTGATCCTCTTTACAGAGTATCCTGCAAAGGATGGAATTCTTGTTTTTATCACGACCAAAGGCCTTCGTCAAAAGTTGCTTCTCTTGAAAGGTTTCTAATCATTTACCCTGTGTTTAGCAAGAATAATGCTGCGGTGATTGGAAGGAATCTGCTCTTCGGAAAATGTCGAAAATACACTTTGAAAATACAGAACGACGATTTTTTATTAAAGGCCTACTATAGGTTCACGAACAAAAAACATGCACTCGACATGATGACTCATTTTATGAACATTTTCTTATATGATAGGGGCTGATAAATGTAGTGATAACCGATCCTAAGTTAAATTAACAGTCTAAGATGCAAACTGCCCAACAGGTGGGTGGGGGTGGGGTATTTTACATGGAAAATTGGAATCGATGCTCATGGTGAAAATGAAGTTAAATGTATCCTCTTTGGAAGAAAATATACTATGCCCATTTTTCTTTGGTTTTGGTAGTCTTGTATATAACGAGGAGCAGAAACATAGGATTAGACGTCGAATGTGACTGGCTAAATCAAATCACGTGACATTTAATGTTGCGGAAGTTTCGGTTCCCCATACACTAACCGCGAAACTTGGCACCCAGAACCAGCTGTTCGTTCCTTCATGTCGAGTGCAATGGGGAGGGGGAGGGGGTTTGTAGGAGTGCACCTGCTATGCGATCGTTTGCGTCAATTTATGGAATACAAGGGGACGGGACGCCACGTCCTAGATCACTGCTGATCATATCACCTGTTCAAACTAGCATCCGTCCTTGGTCTGTCGCTTCTTCTCTTGTTAAAGGCTGTCCTAAGTTTTGTAAAAAATTAATAGTCTCTCAAATTATTATATAATCCAGCACAAATTACACTGTTTATTCAATACGGAATAATATATGGCACCTTTCCAAAGGGATTTGTAGATTCGAATCATGTAATAGCGGAGTAATGGCCAAAGAAAAGACAATGATGAAGAAGCAATCATAGTCCCAACAAGCACAACCAGGTTAGTTCCGTTCTGTGTACATATTATATGCCCTTCGCAAAGAAAAACAAAAATTTCGTAAGTTCACTTAAGTTCCTTTGGTTTCCGTTTATATTGTCTCGGTTTTCTGTTCATTCTTTGCGACTTATTCTCTGATTCAAGACGAAAAAGCTTCAGTATGTCCTTTTCAACGCCATTCTCCAATTCTGCAGTACCAAACATCTAGCTTGCATCTTACTTTGCTTATACATTTGAATACATGGTCCAGATAATCATTCCACTCTATGTTCAACAAATACAGAAGTTTGCTCGTCCAATTTCTCTCGAAATAATAGGCAAACCCGGAGATAACCTTTAAAAGGAGGTCTCGGGCATGATCCTGCAGTTCTGTCCACAGACCAATTCCTATATGACGTATGCTTTGGCAGACATCATCAGGTACCTGGGTGTTACCGCCAACTAACAAAATAACGAAACCTAATCACTGATTGGATTATTGAGCGTCGATTCATATCTAACAGTTTGTGTTCGTATCGGAGTTGATTAAGCGATCCAATGTTTAACGACGAATGACATGTTTCAGCACACGTACCAAATAGCCCGGAGGAGCGAACGAAATATGAATCATAATCATTTGCAGTACAAACTACTTCTTAATATTACATGCTCTTTATCATAGAAAACTACGTATATGCATTGGCACGTATTATGTAGCAGGTTTGCAGACAGAAATCGGACTGCTCTCGGTACAGAAAAGGGAAAGAAAATTGTTCGTTCTTAATGCCTATTCTGAGATTTACCTATTGCACTGCAAAGTAATCAATGCATCAATATATCGTATCTGAATTAGGCTACATGTATTTCTCTATAAACGAAATGTTACAATATCCATGTTGTCACGACCTTGAAATTTAGCATATTTATCGCGGCGTTCTTTATAGAAACTCTGATGCAAAGTTTTGAAAAAGGTTAATTCGGAAGTGAACTTAGCAAGTGTAGTATAAAAACAATATGCTCAGTCAGTAATGTTTCCCTCAACCTCAACGGTACTATGGGTGGTCTCGGTATCAAGAGGGTTAACACCTTTAATGCCGTCAGAATACATCACTCAGCGTACCGGAAGTACACCCTTGCTCTTAAGCGCGTTCTCAATGACATCCCATCACCACCACACTTCCGGGTGCCTGATCTAGTCTTTGGCTTATGATGTCCGCAGAGACGCTGATGACATGTACATCGGAGGGATGACGATAAAGGCTGGGGATCAGGTTCATTCTTCTGTCTGCGATGATGAGTTGGAGGTGTTGGAGTTCGTCCTCCCTTTTTAGTTCTTACATATCAATACGAGTTCTCAAGTTTCAAAGGTGGAGGATGGGTGGAGGGGGATTTGAAGTACGTTGCCACAATGTTGAATTTGCAGTGTGTTAAGTGAAAGCAAATGACAACAACAATAACACAAAAAATATGCCTTGTTTACTAAGGGTAACCTAATCAATATTCATACTGTTCTCTCTGAAGGATCTGCAATCATATTATTTCCCCAGTCAGTCGTGATAAGGCGCTCAAGCATTCAATAATTCTATTTTGAGCACCATCTTACTTCACCTGGGTGGGGAGTGGTAAGTGTAGATTAATGTCTTGCCAAAGACATCACTGCCATTACAGTCATTCCAACCCCGTACCTGACTGAGCTTCATAGTCCAGTGACGTATCGACTATACCACGACACCTCCACAAGCATGACAAGTAAGTTGGAATTCAAAACACATAGGCGTCCCCGAAGTGACAACATTTCATAGTGCAGTTTTCATGTTTTTACCGCTGCCGGTTTGAAATAAGGGGCGAGGGTGCAAAATATGAATTGAAACAGGGTTGGCAAAAGAGTGGTTGCACGCCTCCTGCGCGCCTTCTTGCTACGCCACTCTAAGCACGTGACAATGGTGACAAAAGAATGGAGGGTCAGATTTCATTCATTACTCAATACACTTTACCCCTGTGTACCATATTCGGATAGCTTCAATTTTGTAATCTCAAAGTATGTATTCAATGATGCTAGACATATTATCAGGATTGAATTACAGAAAAATCCCGCTGCAGGTAACGTATTCAATTTGTTAATCAGCTTTTATTACCCCCTAAACATTTATACAGGAAATATAAAACTGGGGTTTAACACTTCCACTGATGTTTCAAGTAAAATATATCCTGTATCATTATGTATCATATGTATCATATTTCGGGGAGAGAGCGATCTGAAAAAGTCTATACAAATGACACAATGTAAGTTGCCTGTTAATATTCTCAGTAGTAACGAAGCTGTCATTTTTGTTTGTTTGTTTGTTGTTTTTCGTATTTTGTTTCTTTGTTTGTTTTTCATAACAAGGTAATTATTCCACAATTTAGTCTGATCTTGATTTGTTAAGTTTACTGATGTAAACGACTACCGATGTACAAAGGTAAGGATGGCCTGTACCAGCAACTGCAGGAGTTCTGTGATAACTCCTTGGAACAACTGATACAAATCCTTACCTAAGTTTTTGACACATAAAAAGATTCAGACAGTTTAAGGAGCGAATACAAGGACCATTCCCCCAAAAGCAGTTTAACTTCAGTTTTAAAGAGAACATTGACTTCTGGTAAAGATGAAACAATGAGTTGTGAGAATTCTCTTTCTTTGGAAGTAGCAAAGTCGCCTGAAAAGGATTGTCCATATAATTCTTTCATATAACGTTAACTAGCTGAAAAGTCTGGACCATATTTCCATGCAACATGTTTGTTATACCAATGACTGTGTGCAGTGCATGCTATTTTCGGCTAGACTGAGTCAGTTTCTTTTCATTTTGATCATTTTATTAAAAACCACACAGTTTGCACAAATTCTTATGGAGTACATAATCAACCTGTCTCATTTGCTTACAGACAGTTTCTTTCACAATGTAATCGCATGACCAGTAGTACTAAACTTTATCTTTAAATATAGTTATTATGGTTACAGTGAATCTTTACAACAGTTCAACCAAGTTTCAGTTGTCTTCATCGGGTATCGGGGTATCGGGGTATCGGGCACATGGGGACATCCCATGTGGATGCAGGGGGTTTCCCTGCCCCGCCCAATCATCCCTAGGGGGTCAGGGATATTGATATATCCGTTGAACTCTTATCATGTTTAGAATGGAACACCATAAACGTCATTCTCTGGGCATGATGTCTGCACAAGGTTGCTAGCACAATGGATATACTAGCACGATACTCCGATTACATGTAGTTTTTTCCAAGGTTCATAAAGGTTCGTTACTCCGAAGCTTCGTTACGCAAAACTTCGCAATTCAGAAAATTAAATATGGTTCATCTTCTTGAAAATAACTTAGGGTTCGTAATTCCCCAAATGAAACAGGATTCATGATTCCAAAGTTTCATAATTCTCGAAAATGCAATAGAACCCAATTTCACTGTAGAAATTATGAACATTTAATTTTCGGAATAAAGAACCTTGGGAAAAATTAACCCTTAATTTTGATTTTTTCGAAATTATGAATCTTCGGATAAAAGAACCTGTGCAATATTAAACGACCCTTTCAGAATAACGAACCTTCGGAGTAATATAAACCGAATGTTCGGTATAATGAACCCCATTTCATATTCGGAATTATGAACCCCGTGGTATGGGAGATTTGTGTGTATGAGCCTTCCGAATTACGAAAAACGAGTGCCCCCGGTACCCCCTCTCCTGAAAAAACCCCAAATATCTTGCATGATTTCAATATTGTATGATCATGGCATTGTTCGAACTTATCATGAAAATGACAACAGCTAATGGGAAGGATTTACTTGAGGCGGTTAGTCTCATTTCAGCATCCCCAGGGACGGGAATTTCATATTTTGTTCATGGATTGTTTGTGTAAACTTGTGAAGGTGTTGATGGACTCAAAATCCTCTATCTATCACACATAGACAAGAGTCATTTGATAAGATCTTCCCTCTGTCTGCGTTCAATTTCACCTTGGTCTACAAAGTTCTACGGCATCTAGTGAGGATGCGTAGATAAGTATTTACAAACTCTTACTGACCTTTTCTAGGCCGATATCAAGTGCAAAATTGTACCATGTGAGGAATAGATAATAATAAGAAAAAATATAATTGTGTTAAATAAACATTTTTATCCCTAATTATATGAACATTTACTCAAAGGAAATACAATTATACCATGCTGCCCATTGGCTTGAAAGCGAATGGATAAACGCAGTGGAATAGACAGGGTTTTTTCACAGACAATATCAGAGGGAAGGGAGACATAACAAGCAAACTGCATTATTTTAAATTTTAGACTATGATTATCTGATTTCAAAAATAATGCATTGCCCTTATCAATTTATGCTTGACTACTACTATTTTAAACAATAATAATAATTAAAAAAATATGGTGATATTCCGCTTCTGATCCTCTTACTAGGGGTATCAAGCATTGGGTGTATTTACATGTATTTGCATTTTGCCGCTCCCCCCAAATTAGGGGATTTTTAGTGAGTCTTCTATCATTTGATTATGCAGTATGATATACTAATCAATAATCTTTGCCGTGACTCTGATCTTGTCCATGCTGAAAACTGGCAGACTCCCCTGCCAAAAGGCGGCACATATGATGGGGTAACCTCGCTAGTCATAAGGACCGCTATTCATAAGGACAACATGTTCATAAGGACCGCTATCCACAACGCATGACTAAATGAATTGCGGTTTTGTATAAATAACGGTCCTAAATAGCGAGCAAACCAGACAAATTACCTCGCTATTCATAAGGACCTCCATTCATAAGGACCACTATGCATAACTATTCATAAGGACCGCTATTCATAACGCATGTTAAATGAACAGCGGTTTCTATGAATAGCGGTCCTTATGAATAGCGAGCGGACCCGCATAAGATCACCTCAAATCGTGCCTCTTTTACAAATTCATAATGGTCATTACCTTTTGTTAAATGCCCGTGATATTATCGTAAAGTATAATTCATATGAACATATACCACTGGGTCGTACGATTCTTTGTTAGCTTATGTGAGCAGTCACAGGACCTACGGTTTCTGAAGAGTACCAATCACCCCCCCCCCCAAAAAAAAAAAAAATAAATAAAAAAATAATGTTTTGTCGCTATGCTATATTCAAACGATGGGCTTTAAGTATAGTTTAATTACACTCTCAATAAATGTCCTCGCAACCGTACGCCTTCGCAAAAAAAGGCGCGCACGGAAACCGAGTCGCAATTGGGTTCCATGTGCTCAATCTATCCTTCATTTTATTCCTAATAATTAAAGAATGCAAGGTAAAGGTTTTTAGGGTGATTTTATACATTATAGCTGTACATAAACTCTTAAAAAATGATTGCACACTTTAAACGTTCTACATGCCAGCCATACTTTAAGTCTATGCAAAAGATGACTTTGCAAGAAAGCTCCTCAAGGCTCTCCCAGTCAAAATGCGTTTTTAGACTGCCATCAGCCTTTCTTTCTGTTCTCTCTCCCTCATAACGAAACTTCTGCCCATTTACCCCTGGTAACTAAACTCACAGTCCCACGCATCTAAGTCGGGGTGGTCTTTGGCTGGCTTTCCCTCTCAAAGTCAAGCATTAACTGTGACGCATCCCGAACTCAGAAGTTATCCATGGTTTCGATTTTTGTTCTGGAGTTCCGCAGTGCTGTCACTTTTATACAAGTTTAACTTCTATTCCACTGGGGCCATGTAGCAATTGATATTATGTGGTACTGCCGGGAAATTCCTGTTGGCAAACGACCTGGTTACTCTTATTGTTGATGAGTACTGCTGTAAACAAAATGACAAAGATGTTGCTAGAGTAGCGCGCTCTCTCTCTCTCTCTCTCTCTCTCTCTCACTCACTTTCTACACTGCACATTGAGAAATATCGATCCTCTCTATGCTCTCTTTGTCTTTCTATTCATTTTAAAAATTATTTTTTCAGGATAATAAGGATCAGATATAAAATACGAAATACATGTAGTCTATCATGAACCAATCTTTGTTTCTCAGATAGCTTAATCTGTCATGATGTTTGCGTACAATCAGTTTTTGGTGATTACCTATACTACGAACGAATGACAAGCATATTTTGAACTTCCTATCATAAAAGACCCAATTTATATTTCAATCATTACAACTAGTCTTTAATCCAGTCAGTTCTAGACCGCATGATAAAAGAAACAAGCCGTGATTGCAAATTGCCTGACAGCTCAGAATTATATGAAACTGTCCAAGTCTTTTGAATTCGAGAAAATGAAATCGTTGATCGTTTGCACGTACAATGTATAGGTATCAATCTTTTCATTTTCTGATCTAACATCTTAATGAAAAATCACGAAAGTCTGAAACCATTAAACTTCAGGAACGGCATTGCCATTTATGCAGTCTCATTCTTGTCCAACCTCCTTACGTTATGTCGTCACGGTGGTATCGCCCCCATGTTCCAGGTATACGTCTATATTAGTCTTCTTTTTCAGACCCCATGTCCAATCAACTTTTGAGCCATGATCTATTTCAGAATCCTATTCAAAATACTAAAAGGGTCAACTGTAATATTTTTTTTTACAAAACTGTAAATATGCCATGATGTAGATGTAGATGGTGAAAATATATATAAGTTGTGGAGAGAGCCGTAGGCTATATGAATACCTGTCTGAAATGAGCGGCAATGTCAAAATCGTAGTCCCTGTATATGTTGTAATTAAGTTTGACATTTCAGCCGACATTGTAAAGTCACACATGTCATAACTCCATATTTCTGCGCCATTAAATTTTCAACGACGTATAAATATGCAGCCTGCAGAAAAGCAGATTGCACATTGAAACCTAGCTGTTGGCAACAATTCTATGAAGTGAATATCGCAGTAATGATATGTGTGTTTTAATGTTGGGGTTTCTTCGATATTCGATATCGTGGCATACACTTGAAATCATCATTATGGTCATATTAGAGTTGAAATCACTCAATTTCCATCCTTATATTATTCGGTTATCTGTTCTTTTATTTTTACTGTGCCTCCACTTTTCTCATTTAACCTCAGAATGGTTTTTAAAAATGAACCTGATGAAATAATGACTTGAAGGAAGGAAAAAAGAACAACGACTGTTTTGTTTTGACGTGACTGTCTGTATAGTTCACATTTCATTTTGAATATTTGTAAATTGCAAAGATCTACATGCAGATACGTGGTTTGTCAACAACAGTTTCGGATTAATTTTTTTATAGGTTTCCATGGTGAAAGTGTGTTCACGACTGACATCAAATAATGTGCATGTAATAACTTGAAACTATTTCAACGCTGAATAATCGTTTACTCGTCATATTCAAGATACAAGTTTGGCTGAAAACAAAGAAAATATACATATTACAATGCTCCAACATGGGTCTATGAAATACAAGCCATGCTCTTTATAGACCCCTCCACTTATGTTTCCTTTACGATGTTTAGATCATACCAATTGCTTTATTGCCAATAACACCAAGATTATTGAAACTGTACTGTTTAAACATACTGTAACTTGTAAAACACATTTGTGGAAAATAAAGAAACTTTGAAAGTTGATTTCCATATTACACAAGGACATGTAAATTCTCATTTCGACTGTAATTGACACCAAGTCACTCCCATTACGTCAAAATAACAGCGAAGAGCGTAAAGTTGTCAACGCCATTTCAAAATTTACTTTGGGAGAGTTGTCCCGCCCAAACAAATTTATTAACATCCAGATGCCATATAATATCACGTAATACATTGTGTCCGAGAGAGATATCAAATAAATTATTACGTTTATGCGCTTGCTGTGACGTCATCGTAAGGCAGGTGAATTAAAGAAAGTGATCTAGTTTGTGAAGGACATCTGTGACTTTGGGGCTATCGGAAGCTACATGTATTCATAAAAATAAATAAGAACTAAAAGAAATAATATAAAAAGTAAAGAAGAAGAAAACAATACTTCCTGTCGATCAACTAGCGCTTCGTGGATTCATATAAAAAACAACAACAACAGAACAATGACTTAAAATAAGAACACTTTATAAACGGATATGTAAATCGTGGTAATTGTGCCCAAAGATGACGTAATCACTGTTTTTTAAAGCATACATTAGTGTTATTGTTTTATAAAAGTACTTTGCGTTTAGAAAACACATATGTAACTGAATACCCCGTCCCCCTCTCATCCCCTCTTTCCCCCTCTCTTTAACAATGCTTGCATTATTTTGTAGAAATGTGGAGAAATTGTAGAAAGATCATTATGAAAAGTATACTCTTTAATTTGGAATAATTTAAAAACCGTTTCAATTCCATGCATATAGTCTACAGCATTATATTTCAACAAGAACGAACATGACGAAAGGGAGAAATGTGTACCGTATAGTCATATAACAAAGATTTCTCCTTTAAGTTCACTGACGGAGTATACACCTTACTTTCGACTTTTTAAAGTGGTAACACGCGACCTCATTTGAACACTGTTCACCTGATAAAAACATAGTAAACAGTAGAAGGTGTGACGGGCGATCTGCATCATCCTGCTAAGCTCAAAAGGTAAACACAACTTTTTACTGACTCACCCATCCCTACAATTGAAAATTGTTATGAATAAGGATTTTTCTGTTTACATGGTCAGCCATTAACGGAATACCAATTTGTAGTATGGTAAAATGTGTTTATTCGGTTTCATTAATATTGTTTTTATTATTTGTCTTATATCCTTTTATTTTTCATGGAAGATATTTCATAAAGAGAAGAAGACATTTGAAAAGACAAGATTTTCTCAGTTTTCCTTTTCCCCCTTTACGTATTCTCTTTCTTGTGATTTGTTTATACATGTTGTATGTGGGGCTGCTTGAATGCTTAGACCTCTATAATAGATTTGTGCTAACAAAATTAAACATATTACGACGCAATTGGCAACAACAAAACATGAAATTGTCTACTCAAAAGATGATGAGCAAATATATAAATGTACCGGATAATACATTAATGAAAATAAAGATAATTAGGTGCGTCTGTAATGTTAGATTTGTTACGAGCAAAGCGCCCTATTAATTTATATATTACTTCACTGTCATGTCATGCATTATAAAACTTTTAATCAACACAAAGTAACTGTGTTGAACCTTTATGCAAAGCTATTTCCATTGAAAAAAGGCCGTATGTGTATTCCAATTCAATACCATGGACTATAAACCACTAATGTTAATGGTAGAATCAGTTTGGGATATGCGTGAAAGGAATACTAGTAGTCTGCTTTAATGACATTTTGTAATAATATACTGTAAATTACTGGCGTATCTATAGCATAATGAATTTCCAGCTACAGTTGTTTTAAAATGTAACTAGTGACTTGCTCCCTTTCGTCAGTAACATCAGTCGGTATGTGGTGTTCTAAGGTCAAGATACTGGCGACATGACGCGCCTTTGGGGTAATTGTAGTCATGAAAAATTGTTTTATGATACCTTTTTATTGACCAATAAAATGTATATGGTGTTTAATAACCATTAACCCCTCTGACCTCAGCCTATGGACGACTTGGTTCCATGAAGGATGGCATTTTCAAACAACTGTACTCGGATTTTTGTTTCCTTTTTTTCCAAGCGTGGTATAACTTCGCCACAGAGTTACACATGTGTCTTGGCTTACAATTACTGTTACAAGAAACGAATCGGAACGTATAATGCAAGCCTACATAATATGAGTCATTTAAAATCAAATTATTCCAATTTGCAAAACGCAACGAAAGATGTACTACATGAAGTCAGGCGTACACGAAAATCAAGTAACATGATACAAGTTTTTTTTTTTTTTTTTTATTTAAGGTGGTTTGAATTATCAAGGCAGAAACTCGATATAGGAATTTATTAGTCATATTATTCTAGGACAATGTGGACGGGAGAAAGAGACAATAGTAAATGAGATTATTATATGGAAGACAAAGATGGGGCAGAATATCACGAACATGGAAAGACTGACGGGGGAGCAAATTTGGATATGGACTCGATATGAAGGAAAGAATGTCGTTAAACTGTATGCGAATTCTCCATCCTTTAGGTTTTAGAAGCTGGAATTTAGTTTACTTGCGGGTTAAGGGGAGGGGGGGGGGGGGGGGCAGAACCGGCCAGGGTCCTCCACCGCCTTTACACCTATTTCATATTACATATTCATACACACATATTTTATTTTTTTTTTTTTGGGGGGGGATTTTTACATACTTTTTTATTCTCGCTTTCTTCAACGGCATCATGGATCTGTCTCTATTTCAATGACTAAAATCCAGTTTTTATTTATTACGTCTCAGATACCAAATTTATGATGGTTATAGTATTGCACTTCAGAAAAAAGGTGTAGGCGTTATTGTACGGACAATCACTACTTCAATTGCTTGGTAAAATGTTCTCACTAAAACTTTTTTTAATGGAGGAGGGGTAAATAAAATATTACCATTGTCCAAAAATTGTTAAAAAAGGAATATCCTCGTTTAAATGTAAGTAATGGGGAATAGAAGCTTTATAGCTATTGAAGAAAATAACCCGATAACACAATGGTTCATATTCGTCCTGCTATTTTAGCCAAGGAAGAATAAAAATGCTATAGTTATTCTTTTCGCATGAGTCGATTCTTTTCAGATAGGATTAAGGAATCTTGAATTCAGTATTTTCTCCTTCCCATCATCCTCACACTCCTTCTGAATAGGGCTAAAACATCAGTAAAAACCAAGTTGACCATATCACTAAATTAAAAAAAAAATCTCTCCTGTGTAATTGAAAACAGTAACATCAAAATCCTCGCTGAACTGACTAATGATTTTTATAAACATTGTGCTAAATCAAGACATGTAAGCAATATGTCATAAACTTTTCGAGCATTGAGCCTCGCTGAATTAGCCCCCTTAGGTTTTGTCGTGATTCTGTCTGTATTCAAATGAAAGTCTTAATTTTTAAATCGGGAAGAAAAGGGGTAAATTAGGGGGGGGGGGGGTGGTCTAAAACAATGATAATATACATGATCATGGGCACCTTGGTAGCCCCTATCTTGAAATATCTTTGAAAGGATGGCCCCTTAATGTATTTATTTTCTTTCTCTTTTTGTTCTCTTTCTCTTTCTTCCACTGCCGTTTTCTCTCTTTCTCTTCCGCTTTCTTTTACCAGGGAGATGAACCCCCCTCTCTCTCCCTTTCTCCTGTACCCCTCTCCCTCTCGTGCTCAACTCTCTCTCTCTCTCTCTCTCTCTCCCACTGTGTCCTAATAGATTTAAAAAAAAAATCAATATTTCTTGAACACCGAACTGAAACTGATACCCCGATGAAATTATTTGCATACGTCTAAGTTCAAACAAAATATTACTTAGCTTCACGCAATTATAACATAATTTCTTAAAGACATTTATCGTTACTTTGAATTATAGAAGAGTACATTTTGGGCTCACGGTTAATTTGTTTCGAGAAGCATACTTTCCATGACTACAAGAAAGAAACAAAACTGGATATTATAAACAATTATGGTGGCAGCCAAGTTGTTTCTTTCCTTTATTATTAAATTATATCTGAGTCAGTAATACTGAAATAAAACCTCGCTGTTTCTTTTTGTGTACCTCTCCTTTGAAAAATTGGAAAATTGAAAACAGAAGCTACCCTAACAAAGGAAATCGATTAGTTGAATATGATGGTGACCACCCCCGATGTTTTGTTTCCCCCGTAAATGAAGACAATGCATTATCATTATTATCAAGTAGTAAAAGGTAAAGAGTTGGTAGGAGGGGTTTGTGCCTGATTCAAAGAAAGGTCGAAATGAGAATGGCAATATCATGTTTCTCGCTTCCTCTCGGGAGGAAATACTCTTCAGACGACAAGCCTGAGAGAAAAAAAGTAATCTGAGTCATCTCTTTATGACTTACTTTGATCATGTTTATCAACTCCAAACTTAAGCATGTTAAGCGATAGGGTTCAATTATAAGAATGGGTATTGTTAAACATTTGCTCTTTTCTCTCAGGCCCTCTCTCTCTACCTCTCTCTCCTCCTTCTTTTTCGCTTTTCTTGGTGTCTCGTATTTTTCTTCCATCTCTGTAGATGAATGTTGGGATCGATACATTTGGATTTGCACACTGATGCAAACTAAATACACGTCTTAATCCAGAGAGAGCGTATATCATAAATCATATGCAGGCCAAAATAATGCAGTCTAACTGACCGAGAACAAATGTTAGCTCATTGATTTCCCAACCGGCAGTAGCCCGTGGCTATCGGGGCGTGGCAGAAAATTATGTATGATGACTAACGGAATAGTAATAGCACGATTCATTATTTTTGAACAGTTTTCATTTGTAGGTAGGTAGGTACACGTGGGAATTTGGTGGTGAATAAGAATGATAATTTGTCCTCTTTATTTTGCCATTTCTCGTACAAATCTGTATAGGTTATTACTCAATTCCTGTCGCAAAATTCGCAGCAGATGCTGAAGGAATGGTCGGGCAGGTTAATGGAATAGGCTATTCGACGTGACGCAAACCGTATGGAATTATTATTTCATGAGCATATAGCACATTAAAAAAAAAACATTGTCTCCCAATGTTAATGATTGAGGCTTCCAGATTCGAAATAAATGCTGTTTCTACAAATACAACATAGTGCAGAATATTTTATTTTACTCATGACTTTCTACCTATAACCCGTCATACTTTATGCTTCTTTGACAGGTATCAAAATTTTGTATCTAAAATGAAAATGGAGCAAATCGTTAATCCATGTAGATATACATTCTAAATCTAGCTTTCTAGTAAATATACCATGTATACACATTTACAAAAACAAATATACAATCAAAAGATTAATAACCATGACCAATGATTATAAGATAGAAGAAAAGAGGATGGAAGCCAACCCCAATCAGGGGCGCCATTAAAGGGATGGGGATGGGTGGTGTTGTGACACCCCGTTAAATATATTTCTTCTCTCGGCCAAACTTTTGTGGCTTAATCTTGATCTTTTCTATTTACCCTTGCAGTATAAAAATGAGGACATAATTTTGAAAAGTAGGTATGAGACCCCTGCCAAATTTTACCCTTCTGAGCAGTGTTGGTGTGTGTGTGTATTTTTTCTAAATACATTTTCATTACAATGATTTCTTTTCATTATTGCTCAGTATGTAATTAATTTTCATTCTAATGGTTGTTTACATTAAAAAAAACAAATATTACAAAGAATGTAGATCGAAGCTCCAGGAACGTACGGTTAGAAAAAGACAACTGATAAACATTCCAGAATATCACGTGTATGTAACTTTAACTTGGGGATAACATAAATGTAAGATGCTGATAGTGATAGACAATCGACTCGGGTGATTCGGAAATCATTTCGTCATTGAAAGCATCCCATTCTAATCTTAGCAATTAGTGTTCAATTAGTACAGATAATTGATTAATGTCCACCGCATGTTGCACCCCTTCCTGAAGTGGGGGTAACGCACATACCCCTTTCAGATTTCAAGGTGAAAACACATATGTTTTAGCTACTCATGTAAATATGAAACACAAACAACACTTTATACGCAGATTACGATTTGTCATGCCCCAATCTACAGGCATCTCCTTCATCATTACAAGTAGTTACAATTATTGCTTAATTTATTGCTTAATTAAATATTGTACAATCGTTTCTTGCTTAAATTATGCAATTCATTTTCCAATGTAACCTCAGCGAATTCAATGTTGTTTTGTTATTTCTGTTTTTGTTTGTGTGTTGTTGTTTTCGTTGTTACTGAAACGTGGTAATAATATTTTGCATCAAATTACATTTCTATTATTTTTGTTAAGTATTGTTGCATGTTAAGGAAACCGTTTATCTCATAAATGGCTCGAATTACAGAGCAAATAAAACCAAACTAAAATCACTTAATGATTATCAGAATGTTGTATTATTGTGTGTAACCAAAAACAAACAAACAAACAAACAAACAAACAACCACCCCCCCCCCCCCGCCCGCCACAAACGCAAAATATATTTCAGGGGGCAAGCTGAATTTCATGTTTTTACTGGCAAAATGCTCATGAACGAGATTAGTCCTGTCTACTAGAACATCAGGATGTACACCAGGGTAACTATTAAATGTGAAAGGGGTAAGCGTAGTGGGACCCGGGTCATACAAGGACACCGGATAACTTTGGGTGTAGCGTACCTGTCCGCACCCATTTAGTCGCCACGGTGCTCGGCGTGTGAGGGCATTTCTCTTTTTACGTTTTGTACACACCCTCCCTATTCTATATGAAGGGGGGGGGGGGGGGGGGGTAATATATCACGGGAATCCTCCTTTTGGGTTCTTCATAAAATGGAAAGGTAAAATTCCCGAAATATTATTCCGGGGGCGGGGGGGGGGGGGGGGGGTCATGTCGGAAAAATGTACCCCCCCTTCTACAATGAACCTCCGTCACCCTCACCTACCTTGAGAGCTTTCGGGAAGAGAGATGGCAGGTGACATGGGTGACGCTCCTAAAAAAATATCGTAACCCCCCCCCCCCCCCCCTCCAAAACCCCCCCCCAAAAAAACCAAAAAAAAAAAAAAAAACACAAACCCCCCCCCCCCCCAAAAAAAAAAAAAGAAAAAGAAAAAAAAAAAAAGAAAGAAAATCAGCCTCCCGTTTACAAAAGGCCATTGTTTTCCTCGGATTAAATTAGTCCCTAGTTTAGACCTACATTAATGAAGTTTTCAGGGTGAACTTAATATCTTATTGGCATTTATGTAGCATTTACAAATTGGTCAATACCGTAATGTATTCAAATTTGTACACGTCTGCCTAGTGACGAACTATTACTTTCACCTGTTACATGTTATATGTATTTTAGTATAGTAGGAATGCTGATTGCATACTCTGGGCATTTCCTAGCTTGGACAGACATTTTTGCTTCTCCGACCTATCAACACTGAATGTATGCTATCTGCAGTTTTACTATTGAAATACAATAACTTATAACAGGTGAATATTATAGTTCTATACATGTACAAGGCAATTGGTAAAGAGGCAGGCTTATACATGCACATACATTTGAGTGTATACGAACATGGCCTACCGACATGATTATTACATAAAGCGTAAACCTTCATTTGTTCTTTTTGCAGAATATTAAAAAACTGTGATATATGCTCTAAATTGTACCTAATTCTTACCTTTTCCTCTGTGTCTTCCTTCTAGCGTTGCAAGAAGTCCACAAAAGAAAGTGATAGCGAGTAAAAATCCTTCTGGTTCCATTTTTATGGTGCAATTAGTATTCCTCTCTCTCTTTGTCAGGGTTGTAGTTCTTGAAGATTGTCCAAGAGAATCGCAGTTGTAATGGGTTTAGGTTGTTGATATTTTCCTTTTCACGGTCCCTCTGTTTCTTTGACCCAAGACGACGGGTGTAAACAAGAACTCCAATCAGCTCTTGTTAGTTTTCCTCGCTTGTGTAGCGGAATCCGCAAAAAAATTAAAAGTCACTTATCAGTTTTGTTTTCGTCAACACGCTTGTACGCCGACGACCAGACAACATGACTTCACGAAAAAAAAAAAATCTATTTCTCCTTAATTGTTTAGGGAAGGGAGAATTCAGCTGGCCATGCCTTGTGACTTCATTGAATAGTTCACTTCATTACAAGCAGCAAGGTTAGAACAAAATGACTGACGATCATGTTAAAGTTTGAAATTGCACATGCACTAGAGTGGAGACGGAGTGGAGAAAGCGTTCATTGATACTTAAAGGAAAAAATAATAATGTAATTACTTAGATTTACGTCTTACTCCCCTATAAACAGAAAAACCTTTCCGGCCATTATATTCCAAGATAAACATCAACAGCGGATTTTGTTTCCCAACAATACCTTCAGAGAGGTTAAACGGATCGGTTTTTTGCAAGTAACGAGGCTCTCCGTTTCTCTGAACAGACAGTCTATTGTTGTGTTAAATGTCGCCGAGAAGACACATTCAACATACTTCTCATTCTTGTTGTTTTTATTGCCGTTTACCGCAATTTTATACACCCAATCTCATTTTCTTCCAAGGCATGTTCAGTCTTGAGTTGAAGTTTCTCGTGACTTGAAAGATGGAGATAGATTACGCGTCGAGTGATAGTGCAGCATGTAGATGTCTCTTTGGGTAACTTTTAATCGCGATTGAATGGCGATAAAGGTCCGGAGATAAGTAAATGTGATCGCTTGGTTGTCGTCTGCTGAGAGCGGTCCCAGTCTCACTCCGTGATACATCCCTTCTTGACGGGTTTGGTATTGCGTCCAAGTCTTTTATCTTCTAGTAAAATGGAAGCATATTAAAGAAGAATGATGGATGGAGCTGGCTTCCAAGTCGCACGCGATAAGAATCTGTATGCGGGCCGCGAAATGTTTCCTTATTCCAATTCTAATCTAACTAAAACATATTTGTACCAGAATGAAACAGGAGTAACCGGCGATCTCTTTATCCTGTCGCTCAGCTGCTCCAAGAAAATATCCAGCATCCGAAAGACATTTAAAAAATCCTGAAAACTCTGGAACAATATGATGATATGCCTACACTTAAAATACAAGTAGGCCTACTTTTTGAAAAAGCGATAACCAGAGACCCAACGTTCCGCTCCCAGCAAAGTACACTTTCCATGAATGTAGGCCCACTGTTTGTGATGAAATTCGATCGAGGCAGTAACTCTTGTGGGAGAAAGTCAAATCAGGCAATGACTTTCATGAAGACGTCATTCTGCACACGCTTTTGAATCTCAATATATATTATCAGGCAATGACTCCACTGAGTAATTTGCATAATAAAATGATGACACTTTATCGAAAGTGCGAAATTCAGGCGAAATGAAGAGCTCGTCGCGTCTGGGCCTTGACGCCACTCTAGGACTGTAATCACTCATTTATGATCTTCTCCTCTCAACCCCATCCAAATGATCTCGGTATGACGACCAAGAAAGAACGAAAGAAACTAAAAGGGACGAAGAAGCTTTCTCTGATTAGCATCAAACATCCAAACATGCGCATGCACCTGATGAGTCGAATGACTGCCTTCCTTCCGCTACGCGCCAAACCACGACCAAGAACTTTGTTATGTCGTCTGAAAATAATTGGCCAAGTGTTCTCCAAGTATAGCGAGCATGGCGGAGTGCGCAAGCGCGGTTAGCCTGTCCAATTAGATCATCGATACAACTTGTGAAAAGTTGTTTAGCTGTGATGTTTCATCGTCTGCCGTTAAGTTAATCTTTTTTTTCTTGTAGGATGCGAACGTAAGTCATCACAAATAGGTCTTTACATTTTTGTCTTGGAATATATCGATTGAGAAGTATCCAAATGACACGTATAGCCGTTCATTGCAGACGTGCATATGAGAAACTACAAACGAAACAAAACATTGTGGTACTTTTGAACAAGTGTTCGCCTTGCGTTAATTTTAGGTGGATTTCAAGTCTTCTTTTGTTTTAATGCCATTGTATTGTATCTAAGTGTAATCTCTCTCTCTCTCTCTCTCTCTATACCTCTCGCTCTCTTTCGGGGTCGGGTGGTGGGGGGGGGGGGAAGTTTTGGGGGAGAGGGGGGGGGGGGGGTACAACTCCCCATAAGTATCACACTACATTCAGTTAATATTAACATTTGTGATGCATTTTCGTCCGGAAACAGGACTTGACAAATATTGTTTCCAACGTTTGTTTCCTCGTAACATGAGCTAAAATATTACTTGTCACAGGAAAAAAATATGTATAAAAAATCATATTTATTGCATTATCGGCTCATGAGCAATTCTACTAGTCTGCAGCTCTCGACGGACCGCTGTTCATCAACTAGTTCTACAGACGGTCTTGACTGTCATCGGGCTTCAATGAGTTACCAGTGATGAGGTACATTGCCTCAGGCTTTTCCTTATCTTGAGCTTGGAAGGGGAAAGGGGGTATAGACTGCCGAGAAGTGTAGAAGTGTAGGGGGCTGTGACTGCGCTCGGGCTTATCTCCTCGGGATAGGAACGAAGCCGTGGGTTGACTCGGTGAGCAAGAGTTCGAGGCTTCGGGCGCGGAGAGAGGACAGAATGAAGCTTTTAGTTACAGTCACAGAGAGTGAGGATTTACAACGTTTCTATGCCATAACTCAATGCGACGTTGCTACGTCGTGAGTCAAGCTAGCGAAGAAGCTAGAATTCGAAAGTGATTTAGCTCTGCGGGCGAATTTTCAACCTTGCCCAAGCTCATATGAATTTGAAGCCCTATTTTGAAAACACATCCACGCACGACAACACGACCTATTCAGTTAGTCAACCCCAAGGCTCCCATGGCTCGATGCAGGTTAAAACATAGAGACATTTCTACTCGTATCCGTTTATCAAATAAATATTTTACAGAATTGTCGCTCTGGATTGCATTTATTGTCCATCGGTAAACGATTAGAGTTGCCCTTCGCACGTTGTTTTGTAAATTGCCGAGACATCACAGTGTTTCCGCCAATTTCCCTGAAGTAGCTTGTGGCGCGAAGTTCCTTGGCGACGTCTTCAAGTAATTCAGTTAAAAACACAAGGAATTGGTCAGCGTGATACTCATACGGCTGGTCATCTTTCCAAAACCAGCGTAATCGTCCTCAGATGATGTTCATCTTCATTGTCTAAAGGTTCCAGAATTTAATTGGTCGCGGTTCCATACTAATAGACATCAGGGAGTGCTGGTGTCTACAATAGGTTCTAATCACTTTGTTCCGCTTTTTCATTGTTCATCATGTTTATTACGTGAGAAAGCCTGATGGGAAAGTTGAAGATTGATAATAATCAGATTATCACTTTATAGAAACTCTACTTTTATCATTGGTAACTCCACCCGAAATGCGGGAGCAAATAAGAAAAAGAAGAAAAAAAGAAAAAAGAAATGGTGGCAAAGAACAAGACAACTTGATAACAATGTTATACAACAAAAGAGTATGAACTTTTAAAAGTTATGAAAATTAGTCAAAGGGAACTTAGCTTTCATAAAATTTTGACCCAACCAACCGGGCGTAGGAAAAAATAATGAGAGGGCAAACAAATTTGATATTGCCCCAAAACTTACGTGGGGCGTTAAAATCTAATCAAAGTCTGTTATAAAAACCCTGACGCATTATACTTTACTACTACTGCTACTACTACTACTACTACTACTACTACTACTACTACTACTACTACTACTACTACTACTGCTGCTACTGCTGCTACTACTACTACTACTACTACTACTACTACTACTACTACTATCACTACTACTATTACTACTACAACTACAACTACTACTACAACTACTACTACAACTGGTACTACAACTACTACTACCACCACCCCACTACTACTATAGATGAGAATAATGATGATGATAGTTATAGGTGGTGGATGAGGTACAGATCAATGAGAGGAAAGGAAAGCAAGATAAATCAAAAGAGAATGGGGAATGAAGTGCGCTATAATTGTGTTAGATAACAAGAGCAAAATATGGAAAGAAGGGGAGAGAGATGATAGAATAGAGTAGGGGGGGGGGGGCGAGATAAAGAGATGTGGGGTGGCAGGGGCTTAGTTCAGTCACAAAGGAGAGTGATACAGCGGTTACATTTTGACAAGACCACAATGATATCGGCTCCAGTGTAAACCCCTCAAGACGATATCCAGACAAATTTCCCTTCTTCAAATCGCACTCAATTGAAAACAACCTCCATCCTATATAAGCTGTGAATTAAATCCCCTTTTACAGGCGTTATGTTTAAATTGCCGCACCGATTTGGACCGCTATTGCTTCTTCTTATCCCCCTTCACAAGAACATTTGTTCGTAGAGGTTTGTCTTTTTTTTTCTGTCTGTGATAAACTGAAGACAACAAGAGGGTATCTTCCGCCATTATCCGGCTAAGTCCTTTTCACGTAATGACACCAATTGTCAGCAGTTAAAACGCTCTTTTTACCCGGAGCACCGTCTTCTTTTCAAAGGCATTTTACGGCTTACCCCTCAAGATGAAAAACATCCCCCACATATGTTATCCACCTTTAAAGGAACTATTGCGTTTTCAGCTTCTCAAAACGAAATTCTTTCGATGAAAGGGAGTTGATACGTGTTGTTTTTTTCATTATTATTAATGCTATTTCTTCTTCTTCTCTTCTTCTTCTTCTTCTTCTTCTTCTTCTTCTTCTCCTTATTGTTACTATTATTATTATTGTTATTGTTATTATTATTATCATCATTGTCATTATTATCATTATTATTATTATTATCATTATTAATAAGAGCATTATTAGTATTAGTATTATCATAGTTATTATTACTACTGTTATCATTATCGCTATTATTATTGTCGTTTCGTTGTTGTTATCACTATTCACCGACATTCCAATTCGTTATTCGTTATTTCATGCGGATAAAGATGGATGACAGTAAAGCATGTGTCCTGTCACTTTTGACAAGTGAATGGGGGCGGCTCTATTGTGCAGATTATCTGGTATTTGTGTATTGCTGTTGCATTTTACAGAGGGTAACCCCGCTCTTATAGATTTTCTAAATCTGAGGAAAGAGGCAAATATCGGTACAATAATCATATCTCAGCTTTTCTAAATTTACTGTCAGTGGCATGCGGTTCACTCTCACAAGAGGTGCTTTAATACTGGCCAATCATTGGTCAATATCAATCCACATTTGTCCCTCTCGGCCTATTGATGTAGATACCTAGCAAAATCGAAATATACCTGGGCGCTGTTTCATAAAACTTGCCATCAATGACAAGTTGCAAAAAATGTTATAAGCTACTGAAATCATTGCATGAGATTGGCTGAGAGCAAATTTGTCGATAAAAATCACCGACAAGGCACTTGATGAAACACACCCTCAAAGGACCCCAACCTTGTAAACATGGTAAAGGAAAGCATTGTTCGTTGAGCAAGGTAAAACGTAAAAGTAGCTGTTTACAAATTTGTTTACAAATTAAAAAAATCCTTCCATCAAGCTTCTTCGTTTAATAAAAGTAGCTCATTTGAAGAAAATATAGGAAACGCAATTTTATCCGATTCCTGCAACCTTCATGTATATCATTTTTCAATATCTATTTAAATACTTTACATACAGTGGGCATATTCAACGACTAGTATTCTAAAGTGTAACCCATAACTATATCAAACATTCGGTAAAGTAATTTGTTTTTTGTAAATACCATAGCATTATAAATCAGGCATGTGCGGTTATAAAAGTCCAACCTTTCATGCAGAAAGAAAAAAGTAAGAAAGAAGAAGAAGAAGAAGAAACAAATGGGAAGTAGTTCGCTACATTCTATTACCATTTGGGATTCCACGTTGAACTTCGTAACTGTTCTTTCTTTAATATTTCTAAAACATAGCTCCACTCTAATTATGACCTCGTGAACCTGTTCCAAAGAAAATCTAATAACTCGTCGAATTTCTTTCCAACTAACTATAAAATCAACTTACATCGCTTGCTACCATGCCCCTATTTCCTCCCTGCCCAACCCTCTCGCTAGTCTCTGATAAAAGTCCCTTCATTTTATTTTTAGAATTTAAAAGCCACATACTTAAGAATAATTAAGCGGTATGAAGGAATTCCTTGAATGCTTGAGCATCACGGTAGCTCTGCTAAAGCCGGGGTAATAGTATATAATACTGATGAGGCTGATGAAGGTAAACAAAACATTATGCGTTAATCGTTTATTAAGAAAATGCACAAAATTATGGGCTGTTCATAGACAAATTAAAAATTATTAATGAATTTAATACAGCGCAGTCTTTATGTACATGTTCTTCGATCCATTTTAATCAAGAAGGACATCACCATGACAATGATTACCATGAAAACATTTTTTTTTGTAAATGCAACGACGTTTGTTTAAAGGAAATGTTCTACTATTTACCAGGTAGGTGTTTGTCTCAATAATGGCGTTTAACTTTTCGTAGTGACAATGTACAGAAGTTATAATTTGGGATTCTGGCACCCATACAACGTACGAGGTTATCTGAAGATCTTGGGAACCTCGCTGCCTAAATATGTGGATATTCTTTCTCCTTGCGTAATTACGAATCCAACTATCGTTCAGATTGTCTTTATTTTTTTTTAACTTAGCTTTATTTACTTTAGATCTTTGTAAAATGATAATGATGATGATAATAATAATATTAACGATAATGACAATAACTATACCAATACTACTAATAATAACAATAACAATTACATTAATAATGATATTAACAGTAATGATACTAATAATACTAATAATAATGGTAATAATAATAATAATAATGTTAATAATAATGATAACAATAATAACAATAACTAAGAAACAATAATAATGTTGATATATAATAATGATGACCCTGATATGGTTGACCTGATATTGTAACCATTATTCAGCATAAAGTTTTGCAAAGTAGCCCGAATCTTTCAGTCACATTCTTATAATATTGTGTCTAAAATTGGGAGGAAATAATTCGCGCAGCTGTTGCAATGATGAATAAAGGGCTACACTCGATGTACCCAATAGGTTAATACTGTCATAAAAAAGACTTGCAAATCGACTGTGCTATATTTAATTAAAGTTCTTTTCTGAAGATAGACAAATCATGAGCCCCTATATAAAAGTATTTCTAGTGATCTTTAATACAAGAAATATTTTATGACATTTTTTATTTACTTCAAACTAGCAACATTGTACGGGATATACGAGTCGTCTACAGTTTGCATCACTCGTTCTTTTTTTCACATTTCTTTTTTCGTAAGTCGAAATACCCTTTGATACCTACGATTCAATGATAATTCAATCACCTTTAAAGATGAAGTTGAGCTCTGGTCATGCAATAACATCGTGCAAGAAAGGTTGATTATATAGTATATAAGAATTGGTGCATGCTGTAAGATTTTGGCATCGCCAAAAGTCCAGAAATTGACTCAATCCTGCTGAGAGTCACATGCACTGCACTCAGAAATGGGTATATGGGACTACATATACATTTCAGCTGTTTCTCGTCATTATTTCGAATATGAGGTCATTTGAAGTGTAATCCTTTTCAGGGGACATTTTTACTATGATGTTCTTCCAAACTGACATAAAAGGAACGAGAAACCTCACAAATTATTTTTTACCTTTCCCAGAACTCAACCTTACCTTTAATGTTATGAAGAAAATAAAAAGGAATTTCTAGAAATACACTTATCCTATCTATATCTATTCTTTTAAATTTTCTTCAATCCTTCAATCTGCTTGTAAAGTCTATATTAATGAAATAGCAAAGGTAATGCTCATCTCACAGACTAGCAGTCCACGTGCTATTGAAGCAGACAGCACCCACTTTTAAAGCGCGCCAAGTGAATTATTCCCCCTTGCAATCCAATCATTTCCAGGACACGTTTTATAATTGAAAGGACAGTTCCCATGGCAACATATTCTATCGTTTAAGGGTTGGTTTGAAGTTTACAATTTTGGTTCGTCTGATCTTTCAGCTCTTTAATTATTTTCTTTCGAGGAATGAAATGACACGAAGAACGATGACAATGCCAAAATGATTCTGCTACCAGGAAAACCTGGCTCATCATCATGACACACCGTACGGGGTCAAAGGTTATTGACCTTGGAAAGTTCAGGTTTGTCTTGTCGTAGGTTGATGTAGGTTTTGGAGTCTTTAAACTAATATATCCTTAACCAGTGACGAATTTAGGGAGGGGGGGGGGGGCACTTCCGACCCTTTCCCCACCCCTTTTGAAAGAAAAGTGAAAATTGTGCCCCCGTTTTTGTAAAGTGTGCTCCCCCTATAGAAGTGATATCTTTTTTTTTTTTTTTGCTTGTCAGATAATTTGAAAGGACAAAGGAGACCCGAAAATGTGTGATTCCCTTTTTTTAAATTCTTCTCCCCCTTTATTTTTGCTTCTCAGAAACATTTCTGACATTTGTGCCCCCCCCCCCCCCCTTGCACAAAATCCTTGATTCGCCCAGGTCCTTATTAAAAGATTACTCTTCTGGTTTCGGTAATACCTATGCGTAGCTCTGTCCTCGGCTCCTTTAATCGTTACACAACTTCAAATGATGCTAGCAGGATAAAAAAACAAAAGAAGAAACACACAAGTTAGTAGCAGATTGTTCTCTATTTCAATGACTTAGGCCAACATTTGAAGCTAAGTGGATTATGTACTAATGAAAGAGAGAGAGAAAATAAAGTGCTTAAAGAAAGAGAGGAGCGGAAACAGAATTAACCATTTGATACAAAACATGCAAACAAAGCGGACTTATTTCAATTCAACTGATTTTAGACCCATCACTGTTATATTCATCCTTTCTTCGGACCAAAGCCACCACTTCAAGATTATCCTACCATAGAAAAATACATAAAGTCGGAGAAACAATACTGGCCCTTCAGATGCAAGAAAGACTTAATTCTATTAGGAGATTTAATGGATTCTTTACACGTCGAAGGTAAAGTCATAAAACCGTTAACAATGACCTCGGAGGGCAAGTCAATAATTGAGTAACTTGATGACTCATTCGGTAAGAGTAGGTCAGAAAACAGTTTCATTAAAAGAAGAGAGGTGGATAATCACGCAAAAATGAGGTCAAGACTCGTAACAGCAAGGATGGGATTAGGTGAGGACAGAAAGTTAAAAAGCTTTGTGACAGAAAGCTAGAAAGCTTGAGTTCTTATAGCGCACCGACCATGCTTACGGGCGACATAGTTTATTGAAAATTCTAAAGTGATACCGAATAAATCTCCATCTACATTATTTTAGTTTGCATTCATCATGCATAGGTGTTCGTATGTGTCCAATTTCGTCAGATGGAGTTTTCTTTTCTGGTGTTTGACATTCATTCTTTCTTACCTTTTGTGTGTCTAGGTTTATTAGATTAATTGAATTCATGATCCAAAATTGATAAAACCTAATTAAAGCATAATGAACAAACATTTTATAAATTATGAATACAAAAGAGACACAATATTGACAACAATTTACGAAACAACATAATCCATCATTATAAATTCAAGCAATGTATACATTTGTGAATACATTTCTTCAATTTGCAAACAATTATGGGAGGTGGAAAGGATATTATGAAACTCCTTGATTTAATTTCCCCTAATGTGATAATTCATTCATAATAATATTGATGGCAGTTGCACTGGGGACTTGTGGTTGGAAAGGATCCGTCATTGTTTCAATATTAAACGAAAATGGACTCCTACGCATCCACAGCTGGCGCTATTCAGAATGCGTCAAACTCCCCCGAGAGTTCATTACTACGGTTGAAAGATTTTTATCTGAAGTTAAAGAGTGCAGATTTATGTTAAAGTCGCAACACTTGTGTTCCTGAAACGCCGGAACTGCCGGTATAAACTATTCTTGCAGTCTTAACTAGTTTCAGTGCGTGGTTGATTTAGCATGTTTAGGGCAGTAGGGTCTACATTTTCATTATTATTCATGTTGGAATGGCGTGCTTATTGGCCAATCTTGTGGATTAATACCATTCCTGTCTTTGACTTTTACGGCTCCCCTTTTGAAAAATGTTTTGATATAACATTGATGAGATGGGGATTATTGCTCATTCAGACGAGCACTTCCTATATCATGACAATTGGTGTGATCAAAATGATACGATTAATGTTTTTTGACTTTTACGGCTCCCCTTTTGAACAAATGTTTTGATATAGTTACTTAATGATTAGATGAAGATTTTTGTTTATTTAGACCAGCACTTCCTCTATCATAACATTTGGGGGTAACCATGATGACCAATAATATAGCAAGTGACATGTGACTGCAATAATCAAATTGACCCTTGCCTTACACGAAGAGGGGAAATAGGCGATTCGTTAACATTTCTACAGTCACTAAGGACAATACGTCAATCTATTTCGCTATCGTAGTTTTTTTTTTATTATTATTCTTTTTTTAGCTTAATGACCATATAAAAATGACTAATTTTGCTTATTATTATAGTGACATTATGAAAAAATATCAGTCTTTAAACAATGTGACAATTGATGAAATATCGAATTAAACAAACCCGCTGAATAAATTTGTTTTGCAAATTTTCCATTCATTTTTTGTCTGTTGTTGTTGTTGTTTTTGTTTTTGTTTGTAGTTGTTGTTTTTAAGGAGATGATATAACAAAAATACAAATTGTACAATTTAGTTCATTTTCCGATAGAAAAAGAATTAAGGCTTTAAATTCCTTCATTAAGGCTTTTCTTGCAGTTCTGAAAAAAAAAATGTATACATATAAATCAATGACAATACGTGTGGTATTATTGCATCTCCCTACATAAATTAGTTTCGATTCTATTAATCACTTCGACGTCCCATAACGCCTTGTTCAGCATCGTCATCCCATTGTTTTACTACAACCGAAACCTTAACGATAATGACTCCCTCTTTTTCACACCCCGTCACTGGAAGAGCCTACATCAGTCACACCGACGAGGCCGACAACAGACCGATCGACAAAATTACATTACTCCCAATGGCCGGTTTGTAGTCGATGTGGATTTGATTTTGGCGGTGTGACTGATGCACTAACTAACAAATTAACACCAGGCTCATCAAGCGTGTTCTAAATCATACCATGACCCAGATCCTTATTCTACTGTCACCGGCGATTGGATTAGTCAAAGACATCTGAATTAAATACTAAATACTGGGATTCTTTCCAACTAAATAATAGTTTTTATTGAATGAAATCGCATCCGTAACCACACACATCATTTTCTTTCGCAGTATTATATACATGTTCTTCGAGTAGTAATACAAACGCTCGGGGCAATGTTTTCATTGCTTTGATGTAAAATATGATTTTGATGAAGTAATATAATGTAGACGCTTAATGATATTTTTATTATAGCATTATATATAATTATGCGCTTAAGACTGCAGAGGTGTCGTGGTCTAGTGCATCACATGGTTCGCGCTTCGAGTCCCAACCCCGGCACTATAATGTAATTTTGCAAAGTATTAATCTGAATTTTTTTATCATTTAGATTTTTTTGTGTTATAATCGTTGTGAAATATTATTATGTAAATATGTATTGTTACGGCAACCCTAACACAAGCCTAATGCTTCCTGTGACCCTCGCCTCCTTCCACCATTTTTTGGTCAATGTAAATTTCATTTTGTACTTATTATTACCCACGCCGATAAAATCGGCAGGGTTATGTAAAGGGCTCCGTATGTTTGTTTGTTTGTTTGTTTGTTTGTTTGTGTACAAGATAACTAGAGAACGGGTGAACGGATTTGCACCAAATTTTCAGGGAATGTTCGGATAGTGACAGGAAAGAATCGATTAGATTTTGGTGATGATCGGTTGACCCCTGCAAATTCTGTGTGACCTTGAAGTTTTGACCCAAACTTCAGTTCGGATAGTGACAGGAAAGAATCGATTAGGAAAAGAATCGATTAGATTTTTGGTGATGATCGGTTATAGGAACTTCATTTCGGATAGTTTTTTTTGTTTTTAAGGATATTTTATTACTTCCTTTTTAAAAATAACATTTTTCACAATAATCAAGGTAAAATACACAAACAAATATATTCACATGCAGTATCATTGTGCCAAATTACATAATAATAACAATAAGTAACCATAACATTTTACATGCATGTATTATATAGTAGATTATGCCAAATCTTGAAATTTTTATTGCTATAAAAAAAAAAAATAAAAATAAAAAATATAGTGACAGGAAAGAATCGATTAGGGAAAGAATGCAACTACTCGATCTGTAGCGCCGCTAAGGCGTGGGTCTGCCGCCTTTGACGGCCTTTCTAGTTTGATTATGAGAAGGAAATAGATGTGTTTTGAATCTGAATCAGATTCTTCTGCTTGGTACTGCAATCAAACTCCAAAACTGGATATCGTTGTTACAAGCGCAATTTCCACTCTCCACCCAGGTGTAGTAAATGGGTACCTCGTTGGAAGTTATTTATTGAATGCTGCCAGCGCCGTAGGGCAATCGGGCTAAAGCCAGGCTAAATACAGGGTAATGATAGTACTTTGTAGGCGCCCTTCGTCCTGATGATTTACGTTTGAATTTTTAATTAGAAAAGAAAAACAATGGCAAATTATGAATGAAATACCGTAGACTAAATAAACCTAAATCACTTTAAAATCTTAAAATGACTTTCTTCATTGTGGATCATGTCAAATATACTAAGAATATGTTTATTTATGACATGGCCAGCAAGCATATATCGTTGAAAATCCATCCTCTAGTTAAATAAATATATATATATATATATATATATATTTATGTATTATTCAGTTTTGAATCAAAATACGCATGATACATGTACATCGTTCTTATTTAATTATTAACATATAATAAAACAAGGTTACTATATCTAAACAGAACTGGAATTCCAAGGTACACAAAATCTGGGCCCTGTTGCATAAAACTTTTATTTCATGATTTATGTCATGATTCATTTCATAAATCCCCGAATCACGACATAAACATAAATGTCAATGCCATAGCTTATGCGGAGATTCATGTCACGATAAATTTATGTCATTTATTTCAGGGCCCTGAAATGATTGTGCCTGATTAAAATTCATTTTTATGTAAAGACGCATGTTTTTTTTTTTTTTAAATTATATTTATACTTATGTTATTCTTCGCTACAAATCCAATTTTCGGGACAGTCAACTTGTGAAAGGGAAATGCCACCTTGGCATTTTGTTAATTTAAAAAAAAATAGACAAATGAGAGAAATAGTGCAGTGATGTTACTATTTAAAAATGCAGTTTATATATTGTTTGTTGTCTTTTATTTAAGATGGAGAATAAATAAAGATTTACTGAAAAAAATTCAAACCATGTCTCATTGTAATCACAAACACAGAAGCTAAACGAGATGTCATGAAGACATTGCTAAACACTTGAGAAATATGTTATCACTTTTATTTTGAATAATGATGGATCGTTGATTTCCTTACATTCACGCTCAATTTGATTCAGACTAGGTGTCATTTGGCCCATTATAACTCACGTGATTTGATGAAAGTTGTCATCATGAATAAGACATGACATCTTCTTTGAAGCAAGCAAGACGTTAAGAAAATGAAAAGCAGGACTCCTGATAATTTTCAAAATCCTGGTGACTTTCATATTTCTGCGTGGGCTTTAACTTCCTTTTCTCGACACTTTAATACATAAAAAAGTAGAGTTATACCTAGTCATACCCACTAAATCGATTAAAAAACGAACGCAAATCGACAGAATCTTGGCAGTTAGGTGTAAGGTAATTTCTTGTCCGGTGTACTGTCGGTCTTGTCTTGGTGACGTTGGTGTGACTGGGGTATTAATGAAGTCATTGTCGCCCCATACAGGATAATATAAAGATGATGGATAGTTGCATCATACACAGGGCACACCACATATGGCTCTTTCTTCGTGTTCTTATAGAACTAATAATGGGACAATATCGATTTTCAAGTACTGTACGCGCAATGTATTCATGAATAATGCCATATTGAAACACTTCATGAGAATCATGTTTGCTTACCATCGAAGTACATCCGAAACACCCTTAATAAACGACTACAACGACTACAACGACGACAACATACCTGATTCTTTGCCTCTTAAGCGTATTTCCTCTGGATCGTTTACTTTTTAAAGTACTTTATGAGGCGGGGCGGGGCTGCATCTCTCAATAATCGTCGAATTATCAATAGCCTATTTGAGTAACCGTCGCCCACAGTTTGGCAGTAAGATGGTATATTTGTATTTGTAATAATGGAAATAGTGTCATATTTTCCTCGCTTGCTTTAGTCACTCGCAACATTCATGAAATTCGGAGTATGGAGAGGTGATGATATTCGGGCGAAAAAGCTACAACCCCTTGTAAAATTGTTTATGTATGCTTATGTATGCTGACTAGTTTAAAGAGAAAGGTGAAAAATGGGTGATCTTTCTCATTCTTTTTATTCCAATGTGGAGGGGTATCATAGTAGAAATGACCCCTGAAAATGACTGTTCTTAAAATGCCCCAATATTTAAATAAAATGGCAGGACATAGCTTAAAGGTTTTGACCCAACTTTCATGCCACAATCATGTGTGTGTAGTTCCACATACCGATTTCTGTGTGCTGTGCTGTTCACTCTGTGTGACCTTTCACCAATATTTAATGAATTTCATACCATATTGATGATTCCAAAACTTTAAAATACACATTTAATTGTGTACGTAGGCCTACTACATTATCTATTGTTTCTTTCAGATTGCAATTGAATCACCAGTAGGCAACTAAACATTTTTCGAAATGATAATAAAAAAGTAAAGATAAACAATTGTTTGGTAGCGTATACTTTTAAAGAGAGGTAAATAGATAGAGAGAGAGAGAGAGAGAGAGAGAGAGAGATCATTATTACCATTAATTTAAACGATAGTTTGACAAATCATTTACATAATTATTCATGTTATATGATAAGTTTTGGTGCGCATGTGCAGTTCTAGGGGCCGCGGGAGGAAGAATATAAAGGCACGATAATATTTCTAGGGTTTTGAGTAATTTTATTACTCTATGTTGTGTTTCTTCCTTTGATCTTGGTCAAGTTAGACATACTCATGGAGGCATCACACTAAGATCAAACTAAGATACAGAAGATTATCGTGATTTCTAGGCAATTGTGAACTTCTCTTTGCCGATTCTTTGCCAAATGGTTGAGTGGGTGCAGGTGGTTGACATACAATGCACATGTGTTGCTGGTCACGACAAGATGGCAATGAAGTGTGAAACATATCTTCATCTTAAATGCCATCCGACATCCCGGAGTGGAATACGAAACTAAAAACAATCTGCCATTGTTTTCCTCATCACTTTCACCCCTGGCAAAGTGATACCAATTAAAGAAGATCCTCCCAAAAAGAATCAGTCACGTATGCCATCTTGAAGAAGTAGGACGGTGTTAGGTTCTATTTTGTAACTGATAATTTTCGTTATTTAGTTTAGTTCACTGTTTTGTTCCCGTACTTTAATGGAATGCACAACGGTGTAAACTTATAACAGGAAACCCTCCATAGCTATTAAGTAGAAATGTTGTAGGTCTATTTTTGTCACCAACATTATCGCCTGTACCATTTTATCATTTTTCCTCACTAGTTTCGATCAATAATCCTTTTGTTCTATTATAATGAAATACATACCAGTGTAAACTTAATCTTCTTTAAGACTTTGGGTAGTAAGAATGAAAATGAACCCTTTGCAACCTGAAGTGTTAATGAAGACATAATAGTTTGGGAGCCCGTCCCGAAATAGCCACCACATTTTACATATGCGATCATTTGAACCCTGAGAATTATTTAGACTATTCATGTGATTTTGCAAAAAGCTTGTCAGCCCGAACGAAGCCGCTGGGTTTGGCCCCCAGAGCCCCCCATAGGGCCCAATCGGATCGATTTCTATCCATCTAACATATGCGCCAAACTTTGTCAGAAGGAAGGTGTATGACCATACATTACCAAAACACAAAAAGTGACGACATTTTTCTCGTCGGTATGGGTTGTCAGACGGCAAATTTTCCCCTTTATGGCCCATGGAACAATTTTGTAAGAATGAAGCGTTACATTACGCAAATATATAAAGTGACAAAATCTCCATAGGAAAGATGGTGTAACGTTACACGCCCCTGAAAAAAACCCCCAACAAAATGCCCCTAAACCAAGCTTTGCAGCCCCAAATGCTGTGGATGTATAGAACTTTTTTTTTGGGGGGGGGGGGCACTACAAACTTAACTCCAAAGTGTGTCATTCAATTCAGGTCAAAATTACATAGTACAATAATTTTGAGTACAAATTTGGGGGTGTAATTTGGTGTTAAATGATCATTTCAATAATAAGTTATTAAATTGTGAAAATTGTATTGCTTTCTCAAAAGTAGTCAAATGATATTGTCAGGATTATGGGAACACACCCAGGGGTGTCGATCCGTGTTCACGATTGGGGGGGGGGGGGGGGGTGACCGGCGAGGGAGCGAAGCCGGTTAATGTATCATAATTCTTATTTATTTTATCCAAAAATATTGGGGGGGGGGGATGATAACACAGGCCACCCCAACTCAAATTTTTTGGGGGATATAAGCCCCCATCCCCCCGGGATCGACACCCATGAACACGCCCATTGCCCTTCTGCACCTGTTTGACATGAAATAATAGAGGAACTTGCTAAGTATCTGAGCTATGTGGCTGCCGTTCTGAAATCTACAAGTCATGTGTTAATTACACAAATACCTTGCAAGGATCTATTATACCTTGTCAAACAGGCGAAGATGGACAATGGGTGTGTTTACATAATCTTGGCAATATCATTTGATTACTTTTGAGAAAGCAATACAATTTTTACAATGTTTATAATGGAAAATAGATATGAATTCTTTATGGTAGGTCAGACTTCTCCGATTATAGTAATGAGCCTCCCTCTCCGATTTGTTCGTCTCGCTGGAATCTCTCGGCCACCGTTTTTTTTCAGGACAGAGCTCACCGATATTATATTTCTGAGTATTTCTGAGAGCCAATTGTTTTTGATCCTTCGAGGTGACTTTAGTTCAGACGAATCATGTGGACATTGTCCGCTGTCCTTCAATGACTCTTTAGTGGATCCCCCACATTTCTTCACAAATTAAGAATTTGTAGTAATAATTCATTATAATAATTTATTTATATGTACAGTGTACTTCTACACTTATCAAGGAAAAATAAATTTGTATATATATTTGTTCATATATTTTCTGTAACAATATATGTAATGCCATTGTCTTTTCTTTCTGTTGGAAATGAAATAAATACGAATTTGAATTTGAATTTGACAGAACCCCACCGATTTTATCGGTCAGGTGTGACCACTTTCATCGTCATCGCCATCGTCATGGTCATCGTTGTAAATACATTTTTTTTATGCGCATACATTATCGATAAAGGACAAATGTGACAAGCTCTTAAGTGAGCAAGATTGTGACAAACTTTCTGGGAGAAATCAAAATTGTTGGTACAGTAAATAGCGAGGAATAAATTATTCACTAAAAGTGTTTTAAGGAAAAGAGAGGAAGTTAGGTTATGTTTGGAGATGTGTGTGTGTGTGTGTGTGTGTAATTGGGTTTTTACAGACGTGTATCAATCAGATATGATTATTTACGTCTGGGACCGACCTTTAACGTCACCATCCGAAAGACGTGACTCAGTCTCGAACCTGGGTCCGCTGAATCAGTTTATAACTTCCACTGGTAGCTGGATTACAGGCGCACGCCACAACGCCCAGTTAATAAAGATAATGATGCACAATATCTAACCAAGAGATGGCGCTATACATCTTGCAAGTCCATTCCTCATTGAGAGGCAAGCTATCTTTACATGATATACATTATGTACACACACTTCGAGTGGATAAGACAATGAATGTTCACTCTGTACAAAATCGTCCATTAATATCGGACATATGAAGAGCCCCCAATATATGATTTTTATTGTCATAGATGCAGGTCCACCTTTTAGGAGTGCCTAATATTTCAAAACCCATCTCGTTTTCATCTTTCCTCTGCTATGGACTCATTTCTGCCCCCAACAAAATCAAAACAAAATAATAGATAATACTAATAAAACATATGCATGTAAACCGAATGCTAAAACGATATCCCATTCTTCATAAAATCATTATATTCCTTCATACAATTTAATAAAACTTGTTGAAACTAACCCCTTTGGTTACTAGTGAAAAAAAATTGATTAGTACCTTTATATTTTATGACTTATATTAAGACGATTAATTTGTAATGCTATTAATTAAACACTACCTTGTTTTACTATGGAGAGCTTAGGAAATGATGATTATCATTGTTATTATGATGTTCTTTAGTTGTGAAACTTTTGCCAAGTACTGCACGTGAGCAACAATGATATGATATAATTATTAAAGAGCTTTGTGTTACCATGAAATTGTGAAATATGAACCACTCCACTCATTGCCACTTGGAGTGAAACTAGAACCGAGAGCTATCCCCGATTGATTGATGTGGCCTCAATTTATATAGGCCTGACTGATTAAAATATATAGTATCAATATTACATTATGGAGTCAAGGTATACATTTCAAAATTAATGTGACTGCTTTTAGTTGACTTCTTGTTTAATGAAACATTAAACACAAACAGTTTGGATGGCCATGATTTAAGTTCCCGAACTATAGCAGTCAGCAAACAAAAGAGAAGGCAGGATAACCGTTCTTTTAAATACACAAATATAATTTATTTAATGCATACGATAAATTCACGTAATAAGAGCATTAGGCCTACGTAAAATTCAAATTCTGCAAACTTAATCATACGAATAGACATAGTCATGTTTCACAGCGATGTGAAGCATCGTTTGTTCCCAGATAACCATGGCGATGTGCCTGCCATCAAAGTAGGTCGTTTTGCGTGTACATTTTAATCGGACTGCTAGCGGATCGGAGGAGTAGGTGGGGGCAAGGAGGGCAGCGCCTCCGCAAAACCAAATCTGGCATTCCTTAAGTACACAGTAAGCACAAAATGAAGGAAAAGTGCCCTCTGACTGTGCTCCGGCAACAATTGCAACGAAGCATCTGGAAAACGTAATGCCATTTTTGAAACCCTAGTCCACCACGGCGTATTCTCTGTTATACCTACCTCAGTCACAACGCCAAACAGACGCCAAACCGATCAATTCTAGGCTATTCGATATAATGTATTTGTTCGATCTGTTGTCGGTCTCGTCGATGTGAATGGGATATCCAATGGTAAACTAGTTTAACCTTCACAATGGAAGGTTTTCGGTAACACCATGTGGGAGCCTCTGTGAAAAGGCTGTTGATATATTCTTTCCTGAAAAATAACCCACTTATGGGGCGTTTAGAGGACTTTAGGAGAAGTGAAAGGAAAGGAAAGAGATGGAAATGGAATGAAATTAAATTAAACACTTACACAAGACTATTTTTGGTTTTTGTTTTCGGTATTTGTACACCAAAAATGAAGTGAAATGGAAAGGGGAAAGAAGAAAAAGGAGGAAAGAGTGATTGAGATCAGGAAAAGTTCTGAGCAGGTCAGAGAAGTTTGGAGAGAGTAGTTCTGAAAAGAACTGTTTGTATTCCTCTGTAGAGTAGTTCTGAAAGAGAGTTTCCGAACTAAGGTAATCTTTCGGTAAAGGAGTATATCTGTTTCGAACAGTGTGCTCTGTTCATCGTCAGGAGATTAACGAGTTAATTGTTACCGAAAACCTTCACTTGTGAATTCTCACTCACCATGGAAACCAGAACATCTAGTTTAACCTTTCACTTTAGTGCACAGTATGCATGTGTAGGTTCTGGTAAAAAGAGTCAACGATACGAGGAGATTGCCATATCATTTAGACAAATAAATAAACACGAATGAAAAGGGGGAAAACATAAATTTTAACAAATACCTAACCTTGACTGCATCCTGTGCCTAGATTTGGGTACTATCTTGAGGTTTCATAATGTGAATCAAGAGGATTATGCGATCTTTTTCCGTGTACACGATAGAATTAGAAAAGCAAGTTTTTAATGAGCGATCGTGTGAGGGCATAATCTTCTAGTCAACTTGGATTCTTCGAAGACATCTTTCGCCTTTCGCTGCCTGTATTCCCGATGAAATTAAGAACGCGAATTAATGAGCCATCGTGCGAGGGTGTAATCTTCTAATCATCTTGGAGGACATTGGGTGAGGATGATTACGCGAAACATTGCCTTGTGGCGAATACCATAATCCATCGGTTACTTGGAGGCATCAGGCATGTGATATTAATTCCAAGGTTCAAGGAATCGTGGAGTCTCACGAAGATGCACTCTGGTGACTTTGACTAATCTTCTATATTTGTCCATCAGTATTAAAAAATAAACTGTTTACGAATACGACAACATCATGGTTGTTTTGTGACGCCTGTTCAACGGCTTTCATTAAGTCATTCCGGCGCATGGTGACATTAACGCGGTGTTATCAGAGGGGAAGGGAACACAAAACAGACAATAGCTAATGATGAAGATGGAGATAGATCGTCTTGCTCGACAGTTGCGTAAACAGGAGGAGAACAATCTAATACCGAAAAAGAAGGGGGAAAGCAAATGAGGGGGAAAAGAGACAAAGAGATAAAGATGGTGAGAGTGAGAGAGAGAGAGAGAGAGAGAGAGAGGGGGGGGGGGGGGGACCTGCAACGAATCGGTATAAAATTCACTGGAAAATAAAAACAATACGTATCATTCTTCCTTTAAATGATTTAAACCTTGGTTCATATTCCATTTGGTACACTATAAAAAGCAGATATTTGTTACAAATGCAAAGAAATGAACATCAGTGACACTGAAAAAAATATATCTTCACAGTCAAGATATGCGTGTATTGCAACCTGCAAGTATAAGCCAAAACGTTAACCCCCCCCCCCCCCCAAGAAAAAAAAAACAACAACAGCAAACAAACAAACCAACATAATTATAAAAAATATATATTTTTCTACAAAATACGTTTGGTATAAGTTGCATGGCTAAAATACAACATGGTTAATACTATAAATTCTTTCATTAATTCATAATTTCAATGTGTAAATGAACTTCAGAATGTCCATCAAATAGTTCAGAAGACGGCATCTTGTTTATTATTGCATGTAGGAATATCTGTAGTTTTCGTATAAATCCGGTTGGGGGAAATACGTCGGAATCCTAGGAGGTAAATTTGAATGTCTTTCAGGTCTCTTCTTATTCTTTTTATCCACTGCGGCAACAGGTTCACTGCATGGTGTTCCTGCAACAGCTGCCTCCTCTGCGTCCCCTGCCCCGGATGTAATTAACGCTTCGTAGTGATTATTGGTCAGGTCATTCGTGAGGAGGTCGGAGTAGACGAGTTGGACTTTCTTATCCTCTTGGTCGTAGGACGAGTTGTTCCCCCGATCGGTCGAATTTAGAGGGCTGTCCTGAATAGCTCGCATCCGGGATCTAGTAGAAGCATACGCACACAAAAGAAGGAACGTTTACTAGGTATTATGTAATTTATGGTCATTTAGAAGGGAACTCGATACTTGATATTAATTTTTACGTGACGTCAACTGGAAATAATTGCTTCTGTTACGCACTGCGTGACATAATACTCCCATTATAGCAATTTCCTCTGCAGTCACATTAAAAAAAAAAAGAATATCAATAATAGTAATAAAAAACGAACAACAACGCTGCAACAGGGATGCAAACAAAGTTCACAAAGCATGATACAACATACACATTTTATTTTTCATATGCAGGTTTGCAGACTACTCCATAATTTTTTTGGTAATTTCCTACAAAAGTAACAAACAGAAACAGAGTTTAATTTGGTTTCTAGGCTTGTTATGCAGTGTAATATGAACGGAAAATCCTTGGAATCGTATTTAGCAAACACACATGTATTACACATATTATTCCCTTTTCACTGATGAAAGTCCTTTTGAAAAGAAAAAGAACATGATATGATTTATTATTTATGTATTTCATTTACTGTGTAACAATGTGCCCATCACTGCTATCCTGGGCAGGCAAGTAAACTAATAAATAAATAAATAAATAAATAAATAAATAAATAAATAAATAAATAAATAAATAAATAAATAAATAAATAAATAAATATACAAATTAATAAAATTGCTTACCTTAATTTGAAATTCCAGACGAGGATAAATGAAATGACGACAACCCCAACTGTCAGTAGACTTCCCATTATGACTGCTAAGTATTTCATTTCATCACCTACAAACATAGTGATAAAGGAAAGAGAAAAGGGGGTCAATAAATTTATCAGATTCAGATTTCAGATTCAGATTTAAAGGGCAATCCAACCTTGGTAATAGGTTGATTTGTGTGAAAGCAGAAAAATAAGAAAAACAGGATGGTGAAAGTTTGAAAGAAATCGGACAAGGAATAAGAAAGTTATGGATGTTTGAAAAATGAGATCACTACATCTATGCGAATCTCAAATCGGCAATTTGGTGAGTCGATTGTGACATACTTGTGGACAACTCTCCCATTTGTCGTACACAAATTTATCATTAATTTGCGGTTTTCTCCGAAGCGCCTTTAACCTCGGGGCAGTACTCAAAATATATTGGAGATAGCATATTGTTATAGGTCCTCATGAAAGAAAAAGATCCTACTAATTAAAACATTTGAAAAAAGTGACATTTTAGTCATTTTATGTGTTGGAGCGAATGGAGGAGTTGTCCACAGCTACATCACAGTGACATTACCTATTCGGCCAATTTGAAATTCCCATATGTATAGTGATTACAACTTTCAAAAATTCATAACTTTCTTATTGCTTGTCCGATTTCGTTTAAACTTTCACCAAACTGCTTCTCTGATTTTTCCTCTTTCTTTCAAAGCAACTTGCTATTAAGGTTGGATTTCCCTTTAAGATTCCGATTTATTGACTCCGATTTATTGACTGTTTTCAATCAGGTTCATGTCATGATGCCGTATTGCATAACATACCATGAATACAATAACAACAATGATATAACAGTGATGTTTTTCCTTGTTAAGATGAAGAATATTAATCTCCTGAAGTTTCAGTACTGCCACATCTCGCTTTAGATTTAAAAGTAGCTAAAGTGGGAAAGAAAAGGTTAGAGAATTAATGTACCAACCTCTAACCAAGGAGTTACTAGGCTAGTAACTTCTTCCTCTATCTAACACAATAAATTCAGGGTGTACTATATGCATCTAATTGGAAGATATATAACAACAAAAAACACACCCGGTAATAATAAGCCTAAAAAATTAAAAAAATAAATAGATAAATCATTCAGGCAAGAGCTGGTATTTTTGTGTCATTTTAAAACAGTCATCATTATTCCTTCAAAATTTTAGTTTCATAATGCGTTCTGCTCCTCGTGAAAAACGTCATGTCCACTTAGCCCGGTTATAGAGGGGCCGCCTGCTTGACTCATTGATGACGTGTTAAATCTCCCGAGGATCTCGCCGAGTACGCTAATTAATTGCGGATATCAACACTGAACAAGCTGTGAATAGCTATACTTTTTTCTCTTGAGCAAATAGACTTAAATCAGGTTATAACGGCGATAAACGGGAAGTTAGGGGGTAATATCGGATGATTTGAGATACTGGTAAACTGCTTATAAATCATAAAACAAAGCCTTGCTTTTTCGATTTTTTTGGGGTATTTCATCACTTGGGGGAAATACCGGGGTATTAATCGAACTGTTTCTTTTGTTTGTAAATAAATCGTTCAATGTCCTATTATAGTCTTGCAATTATTAGACGAAATTACCCATTATGCACACTCCCGTATCTGACTGATGAGAAATAAAAGACAAAATTAATTAAAATAGAATTGAAAAAAAAGAGGAATAAAAATCATTCTCATCTCTTAGACATAGTTCCAATGCGACTGTTTCATTGTACAATGTTAATCAAAGCAGAATCTATAGTAAATCCTATTCTTGTACATTACAATATTTTGAACTTATCAAATGGATTGAAAATAGAAATTTCCAATGAAAATTAATAATCCAATAATAGAATTAATGGTAATCCATCGCAAATCTCCGACAAAAAGGGGTCAATTAGAGCTTGTTAATTGTGTTCAAAGATTGGACCTATTAGACTATAACACAATATGTTGAAACATGGTAAATATAGATCCTGATTGGCTAATATTTATTTTTTTTAATTGACAGCATTTTGATTGGTTAATATGGGCTTCATTTACATTGCCTCCAACTTTTGTCCACGCAGAACGTACGACTTACTGGTATGTGCATCGAATCTAGTTCCATTAATCATCTCTGTCTGTACATGGGGCACTTTAGTTGTCAGGGGTTGTGTTTCATGAAGGACCTTGCTTCTTTTCGTCGTCGTCGTCGTCGTCGGAAATACTGATTGTTTCGTTGAGTTATGTGCTGTGGTTGTTGAATTTGGCATTGGCGGTGGCAATGTTGCTGTAGGTGTTGCCACGGTGGCATTCGCTAATAATCATAATGAGAGAAAAGAAGCCAGGCAATAACAATATGTTTAACATTTATTTAAAGAAATACTTTTAGAAATACCTGATTATAATTTTCATGATCTGTTACAAAGTTCAATGAAATATCATCTAATCATACCAAGAAGAAGCGAAAGAAAATACGCTAAAATACAAGTACTTATTATTCACTCTCAATACAATTTGTCAAGTCTCCATATGACTCACTCTGTAGTGCGTGATAAACTCATACCTTCACTGTAAAGGGGAAGGGAAGCCGATGAAATCCCAGATGGGTATGTCAATATTTGCTTAATTGGTAGGCCTAGTCTTTTTTTAAAGTAACATTGTATGCTTAAAAAACCTTAAAGTATATCACTTACTGATATAAACTGCAATACGCCCGATTCCCCCACACCTCTCATTGGGGTATCCAGAGCAGGGATGTTGGCAGGCTGAGTCCCAATATCGGCCGTAGAGGGCGTAACTGGATCCCTCGGCCCCACAGTAACATTCTTCGCCATACTCCAAACCTGCATAGGGGTAACCTCGGGAGAGGCAATGGTTGATGCAGAGCATCACCGTCATGTTCCTGTTGATGAAGACGACGTCTGCAAGTGCCCGTGTGTGCGTCTTATCGCCATAGCAACCGAGGTAGCCTGGCTCTGGGAAAAAAATATTAGAATAATAATCATGCATTATTATTATTATGCGTACTTCATGCGTACATATCAAATTTAATTTCAAATCTTAGGTACAGAAGTCTCTAATGATTGTATTTCAGCTCATTCGCCTTCTTTGCCGACGATATATTTCAATTTTAACATTATTTTGGAAACCTAAAGAGAAATGTGTGTGAGCTTTCTCGTGCACTCCTTTTAAATGACCATGCTGTACACAGTGGCGATGTCCAATGGAAATCATCAATGCTAGTGTGCTTGTATATATTCTAACAGGAATAGACATGCAAGTTACGACTTTTGACCAAATCTCGTGTCCAAATCCTCTTCATTGTTTTTTAATTATCAAGAAGATGTAGTAAATTTGCCATTTTGATTAACGTAAAGTCTTGTAATTCCTAATTACTACATAATCAGTTTCTCACAATAAAATAGTGATCGGTTTGTTTAACAATGAAATTGCATAACCATTACGCATCATAACCTTCAGGCAACGACATTAGTTTCACAGAATAGACCTGTTTACTAAGTGTTCAAATTTTATGCATACTTTTGAAACAAAGGTTGTTCTTGACAACCTGAAAGCTTGCCAGAGGCTTGTCAGACATAGCAACAAGTAATGTATGCAAACTGGATTCCAAGTATTGTAGTTCATTCATTAATAACAGGTTAATGGAATACCAGATCGTTACTAGGTCCCCAGGAAAGAAACATCCATAAATTTGAATCACTTAGTAAACAGGTCTATTCCAGAAATGCCCCTCGGCGGTATTTTGATTCCCTGGTTTTTCAACTAAATTCAAGACTAGACTGAATTTCCTCTAATAAACCAGACACAATGTACACACCGAAACTGTCAATGGCAATTATTTAGGTGGAGGAAACATCCCGCAGTGGTGAATCAGAGTCATCATGATTCATCCGTTCGCTGAAGGTGCACATACAGTTGGACAAAATTCGTGTTGAAATAGTTATCTGGGGGTTACTGTGAAAGGTCATGCTACGGCGAACGGGATATTAAGTCACATATCGTCACATATCCATAAATAAGCTACCTTTTCACTTCTACTATTATCTTCGGAATCAATCAGCAAACACATAGATAAAGAGTGATGGTGACTTTCATAATCATAGGGATATTGATACACTTGCGAAAGACATCATAGTAAGTGACCTGAAACGTTAGTGCTTTCAATTAAATGTATGATATTGTAGGAAATATAATCGAATAATAACAAAAAGATGACAAAACCTTTAAAAATGTTAATGCCATACCAAAAATAGTAAAATACAGATATTTACACAAATCGGAAACCCAACGACATGTTCAACTTATGGTATGAGCATAAATCTACAGACTGAGGTATTTCTGGGGGGGGGGGGGGCATTTCACCAAGTGTCTTGTTGGTGATTTTTAACTGACAAATTTGCTCTCAGCCAATCAGATGCAAGGATTTCAGTAGCTTATAACAGTTATTGCAACTTGTCATTGATGACAAGTTTTATGAAACAGGGCCCTGCATGGTACACAGTCATGTAACATGTTTATTCAGTTATCTATTTTGCTACCTCTCTGCGCAATTGTATATACTTTTAGAGACTAGCCAACCCCTTTCAAGTCTCACGCAAAATAAAACTGAATCTATTAAGCAGGACGTGCTTACAATTATTTTTTTTCCTTAAAACTTTCTTGGCCCCAAATATTAGGCAAAGTTACTCGTGAATTTGAGTACTGAACAGAAATAACCTCATATCTTTTGTCACATCTGCAATTGATGCATCAATATCCTGTAATTGTTTGGGACAGCTTAATATGCATCACTCATCCGGGAAGCGGAAGCTATTATCACCGAAGCTTTCTGAAATAACCGATTTATAATAGAACTCCGAATATGATTGTGGTGATAGAGTGTTGTTTTATCCATTTCGGATGATATTCAACCTAACTATGTTGATATTATGATCTAGGGCTTTAAAGATTGTTTATCATTGAAAGGTAGGTGATCCTAAACATACATTTTCAAGAGTTCCGACGAACTATGCAGGTATTCAAGTGGAGGCTTGTAAGTGTAGAAATCATCATGATTAAAAATAAATCAAAATACATGGTATAGTATCTCTGTAAAGTACCGAAACTGAAAACATGATACGATTCACGACGAACGGATTTATCGTTCAACCTTCCACTTGACCGAAAAGCCATTACAATCAGCCAAGAAAATGGCATTATAATCTAATCAGGACCCATCTTGTACACTTTTCACAAATCTGCTTATTCCTTATAATCATCAGCCTAAAGGAGAATGAAACTCAACAAACTTTAGCTGATAATCATGTGGAAAATTCTTAGCCTGTTCAAAATATCTTGAAAATACTCCTATTTGATTACTCAGTAAGGAGAACAATGTCTCTAAAGTTTTCAGATTCCTTGCTAGATATTATTCCATGGGGGTTGCCATTTTGAAAAACTGTGATGTCATAGTAGGACATGTCCATTTACCTGTACACAATGGATATGATGTTGCATAATAAATAGTTATTGTACAACTAAAGCCACCAATGCAAAATGGCAGCCACCAATGCAAAATGGCAGCCACCTTGGTACCCCCAGCATCTCGCACAGGTGATATCTAGGAGCAGTGGTATGTAGGTCTTTGTCATTTCTTTGAAGAATTGACAAACCTTTGTCTGACCAAGGAACAATTTGTGCATGCCAAATCCTGCTTAACATAAGAAACCGCCCCACCTATAACACAGTTGAACCAGATATCTTGACACAAATAGGTTTTATGACAGGATAAAAGTATCCTCATTTGAATGTACATGACTACAAAAGTAGTTTGATAAAATCAAGTGTTATGTATTCCACTGGTGATCATGAGTGTCATCGTAGGTCTGTGGGGTATCTCACAAATAGCACTACTATGACATTACTTTGTAAAGAAAATGGCAGCCCCCGTGGGATAATGTCTAGCAAGGAAACCGCTACCTTTTGAGAATCTGTTCTCCTTCTTAAATAATCAAAGTGGAGAAATTTAAAGATATTTGTAAGAGGCTGTTTGCTGTCTTTCATCCCCCTCTTTAATTACAATTAATACCTTGACAAACTGCACCGGCGGTCAAACCATCTCTACAGACGAGTGACGTCGATTTCGAGCACGCATTCAAACTCGATTCACCTACATTATAAACACAAACGAAATTCATCGTTATTTTTTTTATAATCTTCATCCATTAATTTTTGCTGTCAATAAAGTAGAAAAATAAATGGATAAACAAATAAATGAATAAATACCTTTCCTTCGTGATGTAAATTATTATTCATGACAGTTTTGATGGGGATAGACTATAATGGGTGTCCATCATTTATTACAGAAGCTACAAAAAGTAGGGTAGTTCCAATTAGGTCTTGTAGTGCACATCACACGAAAGCCACGAAAGCCATCGAATGAATGAAATCCATGAAATATGTAAGATACATAAAATACAATTAAAATTATATCTACGAATGTTTTCAATTAAAAGTATTAATTCTGAAACGGGTGGGTTATACGGGTTCACGTATTTTTACTGTTACATCTGCCTAATAGTTTATCGACGATTTATAAAGGAATTTCACGTATTTTTACTCTTACATCTGCTTAATAGTGTATCAATGATTTATAAAGGAATTTCTTTTTAAACCTGACGGAAACAGCGTTCCATTTGATCAACCATCGCAAATTGTGAACCTTTTGAACTTCGGAGGGGGGGGGGGGGGATATAAACTTAGTGTAGAATGCAAACGTACATTGCCGTAATGACTTTGCAGACTCATAAAAGCCTAGTACTTTGGCTACCTACTCCCACTTATACTCCAAATATTTGAAATAAGACAGCGTTGTGCATGTTCTCGATCTGATTCATGATTGGAATTATAAAAATATTGAGTCATTTTTTCTTCTTTCCGTATTCCCTCATAACTGGTAATAGAAGTTCATCCTGTAAATCGGAATATCTGTTTTGAACAATTTCATTGTTTCCGTGAACGTGAGCTTTTAGACGTGGCCGGATCTATTTATGGGGCGAACGTTTACCTACCACCTCGACAAAAGAGTAGCGTCCTTGATATCCTTCCTCTTCCCCGTCCGAACTCTGACCTCTTGAGAGACGCATGGGCCCCTGGGAATCCAAGCTGTCGACACGTGACTATGACGTCGATAATATCCCAGTAAGTTCCACAAACTGTTGACCAATCGGATGAGCCCGTATGTCGGATTTCCACGCGACCTTCGTTAGGAGCTGACCCGTTTACTAGACGGACATCTTGAATGAAATGAAAATTGAGGATAACAACAATCAATGATTTGTGTTAGGAGGCTACCATTTTTCGGGTTATTACAAAGTTAGGAGCTTAAGGGTACTTATTCATGATTGTAACCTTGACAAGCTACATAGCCTAATGATGTCGTTGATAAATTTTAACACATTTTTAAAGCATTCATGGTCCACAAAAATGGCAAGAACAAGCAATAATAAGCATCAGTCCCCTTTTTACATGATCTCAACTTTGTTTTATTTTCTATTTGTGTATTCCAATCATATTTCTTTTCTGAAAATAGGTAATGGTAATAATAATAATAATGATAATATGTCTTGTTTCCCCTGGGTAGCCTCATCAGTATTACCCCGGCTTTAGCCAAGCGACAATAAGGTGCTCAAGCATTGAAGGAATTTCTTCCTACCGGGCACCCATTTACTTCACCTGGGTGGGGTGCGGCAAATGTAGATCAGTGTCTTGCCAAAGGTCATTAGTGCTGTGGCAGGGAATCGAACCCCTTACCTTGTGATCTGCAGTCCATTGACTTATCCACTAGACCACAGAACCTCTACTTGGTAACTTGGTAACAGTGAAACGGAATACCACAAATGACAAATAGAAATGTTACCCACGTCCAAATGCATCTTTTCTTTTAATTATTAAGTTGCTGTGATTTTAAGCTCCTTGTATTGTTACAGGAATACATTATAGTGTTAGTACTTTCCTTTCACCAAGATATTACGCGGTTTCCCGCGATCGTCTGATTGGTATTAACTGATTAACTGTTACATGCTTGATCATGTGATATGAAAGGGTAAGCTCGCTGCTAGGTTACTTGTTAGAGACATCTCCCGTCATGGCAGTAACGCTGTAAGTCAGCTGTTGCATACGTTTACACGCAAAGCCTTGGTTTGGTAATTGTAAATTATTAGAATTAAAAACATATCTTTTCATAATTTGATAATGAAAATGCATATTCGTGAATTGATAATAAATATAGGAAAAATGAAATTATTCTAAAAAAAAAAAATCACAAAACGTGTCTTCATCTCTTTATTTTCCAAAAAACATATATGGGATTAATCAAGTCGAGAAGAAATATAAGGGGAAGAAAGAGAAAACAGGGAAGGCAAACGATACCGATATTAAATCACAAATCAGGATCCAGGATTTAGTATAAGGGGGGGGGGGGGGGGCGGCACACAAATGCAGGTTTGTCAACTTTTGGAAAAGGTAGACTCGTATTTTTTTGGTCTTGCTTCTCGAAAATTCGTTCGGGGGGGGGGGTGTTATGGGGTCCAGATTCCCTCCATAATTCTCTGACAAGCAAAAAAAAAAAAGGGGGGGGGGGCACATTCAACAAATGGGCGGATCCTTTATGGTCAAAATGCATACTTTTCTGCCAAGGGGTGGGGGGCACGTGCCGGAAGTGCCCTCCCCTCTGGATCCGCCACTGATATAAACTTATTTATCAATATTGAAAAGTTCAACTGTGAATGATGGAGAAAACTTTATTTCCATAACTTGTTTGCAGTGAATGACAAACCAAAACAAATTAAACAACAACATCAAACTGAAAAGAAAGCTGCAGAGCAAAGTCAATGTATTGTCCCTATTCCCATGTGCATAAGTTGATTGATCTTTTATAGAGACAGTAGAAGGGACATTTGTGTTTTTTTCGTCAGACATTAAAGTGTACCAATCGCCGAATACAATTTTGCTCTTTATGTTAGGGGTCCCATGTCGCTATACTATTATACAAAATTATGTGCTTCAGATGCTGATTCTATGAAGAGTTATTGCAAGTTGAAGTAAACTCCCAACTAACAATACAGCAACTTGCAAGGAGACTAGTCGACGCACCCGTACGCGCTCGTATATTATGATAAGGGCCCGTGCGGAACCAAACTCGGAGTTGGTTCCCCCCCCCATTTTACATTTTCTTTCATTTATCTATACTCCTTAACTGTTAACCCTTCGAAGGTCACGAAAAGTGTTTTGAGGTTGATTTTAAACATTCTAGCTGTACAGAAATTATTTTTAAGGTGATTAGTACACTTTAAACAACCCCACGTGGCTTTAATCTGTTTCAAGCATCGAAGGTCCCAATAGAATAATGCAATAAAACACACTTATTATCTAACAAATTGGCTTGTTGATATAAGACATTGTTCACTTGGTATCAAACTCTCGAAGTGATTCATACTGATAATGACAGTCTTCCAGATAAGTCAAAACAGATGGCGTGTGCAGTAAAATGCCGAAATAATATATAATTGGTCTAACATGATAATTCGGATGAGGATAAATCCAAATTCTGTTGGTTGTACTACTATTATATTTTCTGGCAAAGAAGCTTCGTCAGATGGTGAAATGATGGAGCGCCTTTTTGTATGTTGAGGGTAGTCTCACATAACAAACAAGTCTCATCATTCGATACTGGTTTACGAGACACCTAATGTTTTCCATGATCATGGTAATAGTATTTGTAGTTTCAACTTAATCAATATTTGATCACAACCTCTCTTATCTGTAAACCAAGTATTCACTTGTTTTATCATGTACAAATGTACACTAGTTTGATATTGATTTTACAATTGGTGATATCGACTAGGTGATCAAAGAATAGCCATCCCTTCCTCACAAAAACAAAAACAAAAACAAAACACAAGAAAAAAAAGGAAAGAAAAATAAAAGAGGAGGAAGACGTGTAACTTTCTTGTCTTCAGGTGAGCTTCTGCAATCTTTACACGCGCAACATTAAATGGAAGAAAACAGAAAAAACAACAAAAACAGCCTTGCGTTTTGCCACTATTACGTACTATAAAGACACCTGGATGTGGTCAATAAATCGGATAAACATCAATCAAAGTACTTGCACAAGTTGTAGGATTGTACTGAATCTATTATTACTATCACCTTTTAGGGTGGAGGTGGAAAACTATTGGCTGTTGTACGCTGACTAATCTGTCAGTTCGGAGCCTTTAATCCATACTGTCTCGAGGAGAGTCAGATTAATACCGTTTGAAGAAGGTCGAATCACATGCATTCCATAGCGTTGCGGGATAATAAGTATGAATATTATATTACTGTGCCTGTGGAGGCTGGGAGGGGGGGGGGGGGATGCAGCCCCTCTCCACTAGAATATGAAGATTTTCAAAATTTGGACTTCCAGCACCTCGATTATTGGTCACAGAGATGTTCCTCTGTTTCTTTGTAATAGACCTGTTTACTAAGTGATTCAAATGTATGGATGTTTCTTTCCTGGGGATCTAGTAACGAGGTATTCCATTAACCTGTTATTAATGAATGAACTACAATACTTGGAATCCAGTTTGCATACATTACTTGTTGCTATGTCTGACAAGCCTCTGGCAAGCTTTCATGTTGTCAAGAACAACATTTGTTTCAAAAGTATGCATAAAATTTGAATCACTTAGTAAACAGGTCTATTGATTTTACCGCTCATGGGTGACGTATTACAATAAAAGAGTTCATTTAAAATCCTAACAAATAGAAATTATTACTACTACTACTACCATGGGCGCCAATCCTCACAGGAATTCTAATCAAGTGGGGGGGGGGGGGGGGGGGGGGACACACCCCATTGTTGCATCCAGGTGTGTCCCCCCCCCCCCCCCCCCCCCACTTGAATAGAATTCCTGTGAGGATTGGCGCCCATGACTACTACTACTATAATACTACTACTACTAAAACTAGTCTTCTGCTACTATAACCTCACATCCTATTGAGTCAATAGCAAAAATTTCAACCGTAAGGCAGGCCTCCTACAAGGATTGTCAGTATGCACATAATAACAATCATATTTTCATTACCGGCTATCTTAAACCAGGGACTAAACGCATCGGACTTGGCTTTTCCCCAACTATAACTCGAACCACATCCAAATACAGAAAGTAGGTCACCGCCTGGTCTATATTACCGCTGATACATTTCATTAATCCTCATTTAGGTATTTATAATTTAGTAAGGTATATTTAGAGAGAAAAACAGTTTCAGTATTTTCCTTGTGGTCTTCATAATTATGCAAAGGTGCAACTCGTTACTTTGCTTACGTGTTGTTCTTGGTTATGACAACAAGGGGCTGATTAAAAGGGTACGAGCAGAAAAATATATATTAGATGTCATCATCCTCTTTTTAACGGAATATGAAAATTATATTTGTATACTTGGGAATAATTTTATACAATCGCGTAACTTCCTATTATTTTAATTGGTCTTTGATTGCGGCATGATTGTGATAGATATCAATTTCAAGCAAAAGGAAACATATTTTGTCTGAAAGTGCTAAATGACTTAAAGATCTGTGTGGTGCTGCAATCACTTTTCACTATTGGTGCTCATCATAGCCTAATGATGGAATATACATGATATATGAACCTATATACAAGATATGAAATTGGATTACAGTTCACCAGCGGTTAACCTAATTTATTGAAGTTATTGAAGCAAATCAACCTCTATTATTGTCTTACATCACGACAAAAGAAGCATTATTAGCTGTAACTCAAATCTTACCGATTGCCCGAACCGTAGATGTGATGAGAGTCAGTATTCCAAAGATAAATAAAACCATGATGCAATTTCCTTAGGTGATCTATATGATCATAAAATAGGCACTAACTAATATAAAACGTTGTTGAAGCAATTCTGAGATTAACTCCGGGAAGAATCCAACATGCCAAACATTTCAATTTGAGATTTCAAGAAGGCATCTCTGAATCTCTTGTCACTGGCCCAAACACAACATGGCCATGGAACCGTTGATGCTGTGTGCTTGAATTCGAAGAGTGTGTGACAGTCCAAGAATCTCACTGAATCATTTGCGTCATTCCTATCATATTGAGGCTTATAATCTCCGAGTATTACTCCCAAGAGGGGCACACATCACGCATAAGCAGCATGTGAGGTTTAATGTTCTGCTAAATCGTTCTAAACTTCCCTGCGTGTGAAATCAAGAAAAGAAAGAAACACGTTGGAATCCTCCTTGGAGCGTTTCGGACGCTTATCGGAATTGAGCACCAGTGTATTTCCGTCTTGCAGCCTTCACCGAGTATTGACACGGCTGAGCATGGACTAAACCCCTAATGCCGCTTGAATCATAATGGGTTAGACACAGGCAGGATGCTGTTCATAACACTGTATGTTCGGCATCAAGAATATACTAATTTTCTATGTTAAGTCAATTCAGTTCAGTGAAATTGAAGTTCTTGACAGAGTCAAACGATAGAAATATACTCCAAAACAGAGAGAGAGAGAGAGAGAGAGAGAGAGAGAGAGGGGGGGGGGGGCGGGGTGGTGTCACCTTCATACTTTTGATAGCGTGAGCATACTGTGTTTCCATTTGGGTAGAGTGAATAGGACTAAGAATGGTATAGCAATTGCATTTTATAGGCTTTCAATTACATCTTCAGACAAACGAAATATTTGAAGATGCAAGGAAAAGCGCAGAACTTAAAAAAAATGTATCTTCAGAATTTTATCCGCCGTGTTCTATTTGGGTGTTTGTGGGTGTCTGAGAGAGAGGGAGGGGGGGGGGGGGCATTCGCCCTTCAAGATATATGCTTGGGAGTGGTGGTTCGCGTTTTGCCCAGATGTGTCGACTAGAACGTCGTCCTATATCCTCTCAGCGACAATGGACTGCTTTGTGTTGACTGCATACAAAGTAGGTGAAGCATGAAGCTAACAATGGGTGAAGCAAGGTTCCGTTTTATAGAAGACGGCAAAACCATGTTTGACGCGTTCTCGATCTGACTAGTGGACGAGGGGGAAGCCAGTGGACGGGGTGAGCCGTCCTTGCACCAAGCTGGGAGGATCTAGGACGGCGTTCAAGTCGACACATGCGAAAGGTCACTATTGTATCGTCCTGTTCGCTTGGTCCGTAATCCGTCTTCATTCGTCCCACTCCGGGTCTCTGTTTTATAAAACCTGTCATCAATGGCAAGTTGTAATAACTGTTATAAGCTACTGAAATCCTTGCAACTGATTGGCTGAGAGCAAATTTGTCGGTAAATATCACCAACAAGACACTTGATGAAACGCCCCCAGGTTGCACCAACTGAATTCCTGGTATGGTTTATTACTTGCAATGCAATGATTGATGTTGATGAACCCAAACTGAGTGAATAATATAAAATGCGCATGGTTATGCTCTCAAGGTCTGCATTAGAGGATTCAATAAAACACTTTTCACTATTATATATTTCCTTTCTTCGTGTATGTACAAATCCTAACAGATTCAATTAAATGTTCGTTTGCTCCATATCTATTAGAAGACCTACGAATGATGGAATTATATGCTATGATATGAGATTGAGGGAGCTTAGAGCTCGTTAAAAACAAACACAAAACATGTCATTTCCGGTTCCGACACCTTGTTCCTCTTCCTATCGTTGTACAAAACATGACTGCTGACCTTAATTACCGACAAGTCCCTTTTGTACTTATTAATCATTATGCTCCCTTTTATGCCATTGCTGAATGTCTAAAGCGACACATATGAGAGGTCAATGCAAGGCGAATGCATGGAGGTAAATATTAATAGGACTGCGCTTAAAAAATACAACAACAAGGAAATATTAAAGTCAAATTATTTTCGTTTCAGCAGCAGGTGTACAGAAAAAAACAATACATATAAATATGTCAAAGGGCAAGAAAGATTCAGCCAAATACGTTGATGACATATCGTTCCAAGACTTGTTTGAATAGAACAGTTATTATCATTTTGTCTGAGAGAAACAAGAATCGTCTGTCCCGGAGGAAATGATCGGAACTTGGCGCATAATGAGTAAAACCATCGTTGACAGTAATGGGCAAGGTTGAACACAGTCAGAGGTGATGTACCTGACCCATTTCAAAGAGATCCTGCCATTTCTACGAGAACATTCTTATTCATTATACTCTCACGCACAGAGACAAGAATTTATGTTAATTAAGATCACGCGATTAGAGATCAAGAGAGAGAGAGAGAGAGAGAGAAGGGGGGGGGGGGTGGAAGAAAGAGAAATAGTGAAAACTAGAGAGATTAGAATGGTGGAGATCGAGAAAGAGATATATGAAAGAGAGAGAGATAGAAGAGAGAGAATAGAGAGGGAAAAGAGAGAAGAGAAAGAGACACAGAGCGAGAGAAGAGAGGGGGTGAGAGAAAAGAGAGAACAGAGAAGAGAGAAAGAGAGATAAGAGAGAAAGGGAGAGAGAGGGAGAGAGAGATGAGGAAAAGTGGGATACCTCAATATGAAGGGTAGGATGGAGGTAAGAGTGAAACAGAAAAATAGAAAAGAAAGCCGCTGTTACACCTTTTAAACAGTACATTTTAACATCAACAACAACAACAGCAACAACAACAACTGCACCACTTTATCAATCTACCATGTCTAACGCAAACCACGTTGCACACGTACATCACATTCACATACAAATGCCTACATTTCCGCTGTTATGCACACTCGTTATTTTCAACAATCCGTTTCACTTGAGTAAAAAAAAAATACAATTTTCCCTGAAATCAAAACTATTATAAAATTATGCAACTATTTCGATTTCAATTAACAATTAGGTCTATTTTGTTATAATCAGTTTTCAAAGTGAACACAATTTGCACAAAATAGTGATTACAGTCACGTGACAGGGTCTCTTATATCTCTTACAGTTATTTAATTTTATTTTCCTGTGATAATAGCATACATATGAAATACAATCACACTAATAATACCATTGTTCACATGGATAGTGTTGATACACGTTGTACTCTGAGTGGCTAACTTGAGAATTCAGACATTACATTTTGCTTATCTCGTTGGTTTATGTTGGCCAATCGTGGCAAAACTTTAATTCAGAAAACCAGGCAACATTAATACAGCACAATAATGTAAGAGCCTCAGTTTTGTTAGAAAATAATTGCTATTTATTTTCCGGGGGAGGGGGGGGGGGATTTTAGTGGAAGCATGACGTTAATATTGAACTAAAATTAATGAATAGAAATTCTCCGTATCAATTAAAGAATTTGATAGCAAGGTTTTATTACTCAGCATTCATGAAAATGAACAGTTTGAAATTTGCTTTGATTAGCATGATGTCGGTAGTTTTGATTAATCAGGTAATTAATTTTTACATAAATGGTGCAGCATTGTGCGGTATCTGATTCTTAAAAAAACTTCAATATAAAACCTGAAAATTTAGTCACGAACATTCATTAGAATATGAACTTACAGAAACAGAAACCATTTATTCAATCTGGGGCACCTCTAATACAAACAAAACTAATTAACATAGATTTGCTGAAAATGATTAATGCAATGGTTCTCTACTCACTTCCTAAACATGTATAGTCGGAATTAATATTCCCCCACACAGTGGGTACGTTATTTATGTCATACTTGACTGGCTTTTGCGTTATCATAACCTTACAAAGGCTGTTGTATCATTATGATCGTCTTATCATTCTAAGCTACCATAGTTAAAATAAGCAATAAAAATATATTATAAAGATTCACGTGTCAATGAAAAAAATATCAATACCGAATACAAATAATTATCATTGGCTATAACGCATGATACATTATTTATCGTGCAACAACATCATTAACAGTCGATAAAACATTCTCTTTAGCAGTCCTGATTATGCAACTCTCTGTCGCATGCAAGCACAAGCCACAGGGACTGCAAGTGTTTCCTCCTCGTACTTGTACATCCCACCAGCGCATTGGGTCCTCTTCAGTACCTTGATGTTTCGTTTGACAGGTTTGCATTGCAGGTTGGGGTTTGGGATGTGGGTGTAGGGGTCCAGGCACTCGCTGCACTGGCACTGGGCTACCTGGATCGCCATCGGGATACGGTCAGCGTCGAAGCACTCCACGTAGGTCCACGGGCACTGGCCATTCTCGTTGACTACCACTGTACTACCTGGGGCAGTGCCAGATGGACAAGTAGCATTGCTGGATATTCCGGTGTAAGTAATGTTGGAGCATGTAGAGGATTGACTCCTTCCCATATCATTAGGTGACAGAGAGAAGGTTTTTATGGCGAAAGCAGCCTTATTTGGGTAGAGATCTGTTGAAGCGAGAGACTGGTTTGGGGTGCATGTCAGTGGCACAGGATTACAGCTGCCTGCAGCAATAGCAGCCAGTAGAAAGACGACGATCGATTTGTTCTAGTAATAGAAAGAGGGGAAAATAGTTCATTAAAACAGTGCATACTCTATTAACATGATTATTAAAGGGTCCTACCATATTTACATTTATCCAACCACTGAGATAATTTTAAACACAACTGAGAACTTGTTTCCAATGACGTTAAATTGTTATCCTATATTTGACAAGCTAAGTTTTGGTTCATCCAAATGTTAAGGCATTTATGTATCAACAATTATAAAGGCCTACTTTTTTTTTATTCAGGGTGTTCATAGTGGATCACTTTCGAAAAAGAGAGAAATAAAATGAAAAAAATCAACACCAAACAAACAAGAAAAGAAAGAAACATTGGGATTTTAAACCTGATTGGATAAATACCTGTGCAAGATGCATTTTCGGTTGTATCGCTAAAACCACTGCGAGCGTTCTCTGAAAACTGTGATGTACAGCTGGACAAGTAGCCACTTTTGAAGTCTGAAATTCTATACCTGAGTCTACGAAGTATCTGTTAATTTCTGTTCTAATGATGGTCATTTTATATACTTTTTGACATGACTTAATTCAAACAAATAATTATTAAAAAAAATATCGTTTAACTAAATTCCAACAAACTATTCCATTGGTTTTCAGGAATTTGCTATAAATAATATTTAGGTAAATTTAAGGTCCTTTGTGGTACTTTCATTAAAAAAAATATTATTTCACAGTTAAATCTTTTTAAAGCCATATTTCACATTTCGAGAAGATTTGCTTTCCCAAAATTAGGTTAATGTGATTATTTTTAGAAACACGAAATTAATTAGTGACAATTTTCTTTACAAAAGAACGCAAACCATATTCAATCCAATGTATCCTAAATAGTGTTTCGGTAAAACAATGATTTAGTTTTGTTTCCTATCAATTTTCTTTCGAAATAAATGCATTAAACCAAGCATGATTATTATTTCTCAAATACTCCGATCTTATTTAGTCGTACCTTTCCACAATTCTGATATGAGCTTACGTTGTTGTTCTCTCTTTCTCTCTCTCTCTCTCTCACTCACTCTATTCATGTATATGTTTTATATCTTCATCTTGTCTTCCCTTTTCTCGTTGAATTAAAACCAAATCAGACAGCAATACTGTTATCGTTATTGTCACTGATATCATCACTGTTTAATGCTTGCATTAACAACCTCGGATGTGAGACCAGTGAGTATTAGACAAGGGATAAACCAACTGGCCTTTTTGTTATCTTTGTTTTGGTTTGGTTTTTTAACGGATTTTTTGAGCAATGCCTCTTCTTTTGGATAACGATAGAAACAGAGAGAAATAGAGAGAGAGAGACAGAGAGAGAAAGAGAGAAACAGAGACATAGAGAGTGAGACAAAGATAGAGATTACCACTAGCGTACCCGGGGGGGGGGGGGGGGGGTTGGCAGACCGCCCCCTGACAAATTTTTCCCAAAATAGTAATCGGGCCGTGGGGGGGGGGGGGGCAATCCCAGCGAAAAAAAAACAGTTTGATTGTTTGTTGTTTTTTTTGCTTGTCAGAGAATAATGCAGTGGAGGAGAACATCTCATAGCCCCCCTCCTCCCCCCCCCCCCCCTACTGAGCGACTTTTGGAGGGCCGGGGAAACCTTTTGTTTTTGTTTTTAATTTAGTTTGGTTGTCAGATAATTATGGAGGAGGAAAACATGTGATACCCCCCCCCCCACACACACACACACAGACACACACACACTGAGCAAGTTTGGAGGGCTGGCGAACAAAAATTCTCGCCACATCCCCCCCCCCCCCCCCCATGATCGCCTTTTGGAGGGCTGGCGAGAACAAAAAAAATACGGATCTCCATCCAAGCAGTTCCCCAAAGTTCCCCTATTTAAAAAAATCCTGGCTACGCCACTGGAGGTTACAGAGAACAGAAGTCAGAAAGCAACAAATAAAAATAGTCACACTGGGGAATACGAGCACTAATTTTTTAATAAACTTTTTAATTCAGGAAATCGTACATATTTATAATTAAACATTAGTATAACGTTATTATACCGATACCCAAAATTAATTAGGAAAATAGGAATTTACTATAATAATTTATTCCAAGAAATATTGGCCGATGCTACGGTTGATGTTCTGACATCAATGTTTTGTAATTTGTGACAGAATGTTATTAGATTAAGCAATCTGATAAAACCGAGGACTGCAGATTTTGAAGGGGAAACATGGGATACTTGGAAAACACTTCCTTTGTTTTTATTATTTTCTCTTCTTTTTTTTAGGGGGGGGGGGGGCTGGGAGCCTTTGCAGCGAAAACGTAATTATGAAAACAAAACTGGAACATTACAATGTATTCTACAAATAATTTATTCGTTGATAAGAATCTGGCGACACCAGAATCAATTGACCGACAGATTAACAAATATTCAACCTTATTAATTAATTCCTTTGTCGGGGGCAGGTGAGTTCCAAACAAAGACAAGCCGCGTGCCTCAACCTTTGCAAAAAGTTTCAAAAAGGGAGGGCAGCTCTGGGGAACTTTGACTTAAGTTACGCAACCATTATTCTCTCATTTCCTTTCAAATTGTATTAATTTCTACGAGAGTTGCCAAAGTTGTTGTATATGTTATTTCCTCACAATTGTTTATAATTATTCTAATGTATACATGTATCTCAAAGCATTCGCTTGGATCCAGCTGAGGCTTGTCTTTGTTCAGAACTTGTTCAGAACCTGCCCCCGACAAAGGAATTAATTAATAAGTTTGAAGATTTGTTAATTTGTCGGTCAATTGAATCTGGTGTCGCCTAAACCACTGGCCCGTCTCCGTGGTCTAGTGATTAAAACAATGACCTGGGTTCGATTCCCGGCGGAGACATTTTTTCAACCTTTGCAAAAAAGTTTCAAAAAGGGAAACAGCTCTGGGGAACTTTGACTTTAAGTTACGCAAACATTATTCTTTCATTTCCTTTCAAATTATATATATATAAACAAAAGGTTCTGCTCGGAGATAAGTAAGAATATCAAAAAGGAGAAGTAAATAAAACTCTGTGAGATGGAGATTTGAGAAACGATAACTTGACAAAGCCCTATGGGCGAAATTTCGTTATCTCAAATCTCGATTTCACGGAGTTTTATTTACTTCTCTTTTTGATATATATATATATATATATATATATATATATATATATAAATAAATTATCTTTCTTGTCCCTTCTTTTCTTTTCTTTCCTTTTCTGTTTCCCTTCACCCTTTTTCTTTGACTCTTCTCTTCTTTTTATTTTCCTTTTCTGTTTCTTATTCTCCCTTTTCTGTCTCTTTTCCTCTCTTTCTCTCTATTTCTTCTCTCTAACTCTCTCTCTCTCTCTACTCTCTAGTGCGCGCGATCTCCCTCTCTTTCTCTCTCGCTCTCTCTCTTTCTCTCTTCTCCCTCCTTTGCACTTTTGCTTTTGATGCGCTATGTGCTTATCCTTTAGCGCATTGCGCTTTGCTGATGCTGGATGCATTTTTAATAAAGTCATCATTCCTGATGAAGCCCTATGGGCGAAAATTTGAATTCTTTCATCTCTTAACGGTTGTCTTATTCATCATTGACTTTTGTGTATTTTTCATCAACCGACGCAGGACACTTATTTTTTATTTCTTATTTTTTATATTTTATATTATATATATATATATATATATATATATAATATATATATATATATATAAGAGCAACAATTGGCTCACACTCTTTAACATGGTGGGGTAGTGTACTCGGGTGCTAATTATATAGAGGCAACAAAATAAGTACACCTGTAGACGTAGCTGTTGGTACCACGCTTTTAATAAGCTTTCGGGCACTTAGCCCTTCTTCAGATCTACATGAGTATATACATATATACATGTTTCTGTCCTACTCATGTAGATCTGAAGAAGGGCTAAGTGCCCGAAAGCTTATATAAAAACGTGGTACCAACAGCTACGTCTGCAGGTGTACTTATTTTGTTGCCTCTCTCTCTCTCTCTCTCTCTCTATATATATATACATGTATATAAAATATATAATTTGAAAGAAATGCGAGAAAAACTTTGCGTAGCTCAATCAAAGTTCCCCAGAGTTGTCCTCCCTTTTTGAAATTTTTGCAAAGGCTGAAAAAATGTCTCCGCCGGGAATCGAACCCGGGTCGTTGGCTTAGAACGCCAATGCCTTAACCAGTAGACCACGGAGACGAGTTAGTGGTTTCGGCGACACCAGATTCAATTGACCGACAGATTGACAAATCCTCAACCTTATTAATTAATTCCCCTTGTCAGGGGCAGATGAGTTTTTGAACAAGACAAGCCGCTAGTGCCTCAGCTGGATCCAAGCGAATGCTTTGAATACATGTATACATAAGAATAAATTATTATTAACATTATTGTAAGGAAATTATTCAACAGCTTTGGCAAATCTCGTGGAAATAAATACAATGTTCAAAGTTCCCCAGAGCTGTCCTCCCTATATATATATATATATATATATATATATATATATATATGTATGTATATACAAATAAATACATGTAATGTATTGATATCACCTATCGTCACACAAAGGTTTAATGCTTTGATATTAGCTTGTATGAATGTATACATAGGATGGCAATGCTGTTATCGACATACTCGAGTTTCATTACACTTCATTATGTAGCTGCTTGACACCTTTAGTTTTGATGTTTCTATTGCGCTGTTAACAAAATGTAAATTATAGTATTGTGCCTTGTACCGTGCATAAGTTATCTATCGATGGATACTTATTTCATTTTCAGAGGTAATGTGGTGTGTTAAACATAAACCAGAGTCGGATTTACATGAGGGGGGGGGGGGGGGGGGCACGGTCCTTGAGAGTGTACATTGCGTGTACATTGTGTCCTCCTCTTTAGAATTGTGCCCCCTTTTGAACTGATAGCTTTTTTTTTGTCGGAGAATTTCGGAGGAAGACTGGACCATCTTGTCAGTAACTCATCCACTCACAATGAATTCTTATGAGACGAGGCAAAGTGAATAGGATGGAAAAAATGGTTAAAGAAATTCATTTAAAAAATGAGTAACTGTCCTCTTTAAATTTAAAAAGGTAAAGGATATTTGATAGTCACAGGTTTTTTCGATATTACCTCTCTTCTGAAGTGAGCATATCTTTGTTGACTTTTAAAGGGTTTATATCATCTCTGCGAGTAGGCAAGCGTCATGTTTAGCCGCTTTTCAGCCGTCACAGATTCTGTTATAACCTGGAAAATGCCCAAATAAGGCACCTCGTTCGGGAAAGTTTTATATTTTGTCTCTACTGCAAGTATTACAGCGAATTCCACCCGAACCTTTTCAAAATATATATTTTTTTTATTACTATCGATTTCACACAAGGCCGAATAGAGGCCTGAATTACTTATGTGAGTCCTAGACTTGTCTTGAGTGGAGCAAGCGTGTACTTTGCAATGGTCGTTCTCGCGTTGGATACAAGATTTTTTCACTACTTAATAGCCATATTGCCTTAATTGTTCTAATAATTCTCGTACAATATACATTTTTTTTTATTTAATGGGAAAAATAAAGTATTAGATTATAGCCTATGAACAAACAAAATATATATATATAGCACTGTATACCGTGATTTTGAAATGTGCGTGTGTGCTAATTAAATAGGGTAACGTGAATCATAAAGCTTTCTATAATCGAGCTTCCCATAATTCTCGCTACCCCAAATACGCAATTTCACCAACAGATGGCGTTTGTCATGCAAACCACGCATGCGCAGTGCTGACAATATCCCGATTGGGTCGGCAAGTGTTTGTCTTTTTGCATTGAAAATGTAAACAGGTATTACAAAAATCCTCGAGTTTGAGTATAAAATTAACCGACATGTTTGAAAAAATACCATCATGATTTATTTAAACAATTGGTTGTTTTCAAAATGTGAGTGGTTTATGTCATGCGATCCAAATATTAAGCATTTTAGCACTCATTTTATTCATAAGCCGTAGTATTTCAATACGGACCGGAAGTGAAGGTGACGAAGATGCGGACCATTTCCATGCATAATATTGCCCTCTACGTCGAAAATTGCATATTTGAGGTAGCGAGAATTACGACATCCAAAGTGAACCAGGAGCGCTCTGAAAAAAAGTTTTGGCATTCGGTGGCTTTACTGTTACCTGGTAATGCAAAAGTTAAAAGTTGACGTCATAATTATTAGTAGATTATACTACAGGAATTCGTGGTTTGAAAAAAAAAATACAAAAAAGGATCAAATAAAAAAGAAGAAAAAAAAGGCAATTTTATATTAATTGCCTCTCCGATGTCTTGATTTTTATTTGCTCAATTTCAACTGCCACTGTTTTATCTTTACCTGTTTAAACAGAGTTTTTAATGGGTTTCGATAGGAAACGCCTTGAGTGTCAATAGTACCGAAGTTCATATTCTTACAGAAGATTACCGTCTTTGTTGGATGAGTGTGACGTCATAGATTTACGCTAGAGGGTTAAGAGAGAGAGAGAGAGAGAGAGAGAGATAGAGAGAGATAGAGAGAGAGATAAAATCGCAATTGCTGCTTAATTAAGGATACGAGATGATAATTTCAGATAAATTGCACCATACACATAACATGTACTGCATTCAATTTATTGTATATTTCAAGGAAATTCATCTTGCATGTAAGACAAACAATGAAACAAAGAATATGGGAAATTATATGTTGTGTGTTTTGATAGGGAGAGATCATTCTACTAATTACTGAATAGAGGTCATAAAGAAAGACCTACTGACCTACAAGAAAGAGCTGATTTTCACTTTAGTGACAAAAGGGGAAAATACATTGAAATGCATTGAAGGCCATACATTTTTATAAAAAAGTTCGTTTCTATAACACTGAATTGTGTGCTTTGAAAGGCCAAACATTCTGTGACGTATTGACTTTACAGGAGAGTAAGGTCAAGACATGGAAAAGCATCGTCCTCTCCATTTAAAACATTACCTGTGCATTGCACAAAAGAAAAAACAAATTAGCTATGCATTTTCTCATTTTTCGGCCAAATGCCTGTTCTCTCTATTAATGCTTTTCTGGTGTGCGTTGTTTATCTTTTTTTTCAGATTCGGATTTTATTACTGTTTTCAATCATATTAAGATAATTTACATAATACTGTAGTGCATAACATAATATGAATACAATTATAACAAAATATAACAATGATGCTTTTCCATAGATATGGCACAATATCATATATCAATGAGTAATATTTTAAAAAATATGATGCACGAATATTGACCTATTAAGTGGTGTTGAAAACAGTTGGGCATGTTTAAAAGCAAAGCTTGTATATTACATGTGCAGTAACTTATATAACTTAATCACGAGTGGGTCGTTCAATAATTTTTGTAATCTCTGTAATTTCTTAGCATTAGTAATCGAAAGTATGCCGGTTTTTTTTTCGCTTTTTAATGTAAGTTAGACATGGATACATCAGCTTTCATTACTTACATTTTAATATATGATCCCTCATATTGTTGATGCTACGTTATGTTTCATATGAAACGCAAATGATCAATAAAGCAGGAAATACCAAAAACAAAGTAATGCGCCTCCTTAATATGTAATGTCCAAATTCCACATCTTAAAAATCGAGGAAAATCATCATTGTTCTCATAAAGACTCTGATTGGATAACAGGCATAACGAATAGCCCTCCCGATATTTTTTCTTGTTTATGAAGCCGTAAATGTGAGCTATAAATAGTAGGGGGATTCCCCGTGTTAGGCTGCTCAGAATGGACAAAACAAATATACAACTTTTATTAGAGTGAAAAAAGTCGGTCCGTCTTTATTACCTGCTTAGAAACGGAATTGTGTGTACTTTAAAACGAGGCTTACGATAAAATTTCGATAAGAATCTACCCTAGTGGTTCCAAAGTTCATCACAGAATAGAATTGGACGTCATAATTCTAGACCTGAAAATGAGAGTGGGAATGAGGTAATCATTCGAATATATTTGGGCCACCCTCATCCTTTTCATATACATGTATATTACATCGGAAATATTTTTGCACATAGACATAACTATTCTCTGAATCAGATATTGATTCTAATAGTATTTATAAAAAACTGAATGGGGGTAATAATTTCATCTAATCATCAATCCCTGATATAGGTTTCGAAAAAAAAGAAAAGAAAGAAAAAGGAAGGAAAGAAATGTTTCAATTCTCTGAATCAGATATTGATTCTTAATAGTATTTCTAATCATTGGATGAGGGTTATTATTCATTTAATCATCAATCCATGTTGTAGGTACGAGCGAAAAAAAAATGAAAACAAAAAGAGAGAAAGAAGAAGAAAATAATAAAATAGGGAGGGGGTAGGAATCGTGAAAAAACCCACCTTCCCTTCTTTCGTTTAACTATGATCCTAGAGTTATCTTTACCCCCCCCCGAAAAAAAACTAAATAAAAATAAAAACAACACAAAAATAAATTTAAAAAATAAATAAAAAATAATAAAATAAAATAAAACAAACGAAAATATCGAATAATAAATTAAAGAAATACAAAAAGAGAAAGGAAAACAAAACAAAAAAGGAAAAATGTAGGAAAATGTATCAGAGAAGAGAAAAATTGTAGTATTTGAAAATGGGCAAAGTATATGCAATTATAGTGTTTAGAAATGTATAAGTGATGCAAAAATCTAATTTATTCACGGAAACATGAGAAGCAAAGTTAATGACTAATAAAAATCAAAGTATTGCATACTTTCTCAAGATTTTTTTCCCACCTTCGACATTCTCTCCATGCCTTTTTCATGATCCACTTTGTTTAAATCATTCCCTCTTGTATAACTTATCATAGTTTGACCACTTCAATGTAGTTTTAATTGCATATTGCGAAGCATCAATATAAATGAAAAATTAATCAATCATGAATTAAGAAATTACCTTTGGGAAATTAAATGTCATCTGTAAATTTATATATATTTATTTATCTTTTCTTTTCATTTTTTAAATTTGAATTTGAGTTTAATAAAAAAAAAATACATATACATGTATATTGGGGGATGGATGGAGTAATACAGTTTTTAACTGAAGCTAGTTTTTGTCCTTTACGCACTGTGCACATCTATGCCGGAACTCCCCATAATCTTTGAAGGCTTTGAAATCCTCCCTCTGATAGCAATAAGACGACAGAAATAGCGAGCCTGCTCACTCGTCGTCTTAACAGGAAGTATCGTTACGTTAAAATTCGGGAAAACATTTGAAATGTCGACACATTTTCCGCGGACAAAATTAAACTTGGTCAAATAAGGACACCCAAAACGGAAGGGCAAATGGGTCTGAGGAGAGTATTTAAGGTCCAAATTCGGTGCAGGCTTAGCATTCGTCTTCGGCGAGAGCCTCAAAGAAGCATCGCGTAAAAAGTTCAGACTGAAAAATTATCAGAGTTGGTAAAATTAGAATACAAATTCTTTCACAAAGAAGGACAGATATCTTTTTAAGAATGGAGGTACGTTGATTATTTTGCTACTTCACCTGATCATCAGGTTATACATAATTACATTGACTCTTTCTATATGAAATCAAACCCATACCCATAACAGTTTCATCGCAAAAATCTGTATTTTATTATAATCATAATTATCCTCAGAATGTTTGTATCTAATTCATCGCAATCCATTCCTTGAAATACAATTTTACTTTTATAAGTAGAGGTAAAAAAGTTAATTTTCGATCTTATTTATGTCATTCTTTCAGGGTTTCAAGACTATGGTTTTGGTTGCCATCGTCCATGCTGCATCGTCGAGTCCGATTCTATCTTCATCCCAGTATTGCCTGCCCATGAACCAAGCCGACTACGAATCACGGCAGACGAACTCCCATCTCTTCTATCCAAACCAAGATGCCTACGCCGTCCAGAGTTTCAACATTTCAGATGCTGATATGGGTCGGAGAAAGACATCAAGCTGCCCGTACGATGGCCTCTCAAGCCCCCAGAGTTGCCCGGTGGGAGTCAAGCCAAGTGCCTCTGAATCAGTCAACGTCAACCAGGATGTAGCGTGCCCGTGGACCTACGTCGAGTGTTTCGACCCCGACCGTATCCCGATGTCGATCTCCATGGCACAGTGTCAGTGCTCTGCGTGTTTAGATCCTTATGGTCATCAAGCTGATCCTAACCTAAGATGTCAACCTATCTTGCATAACATGAATGTACTGATGAAAACCCAATGTGTAGATGGTTTGTTTCGTTACGAGGAGGAGACTATCGCTGTACCCGTAGCTTGTGGATGCTTGAGGCAACGGGTTGCATAGAATTTGTCTACTATTGAACATGTTTGACCAAAGAAGGGGGGGGGGGGGGGGGGGGCTACACTTTTGATACTAAATGTGCTTCTTCTGATTGTATTCATTTAATTCATCTTAACGCATTTCTAAATCTTAACTTATTCTGACAAAACAGTTAGTCAGCTCTTCATTAACTTATTTTTTTTTAAATACTATGAGCTACTTTATCATCAAACACGTTTGTATTCATCGTGAATTTTTCAGTTATATATACACAAACAGTCTATAACATATTGCCTGCAACCAATGGCTATGCCAAATAAGAGTAAATTCCGTTTGCCTGATATTTGAACGAGTGATTCAGCAATATCACTTATAATTGCTAAAAATCAACCATTTTGGAATTGCTTTGTGAGCTATTGTTTTCAGACTTTTATGCATTGTCATTATTCTTATATTTATGTACTGTACCTTTTTACAAAATATCATGTTGTTTTGCGGAATATATATATATATATATATATTGTCATTAATAAAAATGTATTTCAATGTTATGTGCATTATGCACTTTCAGGTATTTTTTTTCAAATACCTACTTGCCATACTTAAACCAAGTCAAGTTTGACCACCTATTGTATCCACTATGTGGAAAGCATATAATGTGCTCTGTTCTCTGTTCTACATATAAGTTGTTATGAAAATGATTGTGTTGTATATGGATATTAAATTATATCATGAAATATTGTATTCCATATTAAAATAGACAAGGCTGTTTTTAATAGCCATCGATAAGATAAATCATTTGTCTAATTTCATGATAACTATCGTCATGATTGTACACAGAGAAAACGAAAGTGAGTTTTGGCAAAAGCAGACACGAAATAAGAGAGATAAAGTTGAATACATAGCATGTGAGAGAAGGCCTAGAGGACGAATATGCAAATGTTCAAGAAGGGAGAAGTAATGTGAGGAATATAAAAAATAATGGCAGAAAGAGAATTATTATAAGAGAATTGATATATATGTAGAGAGAGAGAGATATAGAGAGTGTGTGTGTGTGTGTTAGTGTGCGTTTGTTTAGCATTATGTCCGAGGACATTTTTGGACAGAGAACAAAAAAAAAATCATGACAACAATGGTCCTCGGAAGCCGGACAATAGTCCTCGAACGTCGAACAATGAATTTATGCCTTATTCCGTCGACTGTCCGAGGACGAGTAACAATAGAGGAACAATAGTTGTCCTCGGAAGTAAAGCCATGTAAACGTGCGTGTGTGTGAGTGTGTGGGTATGTGTAGTGTTTTTTGTGTGTATGTGTGTGTGCGATCTTTAGAGAGAGAGAGAGAGAGAGAGAGAGAGAGAGCATGCTGTGACAGTGAAGACGAAAAAATCAGGTGCGCTATCAAAATGTATTTCCCGATAATTTAAAATGCTCAAAACTGAGTTTAGAAAAAGTTCAGGAAATGGAATACAATAACAGTGTTAAGTTGACGTTGTGTAATAAATGGAAAATAATGTAATCTTGGTAATCATTTCGCGTAAGCATGCGAATCATTCAAAACATTCGAAGGCAAATATTGAATCTTCATTTTTTTTTCGTGATCCATATTCGCTTAATGTCAGTTGCCACTGTTTTATCTTTACTTGTTTACACAGAGTGATGAATGAGTTTCGGGAGGAAACGTCTTGAGTGCTAATGGTGCCGAAGTTCATATATTTGTTCGGATGAATTTGACGTTATTATGGTTTTAAATTGATGTTGCTAAAGGCAAGATAAAATGAATCATAGTGGAATCCGTTACCTGATGTAAGAAGGGATACCAAAATTTCATGGAAAGACTTCTTGCAATGTAAAAAGTACATTGAAATAAAGAGTAAGAGGAATTATATAATATTGGTGTGCATTTAGTGGGGGAAAGAGCATTCTACTTACCACTTTTATAAAAATCAATTGAAATACAAAAATAATATATTTCACAATATTCCTTTATAATATTTGATGATACTCTGAAAAGTAAACATGCTAAGGGCCTTTGAAAAATCTAAGGGTTGCGCTAATGATGATGTAGATAATGGGCTCCGGTGAATTTGTAACCTTGAAGGAATTTCAATATTATGTGCTAACAATTGCCAAATATTTTTTGTTATCTCAATTATGACGAAATAAGAAAGACAAATGAAAAGAAGAAGGAGAAAGAGAGAGAGAGAGAGAGAAAGAAAAGAGGAGAGAAGACATGAAGGAAACGTAAAAAAGAAAAGATACTACGACCCCCCTCTGTTTACCAAAATTCAACTTAAACCTGCGCCCCATCCCCCCATGGAAGCAATGCTATGTCAGTGGCTTGACCTATGCGTTCTACGCTGAAGTAATACAGTATCACTAGATTGCACTTCTTTGCTATGGGCCCCAGTTATTAGTAATGCTCCCGTAAATATAATGACTAACGTTTCTTTTTTTTCTCTCTCGCTTGTTTTTTAAACAGTTCAAGACGTGAATAGCTGGATGATGTGAGCTATTAACAGTTTTAGGGAGATTCCCGGTTAATAGCCTTCTTAAAAAAGATTTTAAAAATATTCAATTTGTGTTATAATTACAAAAGGAAATCGGAAATCTTTATCGCCTGTTTAGAGACGGAATTATATTTACATTTACAACTAATGTCAACAATCGAATATTGAAAATACCTTAGTGGTTCCAAGGTTCATTACGATGGTAAATCATAAGTGGTTGTTGAATCGAATTTGACGTCATATTATTTTGGCTGAAACATATAGGAAAGGGAACGTTCGAATGTTTTTAAGCTCCTTCATCCTGCTCATGAATAACAAATAGGAAATATTTTCGCCTTTAACGTACAATTTACCGAAATGTATCGTATGTTTCGATTCTACAAAATAATCCTTTATTATAATATTATTAAACAATTTCCTTGTTTCTTTACTATCAGTGGCGTAGCTAGGTGCTCTAATCAAATTTTAAAAAAAGAAGAGAAGACTAACAATAGTAAGGGACATTAGAAAAAAGAAATTGACACCCGAACTCGATCACCTCCTTCAGTCGCAATTCATCCCGCAGTAAGATCGAGCCTCCCCCCTCTCCCACTGTAGTACCAGCGTCCACCCAATGACTGTACCCAAGCTATCAACATCATCAGTCCTCTTTCCCTTTATTTTATACAAATGATTCTCTACAAGGCATATTATGCTACTATTCCAACCTTATCTTTCAAGGAAAAAAGCCAGACAAAGATAAGCGGAAATTGTATCTTTAAAAATGGCGCAGAATATATAATAAAATTTAATACAATACGTTGTTCAGAGATCGGCAGGCGACACATAATACACTATTATAACTAGGAAAGTCAATGACAGATACAGAAAATTGGATGTTACATATATTTTTACATGACAATCTCTGTTTTTTTTATTTGCATTATCTGCATGCGTTAACGATAAACCATCCTGTATAACTTTCTGGGGTTTATTTACTCCATCAAAGTGGGAACTGCATATTGTGCAACATCTCGTCCTACAGCTCCAACTAGACAACGCTTTCTCCTTAATAGTCATTCAATATTAGAAAACAAATAACATGATTGTTAGCCACGCGTAACGTAACACTCAAGAAAGTATTAGTTCAAACGAACATTATTTGAAATTCATTTATCCTCATTCTGAAACAGCATAACCTGAAATCATAAATATTTGAACAAAATTGTTTATCATAATTTATATATTTAAAGTCATTCTAACAGCATGCGATTGCAAAGGCAGTTTCATTGAGAATTAATTAATAATGAATTAAGAATATAATCCGTGGGGAAATTACATATCATCTGTTATCTATTTATTTTCATTTATATCTATTTATACCATAGTTATGTGTAGAAACATAACTAGTTAGAATTCCTTTATACCCCAATTACTATAAAACTATCATCCCGGAATTCCCCCACATCTCTGAAGACTTTAAAACCGTCCCTTTGCTACCAGTATGACGGCAAAATTAGCTAGTCCGCTCACCCATTGTCTTAATGGGAAGTATAGTCACGTTAAATTCGGGAAACCATCCAGAATTTCGACACATGTTCCGCGGACACTTTAGACTTGGTCAAATAAGGATGCACAAAACGGAAGGGAAATTAGGTCTCCCAAAACTATTTAAGGTGGAAATTCGGTACCTGCTAATTATTCGTATTCCACAGCATCAAAGAAGCTTGTCATAAAAACTGCAGACAGACGAAATATAAGGGTTGCTATAATTAAAATCATAACATTTCTAAGGAAAACACGATATTTTCGTAAGAATGGAGGTACGTTGATTTCTCGTTTTTATTCTTTTTCATGCTATAATAATTATTTTGAGTAATTTAAAAAAATAATTTGAATGTTCATTTAAAATCTCAAATGATAAAATATATCATTAAAAACTAATATCACGAGTACGACTTTAATTAAATTAAGCACGCACTGACGAGATTGTTCATTTAATTCATGGCAATCCAATTGTAAAACTGCGATGTTATTTCTCCGTTAGTGACGGAAAACTTAAATTTTGATTATCTTTTATTTCCTTTTTTCCATATTCATTCAGGTTTTCAAGAGCATGATTTTGGTGGTCATTGTCCATGCTACAGCATCGAGTCCGATTATGTCATCATCGCAATACTGCCTGCCCATGAGCCAAACCGACTACGAATCACGGGAGAGAAACTCTCATCTCTTCTACCCAAATCAAGATGCCTTCGCCGTCCAGAGTTTCAACATTTCAGATGCTGATATGGGTCGTAAAAAGACATCAAGCTGCCCGTACGATGGCCTCTCAAGCCGACAGAGCTGCCCGGTCAGAGTCAAGCCAAGTGCCTCTGAATCAGTCGACGTCAACCAGGATGTAGCGTGCCCTTGGACCTACGTCGAGTGTTTCGACCCCGACCGTATCCCAATGTCGATCTCCATGGCACAGTGTCAGTGTTCTGCGTGTTTAGATCCCTACAGTCATCAAGCTGATCCTAACCTAAGATGTCAACCTATCTTTCATAACATGCAGGTACTGAGGAAAACCCAGTGTGTAGATGGTTTGTTTCGTTACGAGGAGGAGACTATCGCTGTACCCGTAGCTTGTGGATGCTTGAGGCAACGGGTAGCATAGAATTTGTCTACTATTTAACATGTTTGACCAAAGAAGGGAGCTACACTTTTGATACTAAATGTGCTTTTCCTAATTGTATTCATTAAATCCATCTTAACGCATTTCTAAATCTTAACTTATTCTGACAAAACAGTTAGTCAGCTCTTCATTAACTTATTTATTTTTAATACTATTAGCTACTTTATCATCGAACATGTTTGTATTCATCGTGAATTTTTCAGTTATAAATACACAAACAGTCTATAACTTATTGTCTGCCACTAATGGCTATGCCAAATAAGAGTAAATTCCGTTTTCCTGGATATTCGGACGAGTGATTCAGTAATATCACTTATAATTGCTAAAAAATCAACCATTTTGGAATTGCTTTGTGAGTTATTGTTTTCAGACTTTTATGCATTGTCATTGTCATATCTATGTACTGTACCTTTTTACAAAATATCATGTTGATTTGCGGAATATATATATATACATACAATAATAACTCTAACTGCGACTTAAGGCGAATCCTTTTATCTCATCCTATTGTTAGGATTCGCCTTAACCCACGTTCGTTCCGCCTTAACGTCGAATTTCTATTGTGACGGAATAAACCCATTGTTAGGATTCTCCTTAAGTCCCAGATAGGTAAATATATTATATATTGCCATTAATAAAAATGTATTTTAATATGATGTGCATTATGCACTTTTAGGTATTTTTTTTCAAATACCTACTTGCCACACTTAAACCAAGTCAAGTTTGACCACCTATTGTATCCACTATGTGGAAGCATATGATGTGCTCTGTTCTACGTTCTACATTTAAGGTGTTATGAAAATGATTGTGTTGTTTTATTATGACTTATATTATGTCATGAAATATTGCATTCTATAATAAAAAAGGCTGCTTTTTATAGCCATCGATAAGATAAATCATTTGTCTAATTTCATGATAACTATTGTGATGATTACACACGGAGAAGATGAAAGTGAATTTTGGGAAAAGCAGACACGAAACAAGAGAGATAAAGTTGAATGCGTAACATGTGAGTCAGAAGGCCTAAACGAATAATGTAAATGTTCAAGAAGGGAGAATTAATGAGAGGAATATTAAAAAAATAATGGCAGATATAGAATTAAATTGAGATAGATAGATAGAGTGTGAGAGAGAGAGAGAGAGAGAGAGCGAGAGTGAGAGCGAGAGAGAGAGAGAGAGAGAGAGAGAGAGCGAGTGTGTGTGTGTGTGTGTGCGTGTGTGCAATCTATAGAGATAGAGCACGCTGGAATATCAGGGAGACAACTAGTCTATGACAGTAAAGAAGAGAAGATCAAGTTCGCTATCGAAATGTATTTCCCGATACTTAAAACTGCTCAAAACTGAGTTATACAAAGTTTAGAAAGTTACGTTATGAAATAAATTGAAAATAATGCAATCGTCGTAATAATTATTCGTTAGGAATGCGAATCATTCAGAACATTAGAAAGTAAATATTGAATCTTATCTGTCACTTAATTTTTTTTTTCGAGAACCATATTCGCTCAATGTCCAGTTGCCACCGTTATGTCTTTACCTGTTTACACAGAGTCGTGAATGGGTTTCGAGAGGAAACGCCTTGAGTGCCAATGCTGCCGAAGTTCATATATTTGTTAGGATGAATTTGACGTTATCATGGTTCTAAATTTATGTTGCTAAGGGCAGGATAAAATGAATCATAATGGTATCCATTACCTGGTGTAAGAAAGGAAACCAGATATTCATTTCAGATATTGATACGGATGTGAATACTACATTCGATTCATCAAATATTCCATGGAAAGACTTCTTGCAAGTACATTGAAATAAAGAGTAAGGGGAATTATATAATATTGGTGTGCGTTTAGTGAGGTTAAGAGCATTCTACTAACCACTTAAAAATCCATCGAATTACAAAAATAATATATTTCACGATATTCCTTTATAATATTTGATGATACTCTGAAAAGTGAACATGGTAAGGGCCTTTGAAAAAATCTGAATCTTGCGCTAATGAATGCTGGTGTAGACAATGGACTCCGGTGAATTTGTAACCTTGAAGGAATTTCAATATTATGTGCTAAAAATTGTTCAATATTCTTTGTTATATCAATTATGACGAAACCAGAAATACAAATTAACAAAACCTGAGAATGTGAGAGAAAGAAATTAGAAGAGAGGGCATGAAGGAAACGTAAAAAAGAAACGATACTACGACCCCCTCTGTTTACCAAAATTCAACCTAAACCTGCGCCCCATCCTCACATGAAAGAATGCTAAGTCAGTGGCTTGACCTATGCTCTCTGCGCCGCAGTAATACACTATACACTAGATTACACTATGGGCCCTATGCTCTCTGCGCCGCAGTAATACACTATACACTAGATTACACTATGGGCCCTAATTATTAGTAATGCTCCCGTAAATATTAATTAATAACGTTTTCTTTTTTCTCTCTTGCAGGATGGTGGGAGCTATTAACAGTTTTAGGGAGATTCCCGGTTAATAGGCTTCTTAAAATAGATAAAACAAATATTCAGTTTGTATTATAATTACAAAAGTAAATAGGTCTATCTTTATCGCCTGTTTAGAGACGGAATTATTTTCACATTTACAACTAATGTCAACAATCGAATATTGAAAATATCTTAGTGGTTCCAAGGTTCATTACGATGGTAAATCATAAGTGGTTGTCGAATCGAATTTGACGTCATATTATTTTTGCTGAAACATATAGGAAAGGCCTGGAACGTTCGAATGTTTTTAAGTTCCGTCATCCTGCTCATGAATAACAAATAGGAAATATATTCGCCTTTAAAGTACAATTTACAGAAATGAATCCTGAATGTCGATTCTACAAAACAATCCTTTATATTATTAAACATGGGCCCTTGTTTCTTTACTATCAATGAGGTTGCTAGGTGCTTCAATCAAATTAACGAAAAAGAAGAATGACAATAGAAAGAGAAATTAGAAAAAAAAAAAAAATTAACACCCGAACTCGATGACCTCTTTCAGTCGCAGTTCACCCCCCCCTCACCCACTGTAGTACCAGCGCCCACCCAATGACTGTATGCTGTCAACATAATCAGTCATCTTCCCCTTTATTTTATACAAATGATTCTCTACAAGGCATATTATACTATTATTCCAACATTATCTTTCAAGGAAAAAGAGCCATAAATAATAATAATAATAATAATAATCTGAATTTATATGGCGCCTTTCCAGTTGGTAACTGCTCAAAACGCTTTCCAGTGTATTATTACCGGTTATTGGATACTATTCCGATAGTGAACACTCCACAAGGGAGCCATTTATACCATTCCAGTCACAGTGACACAGTGAAATTAGTACCCTACGGTAACCTTCTGATGAGATTGTCCATTTAATTCATGGCAATTCAAATGTAAAACTGCGATTTCATTTCTCCGTTATTGACGGTAAACTTTTGATTATGTTTTATTTCTTTTCTCCATATTTATTCAGGTTTTCAAGAGCATCATTTTGGTGGTCATTGTCCATGCTGCATCATGGGGTCCAATTATGTTATTATCGCAATACTGCCTGCCCATTAACCAAGCCGACTAGGAATCACGAGAGAGAAACTCTCATCTCTTCTACCCAAATCAAGATGCCTTCGCCGTCCAGAGTTTCAACGTTACAGATGCTGATATGGGTCGGAGAAAAACATCAAGCTCCCCGTACGATGGCCTCTCCAGCCGCCAGAGCTGCCCGGTGGGAGTCAAGCCAAGTGTCTCTGTATCAGTCAACGTCAACCAGGATGTAGCGTGCCATTGGACCTCCTTAGAGTGTTTCGATCCCGACCGTATCCCAGTGTCGATCTCCATGGCCCAGTGTCAGTGCTCTGCGTGTTTAGATCCTTACAGTCATCAAGCTGATCCCAACCTGAGATGTCAAGCTATCTTTCATAACATGCAGATACTGTTTTAAATTTTATAAATGTATTTTCCATGTGTGGGGCGGATTACTCTTTCAACAGAATTTGGCTTTCAAAGGGGTTTACAACTTATTAATGTATTTTATTGTTATGTGCGTTTTCAGCACTATCCAGTATTTTGTTTTTACCTATGTGCCAAACTTAAACCAAGTCATGTGTGACGACCTACTGTATCCACTGAGTGGAAAACATGTACCATGTGCCCTATTCCATGTTATATACTCGTGTGGTATGGAAATGATTTTGCTATATATGACTAATTATGGTATTAATGGTTGTCTTTTATATTAAAAGAAACCATGCTCTTTTTATAGCCATCGATTAGATGTGTCTAATTTTTTATCATTATACAGTATTGTACAAAGAGAATGCAAATAAATGTAAGGCATGGAAGACTTGCAACAACAGAGAAAGAGAAAGTCGAATGCAAAAATGTGAGAAAAGGCGTACACGACGAAGATGTAAATGTTTATGGTGTGAAAAGAGAGAAGTGGAAATGGGGGAGAGGGGAACGGAGAAATAATTGCATAAAAGAAACCTATATTGTGATAGAAAGGGAGGGAGAGGGTGTGTGTGAGGAGACAGTAGGTGCGTTATTGTGGGTGTGTGTGTGAACACTAGAGAAAGAACGCAACAATGACAGCGAAGATGAAAGGATTGAATGCACTATGGAAATATATTTTTTGATTTTTAAAAATACTAAAAACCGAGTGATTACAAAATTAGAAAATAAAATAGAATGGAAATGATAATGCAGATGTACCTGTAATATTCAATTCAATATTTCCTTCCATATTAAGACAACATTTTCTGTATTTAATGTAAGTTTTGTTTATTCAATGCAATAATTAGGGAATGTTCAGTCTTTCAATACGAGATATCATGGCCAATCTCCATGGGGGGGGGGGGGGGGGGGGTTAATAATAATATAAGATATAACTATTGGGCTAAATAAAAGAGGGCCACTTATTTCAAACGTTTCTTTCCCCCTTCTTTTTTATTTTAGTGGCCATTTTTCCTAGCCACTTGTAAATAAGGAATTAATTCAGTTAAAATAGTACCCATGATTTCAAATCTAAGCCGCTTTTACAGATCTTACGACTGATTAAAATACACTATGGGATATTTGACTGGTCATAACAGCTTATTTGCTGAAGACAAATACGGGACAGCAACGGGACAATGCTCGAGTCAGTCTGGAACTTCCTAGTTTGCCTATTCCACCAAACAAACTTCATGAAAGAAGATCGTATATTTGTGCAATTGAATACGTTCTATATGGTCATCAAGCAATATAGTAACCATGAATTATAATTTTATCCGCTTTCACAGATCTTCCAACGGATTAAAATACATTATGGGATATTTGACTGGTCATAACAGCTTATTTGCTGAAGACAAATACGGGACAGCAACGGGACAATGCTCGAGTCAGTCTGGAACTTCCTAGTTTGCCTATTCCACCAAACAAACTTCATGAAAGAAGATCGTATATTTGTACAATTGAATACGTTCTATATGGTCATCAAGCAATATAGTAACCATGAATTATAATTTTATCCGCTTTCACAGATCTTCCAACGGATTAAAATACATTATGGGATATTTGACTGGTCATAACAGGTTATTTGCTGAAGACAAATACAACTTTATAAAAAAATATTTACTTATTTATTTATTTGAACATATTTAATCAGGATGACAAGATTAGTTAATAACTGTTTTACATCATGGTCCTGATATTAAAAAAACAAACATGAATATAAAAGAAAATTAGAATTCAATTCGTCATGAGGACGAACTAGGTGGTCTGTCATTTAATTTGTATGATCATGATTGTAATCAGGATGATCATTATAATGGGGAAATACTAAACTGAAGATAGGAAGTCAAGAATGCCATGAATGGAGATGCTTCTTCAGGACAAGAATGTAGAAAAATGTGTGAAACGGTCATTGTAAGATGTGATAATATTTGTGCAAGATTAACAATCATGATAATGTTGACAATGAAAAGATGCTCATATAAATGATGACAAGGCAAAAAGAAGCCCCCCCCCCAAAAAAAAAAAAAAAAAAAAAAAATTAATGGACCCACCGGGGATCGAACCTGGGTCACCGGAATGGGAGGCAAGTGCTTTAACCAATATACCAAAATATTTCCCATAGAGATAACACGTAAACGAACAACGGGATTCTCAAATCACATTTTGAGCAACGGGACATTGCTCGATTCAGTTTGGAATTTCCTAGTTGCCGATTCTAAAGAACAAACTTCATGAAAGAAAATCGTACATTTGTGAAATTGAATGTGTTCTATACTTATGGCCATCAAGTAATATCAAGTAATATCAAATAATGGTCCGAGGAAAGTTTTCGCCAAGACTTAGCGTATTAACGGAGCCTTCGGCACTCCCGTAACTTTACTGCAGCTACAAATAACTATTAAGTGATCATTTAGTTTTTAAACACACCCATATCAAATTTGCTTTGTTATTTTTTATTTTAAACTGCCCAATATGGACACACACACACACACACACACGTTTACATGGCTTTACTTCCGAGGACAACTATTGTTCCTCTATTGTTACTCGTCCTCGGACAGTCGACGGAATAAGGCATAAATTCATTGTTCGACGTTCGAGGACTATTGTCCGGCTTCCGAGGACCATTGTTGTCATGATTTTTTTTTTGTTCTCTGTCCGAAAATGTCCTCGGACATAATGCTAAACAAACGCACACACACGCACCCACACACATACAGTTTATAGAAGATTGGATATGCAACATGACAGTAATTTTATACTCGTTTTACTGTGCCATTTAAACCCACAATATCTTTAAACAAAATGCCCTAGAATGCCAAACCCTTCGTTTTCAGCTATTACCATGCAATGCGTTTGAATTAGTATTTAGATTATGAACAAATATGATAAAATGCAATATAAATACAATCTAACTTTTATTAAAAGCTTGATTTGTGTGTAAGGAGAAAGAATAATAAAACACGATGGTGAAAGTTTGAAAGATATCTGACAAAGAATGAAAAAGTTATGATTGTTTAAATAATGAGATCACTACATCTATGAGAATCTCAAATTATTGGCAGTTCGATTGTAGTACGTCAAAATATCAGTAAGTTCCGTTTTTCTCCTTTGCGCCTTTTCCCTCTAGGCAGTACTCAAAATATAATTGCAGATAGCATATTGTTATAGGTCCTCCAAAAAGGAAAAGGATCCTACTGAATTGTACATTTGGAAAAATTGAAATTTTAGTCATTTCGTGTGTTGGAGCGACTGGGAAGGTTGAACGCCGCTACATCACAATGACCGTACCTATACGGCCAATTTGAAATTCCCATACGTATAGTGATTACAACTTTATAAAAAAATATTTACTTATTTATTTATTTGAACATATTTAATCAGGATGACAAGATTAGTTAATAACTGTTTTACATCATGGTCCTGATATTAAAAAAACAAACATGAATATAAAAGAAAATTAGAATTCAATTCGTCATGAGGACGAACTAGGTGGTCTGTCATTTAATTTGTATGATCATGATTGTAATCAGGATGATCATTATAATGGGGAAATACTAAACTGAAGATAGGAAGTCAAGAATGCCATGAATGGAGATGCTTCTTCAGGACAAGAATGTAGAAAAATGTGTGAAACGGTCATTGTAAGATGTGATAATATTTGTGCAAGATTAACAATCATGATAATGTTGACAATGAAAAGATGCTCATATAAATGATGACAAGGCAAAAAGAAGCCCCCCCCCCCCAAAAAAAAAAAAAAAAAAAAAAAAAAAAAAATTAATGGACCCACCGGGGATCGAACCTGGGTCACCGGAATGGGAGGCAAGTGCTTTAACCAATATACCAAAATATTTCCCATAGAGATAACACGTAAACGAACAACGGGATTCTCAAATCACATTTTGTAGTCGAAAATTAGGCATGATCCCGACATCTGATCAAAAATTGGAGACACACTTATAAAAGCTTATAGTCTCAGCTTTAAACATACTAAAATCTGGAAGAAAATAGACCAAGAATAACTGAGATACTGCTCAGAGAACAATGTCATGTAGATTCATGATCATCTTCCATAGACATAACACACAAATAATGAAAATTCTGACATGGCATATTTAATTGAAAATTTCACTATGATGACGTCATCAAAATGAAAAAAATGTGCCAACTGATCTTGTAGAGAATTGTCTCAGCTATAAGATATCAAAATTTGGAAGAAAATCGACCTCTTATTACTGAAATATTATCAAATGAATACAAAAATGATGACGTCATTTTTTTCAATACCATATTTTTGAGTTCATATGCAAATATGATGACGTCAGAACATGCGATCGGCAAAAATTCTGCATGAATTCAAATCTACAACTCACAGGCTTTCAGAATATGTAAAGAAATTTATTGGTATCCACGCATTCTGAGGAGCTATGGCGAATTCTAGATAGGCATGTTTTTACCACTTTTTACATTAGAATGCCCATTGACGCGCGCGTGTGGCATTATGGAAGGTCGAGAATGACTGTAAATAGTTGAAAATTTTCAAGAATAGTGTCAGGAAGACAAACCATGCGAAAAAACGGCGTTTTTAAGTTCTGTACGCAACCGATAAACTGGATATGTATAGAATGAGATGATAGCACTTTACTGAAGAAAGTACATTAGTGATAAAAGCACACAATGAAAAATTTACTAGCTTAGCATGGAATAATTAAAAATTTAAATTACATATAAAAACAACAACAATAATAATATAACGTCTATAAACCAGTAACAAAAGGTAGAATATGTTAATAATTCTAGGTGAAATGTGGAACGTGAAGACTATTATGGAGACTTAAAAGTATGTTTGCTTATATAAACGTTTAAACGACTGGAGAGATTCAAGATCTTGGAGAGATGTTGGCAGGGAAAATCATAACTTTCCCATTGTTTTTTTCCGATTTCGTGCATTCTTTCACCAATCTGCTTCTCTGATTTTCTGCTTTCACACAAACCATATTAATACAAAGGTTGGATTACCCTTTAAAGTGTCAGCATAGCTGCACACCAGTCAGATAAATAATGACATGAGTGTCAGTGGATTAGGCAAATATTATTGTAAATATCGTCTCAGGTATTGCTATTTCTGCTGACATAGATTATAGTATCATGACTTTGGAATCATATTCTCACTTGAAAATCATAACCGATGGTGATCATGATAATAATACGAATAAGGATAAAGGCAGCAACAACAACGATATGGAAATAGTTTCAAAATTAGATTTCTGCTTTTAAAGGGATACTCAACCGCAGATTGTGGACGTTTTAATGGCGCAAGAGGGCATCGTGATTGTTACCTAATCATGTCGTTGCCCCGCAGGGCGCAAACCTCGGATAAACTGGTCACCGCACAAACATGCACGCTCCGCCTTAGTCTAGTTCTGGACTCTCTTTACTGAATTCTCTTTTCGACAACTGTACGTATTATGCCGAGTGATTGGCGCGATCCGGAAACCTGATGGCCCGAGCAAAAGAGAGTCCAGTGAAATTGCTCCACGCTGACGTCAGGGATCCAAAGTTCACTAGCGCTTTAGCATGGGGAGGTGCGGCCAATTTTAATTGCTCTTCCTGAAAAATCTCAGGGAAAGTCGTCAGCGTGGAGCAATTGCACTGGACTCTCTTTTGCTCGGGCCATCATGTTCTCGCGATCGTGCCATAACTCGACTTATCGCGTATAGTCGGCGAATAAAAAAATCAATAAAAAGAGTCCAGAACTAGACTAGCTCCGCCTGAGCTCGAGCTCTCGTGCGATATTCGGTCGGCTTCGTGCAGTCAACATGTAATTCCACTTAGTCCAACGGACGCGTTCGACGCACAAACTTTGTGTACAAGTGAAATCAATCCTTACTTTCCCCACGGCCGCCCGGTGGCGTATCCCTTAATTTACACTATACGAAATTCATTGTTCCACAGGTAAATGACTACAATTTCATCTCCGATGGTAAAATAAACGGAGAAGAGGGGCAAGCCATAAGCACCAAAAGAAATGAGTTTAAATAAATAGATGAATATGTCAGGTATTATAACATCATAACATGTTACATTTCCCCTGATCATAAGCTTGCCTGATACACAAATTGAGCTTTTCATTGTGAATTAGTCTTTTAAAACTTCAAAAGTTTTCCTGAATACATGATGCTCAGTGAATGATTGTGAAATATGAATACTTGCACCGTGTTTGCGGAAATAGTTGTATTTTTATTTCCTTCGTCAATTTCTTTCATTTTCGTCTCTCTGAATCATTCTCTTTTTCTATATCTTACTCCTCTCTCTTTTTCTTACTCTTCTCTCTCTCTCTCTGTTCCTCTGATTTTGAAATTATTCTATACTTTCCCCTTTTCTCCCCCTCATTCCCCTCTCTCTCTCAATCGCTGTTTATCATATTTTTTTTTCTATTCTGAAAACATTTGTTTTGCTATGTATTATCCACCCCCTCTCTCTCACTCTCTCCCTCCCCCTCTTTCTCTTTCATTCCTGTCTTCTCTCATTTATCGTAACATCGGATTTCAGTCATTTCTGTTTCAAGCCAATCTTATACAAAACGTGTATATATATATATCATGCCCTACACCATGTTATCTGGTTCAAATACTAGAAAAGTAATAACTTTATTTTATAATCAATCACAACTAATTTCAAAATCGGTTTGCAAAAAATAACATTGCACTAATAATTACCATAATATAATACAAGGGAATAAACAATTCAGAATAAATCGTCTGCAACACATAATCCACTTAGTGGATACGATACGTCGTCATACTTGACATGGTTAAAATATTACTCCCATAAGGATAGCTTATCATGTACCGTGCAAGTGCTAAAACGCACTTGTAGATATATAAATATATGATACAATTTCTTGAATTCGTATGATAAATAGTAGCGAATGATTAAATCCTTATATCACAATACCTGCATAAAATTCTGATAGAAGAATGATAATGGATGTTACGTACAATATTAAAGAAATGTAATAGCACAAGGGAAAATATTTAAAAAAAAGAAGAAAAAAAGAATGTATTAACTGTCCTACTGTCATTCTAACGTAATCATTGCTATTGAATTGTATTAAATAAATACTTCATTTCATATTTGATTTCACTATGTTTGGGTATTCAAAGAATTTGAACATTCAGGACAAACAATATCGATAAAGTGGTAAAACAACCTTGTTTAAAGCAAATATCAAGCATTACATTAATTGGCATTTTATCTTACTTAACTCTTTCAGTGCCAATTTCACATATATGTGACAGAGACACTTGTCATTTTCATTCACGAAGGTATATGGTGTCAATGTATATCAAAATTTTAAGCATAAATCAAGCATTCTGAATATATCATGTAATTATAATTATGCTACCATAGAAACTTTAAGAGAAAATTGCAGATTTAAAAAAATATTATTTCAACATTAAACAATTACCAAAAAAAATGAGGAACCCCCAAAATAATGGACAAAAAAGAAACTGAAATATGATTTTCAATAATTCTTGTGCATAAAGTTGGGTAAAGTGATAATGTTTGGTATCATAAGAAATGGCAATAAATTTCCTACAAGTTTTGTACATAATATTTTGTGAAATAATAGATGGTTTCATTAAGGGCAGACATTTGCAAAGTAAGCCTTGATCACATTGAGGTAAAAGTTAAGAGAGCTAAAACCCCTGGCACAGTAAGAGTTAAATAAATTCATATGAAATGGAAGTCTATGACAATGAAGAATAAAACTAATAATTGATATTTGATTAAAAGAAAGAAGCGATCGAATTTTGTTTCAAACAACCGTATTTGATTGAAATTTGACGGATGATCAATCCTTACTTTCCCCACGGCCGCCCGGTGGCGTATCCCTTAATTTACACTATACGAAATTAATTGTTCCACAGGTAAATGACTACAATTTCATCTCCGATGGTAAAATAAACGGAGAAGAGGGGCAAGCCATAAGCACCAAAAGAAATGAGTTTAAATAAATAAATGAATATGTCAGGTATATTAGGAAATATAACATCATAACATGTTACATTTCCCCTGATCATAAGCTTGCCTGATACACAAATTGAGCTTTTCATTGTGAATTAGTCTTTTAAAACTTCCAAAGTTTTCCTGAATACATGATGCTCAGTGAATGATTGTGAAATATGAATACTTGCACCGTGACTGCGGAAATAGTTGTATTTTTATTTCCTTCGTCAATTTCTTTCATTTTCGTCTCTCTGAATCATTCTCCTTTTCTATATCTTACTCCTCTCTCTCTCTCTCTGTTCCTCTGATTTTGAAATTATTCTATACTTTCCCCTTTTCTCCCCCTCATTCCCCTCTCTCTCTCAATCGCTGTTTATCATATTTTTTTTTTCTATTCTGAAAACATTTGTTTTGCTATGTATTATCCACCCCCTCTCTCTCACTCTCTCCCTCCCCCTCTTTCTCTTTCATTCCTGTCTTCTCTCATTTATCGTAACATCGGATTTCAGTCATTTCTGTTTCAAGCCAATCTTATACAAAACGTGTATATATATATATCATGCCCTACACCATGTTATCTGGTTCAAATACTAGAAAAGTAATAACTTTATTTTATAATCAATCACAACTAATTTCAAAATCGGTTTGCAAAAAATAACATTGCACTAATAATTACCATAATATAATACAAGGGAATAAACAATTCAGAATAAATCGTCTGCAACACATAATCCACTTAGTGGATACGATACGTCGTCATACTTGACATGGTTAAAATATTACTCCCATAAGGATAGCTTATCATGTACCGTGCAAGTGCTAAAACGCACTTGTAGATATATAAATATATGATACAATTTCTTGAATTCGTATGATAAATAGTAGCGAATGATTAAATCCTTATATCACAATACCTGCATAAAATTCTGATAGAAGAATGATAATGGATGTTACGTACAATATTAAAGAAATGTAATAGCACAAGGGAAAATATTTAAAAAAAAGAAGAAAAAAAGAATGTATTAACTGTCCTACTGTCATTCTAACGTAATCATTGCTATTGAATTGTATTAAATAAATACTTCATTTCATATTTGATTTCACTATGTTTGGGTATTCAAAGAATTTGAACATTCAGGACAAACAATATCGATAAAGTGGTAAAACAACCTTGTTTAAAGCAAATATCAAGCATTACATTAATTGGCATTTTATCTTACTTAACTCTTTCAGTGCCAATTTCACATATATGTGACAGAGACACTTGTCATTTTCATTCACGAAGGTATATGGTGGTCAATGTATATCAAAATTTTAAGCATAAATCAAGCATTCTGAATATATCATGTAATTATAATTATGCTACCATAGAAACTTTAAGAGAAAATTGCAGATTTAAAAAAATATTATTTCAACATTAAACAATAGTAGAAAAAATGAGAAACCCCAAAAATAATGGACAAAAAAGAAACTGAAATATGATTTTCAATAATTCTTGTGCATAAAGTTGGGTAAAGTGATAATGTTTGGTATCATAAGAAATGGTAATAAATTTCCTACAAGTTTTGTACACAATATTTTGTGAAATAATAGATGGTTTCATGAAGGGCAGACATTTGCAAAGTAAGCCTTGATCACATTGAGGTAAAAGTTAAGAGAGCTAAAACCCCTGGCACAGTAAGAGTTAAATAAATTCATATGAAATGGAAGTCTATGACAATGAAGAATAAAACTAATCATTGATAACTGATTAAAAGAAAGAAGCGATCGAATTTTGTTTCAAACAACCGTATTTGATTGAAATTTGACGGACGAAATGAAGCTTTCATAAAGCCATAATCATCAATAACACTTTATACGTCTTTCTCAATTCCTGCTATACGCCATTTATAGTAAATGAAAATTAAATCTCCTTTATCGCATAATGGAGGTAAAATGTTTGATATTTGTTGCAATACGTTAAAAGATGATGCGGGGAATAAGTTATAATAAATATTAAATAGGAATACAGGTTAATAACACAGTAATACAATAAATAACGCAAGGTGTAAGCTTACTTCTTTGGTCAACATGGTCAATATACTACACAAAGTTTATGCCACCCGTTGCCTCAAGCAACCACAAGCTACAGGTACACTGACAGTCTCCTCCTCGTAACGAAACAAACCATCAACACATTGGGTTTTCCTCAGTACATTCATGTTATGAAAGATAGGTTGACATCTTAGGTTAGGATCAGCTTGATGACTGTAAGGATCTAAACACGCAGAGCACTGACACTGTGCCATGGAGATCGACATCGGGATACGGTCGGGGTCGAAGCACTCGACGTAGGTCCACGGGCACGCTACATCCTGGTTGACGTTGACTGATTCAGAGGCACTTGGCTTGACTCCCACCGGGCAACTCTGGGGGCTTGAGAGGCCATCGTAAGGGCAGCTTGATGTCTCTCTCCGACCCATATCAGCATCTGATATGTTGAAACTCTGTACGGCGAAGGCATCTTGATTTGGGTAGAAGAGATGAGAGTTCCTCTCTCGTGATTCGTAGTCAGCTTGGTTCATAGGCAGGCAATACTGCGATGACGAGCGTACAGGTGACGATGTGACAGCGTGAATAAGAACGATTACACAGATGAAAACCTAATGTGAGAAAACAACGAAATAAAAACAAAAATAATTGCATGGAACTTTACATCGGACATGCCGAAAAGTATAAAGAGTTAATTCAATTCAAATTAATTCAGAATTGATATTTATTTTCTTCAATTGATTTTGTTCAAATGGTACAACTTATATTGGGTAAAGTATATAATTATAATTAAATAACTTGCAATAAATGGAATAATGCGCCAATGATATCATCTTCACATTCAAATTCATATTCATAATCACACATGATAGATACGGGCGACATCATCGGTGAAGTGATCACTACTGGAGTTGATCGCTACTAAAAAAATGTTTCATGTTTAGGAGAGCGAAACAAAATTCTTGTCTTGTTATGATAATAGCTCTCCTTAGCCTAAAACCAATGCTTTGATACGTGCCTTCATTTTTTTTTTGGAGAAAAGTTGAAAATAGTTGCTTGGTATAATGCTGCTTCTGACTTTTGAAGATATGAAGTCCTCCTGAACTGGCTGCTTGTATTTGGTCAGGTGTTTGTATTTGGTCAGGTGTTTCTTGCAATGCAGATGCAAAGAGCCTGGGTCCTTTTATACCCTCACCCTGTTAATTATGTGTTACTATTGCCGGAAACCTATTAGATCAAATTTTTATTCGGGTCAGGGAAAATCTCTCTCTCTCTGTCCCTCTGATTCTGAAATTATTCTATACTTTTCCCTTTTCTCCCCCTCATTCCCCTCTCTCTCTCAATCGCTGTTTATCATATTTTTTTTTTCTATTCTGAAAACATTTGTTTTGCTATGTATTATCCACCCCCTCTCTCTCACTCTCTCCCTCCCCCTCTTTCTCTTTCATTCCTGTCTTCTCTCATTTATCGTAACATCGGATTTCAGTCATTTCTGTTTCAAGCCAATCTTATACAAAACGTGTATATATATATATATCATGCCCTACACCATGTTATCTGGTTCAAATACTAGAAAAGTAATAACTTTATTTTATAATCAATCACAACTAATTTCAAAATCGGTTTTGCAAAAAATAACATTGCACTAATAATTACCGTAATATAATACAAGGGAATAAACAATTCAGAATAAATCGTCTGCAACACATAATCCACTTAGTGGATACGATACGTCGTCATACTTGACATGGTTAAAATATTACTCCCATAAGGATAGCTTATCATGTACCGTGCAAGTGCTAAAACGCACTTGTAGATATATAAATATATGATACAATTTCTTGAATACGTATGATAAATAGTAGCGAATGATTAAATCCTTATATCACAATACCTGCATAAAAGTCTGATAGAAGAATGATAATGGATGTTACGTACAATATTAAAGAAATGTAATAGCACAAGGGAAAATATTTAAAAAATAAAGAAAATAAAGAATGTATTAACTGTCCTACTGTCATTCTAACGTAATCATTGCTATTGAATTGTATTAAATAAATACTTCATTTCATATTTGATTTCACTATGTTTGGGTATTCAAAGAATTTGAACATTCAGGACAAACAATATCGATAAAGTGGTAAAACAACCTTGTTTAAAGCAAATATCAAGCATTACATTAATTGGCATTTTATCTTAATTAACTCTTTCAGTGCCAATTTCACATATATGTGACAGAGACACTTGTCATTTTCATTCACGAAGGTATATGGTGGTCAATGTATATCAAAATTTGAAGCATAAATCAAGCATTCTGAATATATCATGTAATTATAATAATGCTACCATAGAAACTTTAAGAGAAAATTGCAGATTTAAAAAATATTATTTCAACATTAAACAATAGTAGAAAAAATGAAAAACCCCAAAAATAATGGACAAAAAAGAAACTGAAATATGATTTTCAATAATTCTTGTGCATAAAGTTGGGTAAAGTGATAATGTTTGGTATCATAAGAAATGGTAATAAATTTCCTACAAGTTTTGTACACAATATTTTGTGAAATAATAGATGGTTTCATGAAGGGCAGACATTTGCAAAGTAAGCCTTGATCACATTGAGGTAAAAGTTAAGAGAGCTAAAACCCCTGGCACAGTAAGAGTTAAATAAATTCATATGAAATGGAAGTCTATGACAATGAAGAATAAAACTAATCATTGATAACTGATTAAAAGAAAGAAGCGATCGAATTTTGTTTCAAACAACCGTATTTGATTGAAATTTGACGGACGAAATGAAGCTTTCATAAAGCCATAATCATCAATAACACTTTATACGTCTTTCTCAATTCCTGCTATACGCTATTTATAGTAAATGAAAATTAAATCTCCTTTATCGCTTCATGGAGGTAAAATGTTTGATATTTGTTGCAATACGTTAAAAGATGATGCGGGGAATAAGTTATAATAAATATTAAATAGGAATACAGGTTAATAACACAGTAATACAATAAATAACGCAAGGTGTAAGCTTTCTTCTTTGGTCAACATGGTCAATATACTACACAAAGTTTATGCCACCCGTTGCCTTAAGCAACCACAAGCTACAGGTACCCTGACAGTCTCCTCCTCGTAACGAAACAAACCATCAACACATTGGGTTTTCCTCAGTACATTCATGTTATGAAAGATAGGTTGACATCTTAGGTTAGGATCAGCTTGATGACTGTAAGGATCTAAACACGCAGAGCACTGACACTGTGCCATGGAGATCGACATCGGGATACGGTCGGGGTCGAAACACTCGACGTAGGTCCACGGGCACGCTACATCCTGGTTGACGTTGACTGATTCAGAGGCACTTGGCTTGACTCCCACCGGGCAACTCTGGGGGCTTGAGAGGCCATCGTAAGGGCAGCTTGATGTCTCTCTCCGACCCATATCAGCATCTGATATGTTGAAACTCTGTACGGCGAAGGCATCTTGATTTGGGTAGAAGAGATGAGAGTTCCTCTCTCGTGATTCGTAGTCAGCTTGGTTCATAGGCAGGCAATACTGCGATGACGAGCGTACAGGTGACGATGTGACAGCGTGAATAAGAACGATTACACAGATGAAAACCTAATGTGAGAAAACAACGAAATAAAAACAAAAATAATAGCATGGAACTTTACATCGGACATGCCGAAAAGTATAAAGATTTAATTAAATTCAAATTAATTCAGAATTGATATTTATTTTCTTCAATTGATGTTGTTCAAATGGTACAACTTATATTGGGTAAAGTATATAATTATAATTAAATAACTTGCAATAAATGGAATAATGCGCCAATGATATCATCTTCAAATTCAAATTCATATTCATAATCACACATGATAGATACGGGCGACATCATCGGTGAAGTGATCACTACTGGAGTTGATCGTTACTAAAAAATATTTCATTTTTAGGAGAGCGAAACAAAATTCTTGTCTTGTTATGATAATAGCTCTCCTTAGCCTAAAACCAATGCCTTGATACGTACCTTCATTTTTTTGGAGAAAAGTTGAAAATAGTTGCTTGGTATAATGCTGCTTCTGACTTTTGAAGATATGAAGTCCTCCTGAACTGGCTGCTTGTATTTGGTCAGGTGTTTCTTGCAATGCAGATGCAAAGAGCCTGGGTCCTTTTATACCCTCACCCTGTTAATTATGTGTTACTATTGCCGGAAACCTATTAGATCAAATTTTTATTCGGGTCAGGGAAAATGACGGACGTTCAGATAAGTTCCCAAGCAGTAAAGGTGATGATTTCCGTTCTCAGCTGATTATGCCCGGTTTTAAGCTACTAGAATATCTATTCCATCCAGTAAACCTCCACTGTGTGAGTCATCCTTTTCCCAGGGAAACCCCGGTAAAATGAATGATCAATTTTGAGTGTTCATTTTTAGACTTTAATCTATTTAAGTTTTTTTGACGCGATAAAATGGGTACAGGTTTGTTTGGTCGGTATGTCAATCATGTCAAATCGGACATAGTCCGGTACTGAATGGTTTCATTGTTTGCCGTAGTGGTCCAAAGTTCATAGACTTTACATATAGAGGTATCTTAAGGAGTATCTAACTCTATCTAACTCTATGTCATTTTGGTCTAAATATAGAAAATCATTTCGCAGATAAATTAACGCTACGATAAATGTGCTTCTAATTAGATATGAATTGATTGAATATATTTATATATCTATTACGTCGGTGGAAAGGAAATTTAGATAACCTATGTAGACCATGTAGACAATGAACCTCGAAATTTCAATCGAGTACATTCAAAGAGATGATCTATTTTGGTTAGAAAGGACAAGTGATCAAACTGTAAAGAGTGAAAAGTAATTTTCCAGGTTGATTTGCACCGGAAGTAATCTCTTCGAGAATCGTCCGCTATGAATCTATATCCTGGTAGATATGTGTTTCTTTTCTTAGAAAATGTAGACCGAAACCCTAATGTTTAGGCCAGCCTTTGACGTCAGGTGAAGTACATGTTACTAGTACTATTAATATTCCGAGATGGCAATGAAACTTAGGAAATTAAAAAACAACAACAGCATTATTACATAGAATCCTATTTTAAGCTCATGCACTTTGCATCATTATTTGGGTTTTCCAACAAGTTTGTCCTTTTGTGTAACACCTTTAGTGTAAGACATAAGAATGCAATTTTGAAATTGTAAGTGTAGGAATGTGACATAGTTTAAAATGGAACACAAATCTAGCAATACCATGAATACTGGAATTCTCCAGTTTTACCCGTTTGCAACTAAATTCTCTAACATCCATTGGTTTAATTCAGGGATGACCCCTTTCTCGTTGTCTATGGTTAACAATCTTTGTGGAATAAGTTATTCAGGGAATAAAATGTACATTTACCATTGCCCACAAAACAAAACAAAAAGTAGTGATGTTGTTTCATTATCCCCCTATTTTAAGGTGATGTTGCGAAATATTTCTAAATCATCAATTTGTTTAAATATTTAATGAAAACTCAACCCTAGCTTTTACCATGAATACTGGAATTCCCAGCTATCTTTGCGGAATGAGTCATGGGAAGTCGCTCCTTATAAAGTGGAAATCTCAAGGTATTTTGGTTGCCGGCTTGGTAATAATAAATAAATAATAATAATTTAATAATAATAATAATTATTTACCCAGGGTAGCCACTTTCATTTTCATTTCATTTCGTTTATTTCCGCTTCCAACATAAATGAAATACATGGGTTTGTAATGTACATAGCAAAACAATGAAACTTAACATTACATTACATTTAATAGATTTACAACGTTTACAATAGACATAAAAACATTATTTACTAGGTTGGTCGTGGAGGGGACTGCTAAATAGCTGGGCTTGTAGATTACAGCCCCCTGTTACTTATTGTTGCAAAAATAGTGTAACGTACGAATGCATAAACCGGATAGACAGAAGATAAAAGGAGAGAAAGGGACAGAGAAGGAAGGTAGACAAAGAACGAATTAGACTTAGAGAGGGTAGGACTCTTACCAATAAACACACACAGCAAACACGGACCGACCGGAATACGGAAGGCAGTATAAAATGAATGGGAAAAAGTGATCGAGTACATTATTGAGTGAAATAAATTGAAGAAGGTAGAGGGATGATGAGTTAAAAAGCCGACGCTTGAGAAGAAGAGATTTTTGAAATTAAAATTAAAATTTAAAAGAGTTTAAACTGATGCTATCATCAAGAATGGTTTAAAGATGCGGGCCTGTGAAAGTGAATACTGATTTAGCGAGTATAGTTCTAGTTAATGTCATATGGAAATCGTCAGATTGTCGTGTGGGGTATAGGTGTATAGTTTTATTTTTGTTGAGTATTAAATTGAGGATTGAGGGTAGTGCACTATTATTCAACTGGTACATAAATCGACCATTTATCGTTAAGATATTATTTTCGATAAACAAAGCATCAGTATGGGATCTCAAGATACAGATAACACGTATAGCTTTCTTTTGTAGCAGTAGTATTCTATGAAGATAAGAATTATTTGTATTTAACCAAACAATAATACCAGAATTTAAGTAGAGCAAAATCAATGTCGAGTAAGGCATTAGCAGGGATGGAGTTGGCAGAAAACACTTAACCTTCTTTATAATCCCTATATTGTGAGAGATTGTTCGGCAAATACCGTCAACATACTTTCCATGAGAGTTTATTGTCTATTATCAGACCTAGAAATTTTAAGTGACTTCAATGTCAGTATTATGTAGTTTAATATTATGCGGTAAGTTATCTATAGAATTGCTGAGGAGCATACATTTTGGTTTTTGTAAATTTACTGACAACTTATTGGCTCGTATTCATTTTAACAATTTATCTAATTCAGTATTTAGTGTATTAATCAAAATATCAGGATTGGGATGTGAGAGGAATACATTCGAATCATCTGCAAATAAGAGAAAGGAGAGGATAGTAGATGAGTTTTGGATATCGTTTATACAGATAATAAATAAAAGAGGGCCAAGTAAAGTACTTTTGGGAACACCACAATTTACATCTTGCATAGAAGAACATTGGACATTTATACATACAAATTGCTTGCTCGCGGTTATCAAGTAGTTTCTGAACCACTCCAAGGCCTTGCCACGAATTCCTCAATTCATTGGCGGATCCAGGGGCCGGGGGGGGGGGGGGCACTTCTGGCCCATGCCCACCCCCCCCCCCCGCTTTGGAAGAAAAGTATGCATTTTGACCATAGACGATCCGCCATTTTTTCGATTGTACCCCCTTTTAGAATGAAGACCCTCTTTCTTTGCTTGTCAGGGAATTATGGAGGGAAACTGGACCCGATAGAGGTTCACAACTTCATGCTATTTTTTTTCGAATTAGTTCTTCACGATGTAATTCTTTTTCAAAATATGATCATCTTATAATTACTAATATGTTATCTTAGCAATATATATATGTATATATATATATATATATATATAATAATAATAATAATAATAATAAAAATAATAAGTTCACGCACTTTAGAATATATAGGTGTAATACATGCCACCCGAATTCCCGCTTTCCATTTTCTCAAAAAAAGAGGCTGCTCGAAAGAGATGACGTCATTTATATTATGATCTTTTAAGGTGACTATGCGTAAACTTTAGATTATATTTCAATTGCATTTGGGGGCTTAGGCTACCCCCATCCCCCTCCCCTATTTACATTTTTAAAATTTTCATTGAGACTCTTCATTAAGGATCTTATAATTAATTGGACTGACTAAAGAAATATGAGCATACTGAGGGAAAATTGGTCGGAATCCCCCTCCTCACCCCCTTAATGACTAACAATGCAAATACAGTGAGTATACAAGAAGTACACACTTTGAAAATATCCCCCAAAATGATAATTTCAAAAATACTGATATGATTTCTCTTCTACAATTATGGGTTAAGGTCTGTTTCACTGGTTGACACTATTAATACTGACATTATTTTACGCTTCAATGAATACTGGCCACTTTTGTGCAACTCGCAAATAGTGGTTTGTGCAAACATGCCTACGTCTTGAATTTGATTAAAGTGAGTACGAAACAGTATAACTGAATGCTCTCTCTTAAAGTGATTTGGTAACTTTGTAGAGGCTATATAAAGTCTGAGCTGCCTGGCCTTACATGCTATCAGTGTATGTAATATGGTGTAAAGATGAAGCCCAGGGGGAAAAAGCACTTCAAAATCATCGTATCCTTCACAAAAGTAAACATATGCAAGTGACCGGAAATGCCATACTCATTTTCCCCCATAGACTCAGTGTTAGATTAAAGCGTATGGCCATACGCTTTTGTAAATGGTAGTATTCAGTCATAGATATCTTGATAATAGCATTATATATTTGAAAACCTTTCTATGCCTGGCTATTTATTTATCCTTCTGAACTCATATACAAGACAAATATCAAAATTCAACAATTTATTAAATCAAGCCTCCACAAAGTTACCGAATCAATAGTTACAATAGCTTCACCCAATTGTTGGATACGCCACTGTCCCCATCCCCCCCCCCCACACACACAACTGCGCCTGCATCAATATCCATTTTTACCTGAAGAGTGTTGGGAGGATTGAATGCAATAACGGAAGGAGAATCCTAATAATTGCATATTTTCTTATTCAAATTTTAGAAGTTTCAGCACCACATAAACAACGTCTTGTATGACGAATAAGAATTTAAAATAGAAGCAAATTAATTCATTAAAATTTTTTAAAAGTTTTTTTTTTCAATTAAACATGTATATAATTATCATGGAGTACAGTGCATCCTTTCGACATGCTCCAGCCAGTGACGCATCATCAACTTTTTGGAACCAAATTAACTGTTTTTTCTCTCTCCCTTCTTGAAAATGGAACATTTTAGGTCCATCTTCCTGTAATGCATTGCAATTTGCATCCTTTCGACATGCTCCAGTCAAAAGTGGAATTATGTGCACAAAGACATAATGTGCGATGTTTTTGGTATGCCGTTTGAGTGTATGCGCGCGTGCGTGTATGTGAGTGGCAGGGGTGGGAGTGTGCGGATAGGTATAGGATTAAGGATTAAATGATGGTTCAGATCAGTTATTGATAGCAGAGAACATGAAGTTACTGCCTGATAGGCACTTTGAAAAAAATCAAGACTTGGGCATTCTTGCAAATTTTACAAAAGCAGCTAGGACTCACACAAGCTGAAATATTGTCAGTACTCATAGTGTCACCCATAACTGTATGAGAAAAACCGTAATGATAGTGAACAGTCAGACCCAACTTCGGAAAACCGAGCACAGGTATATAAATGGCGTATTAATATAGAGCCCTCATCGTTCAGTGCGAGGCAGTGTGTACAAAAGGCTTGGGGAAAATCTTGCAAAGTGAACCTGTCAACGATATATTTATTCTTAACAATAATGCTGCCTGCCATTACAATCAAAATCCGTGAATGATTCGCCATATGAAATGACTTTCAAATGACAAACACTTGAAATAAATAAATAAATAATATCCGCAGCATTATTTTTGAAAATTATATTATATTATTGCAGAATTTTCCCCATGCGTTTTGTACACACTGTCTCGCACTGAACGATGAGGGCTCTATATTCATTTTGCTCTATACGGTCGGTTTGGGTCTGACTGGTGATGAAGTTATGATTTTGGAGGATATTTTCAAAGTATGTACTGCTTTTGATACATCCTGTATAATGACGTACTGCCATATTTGCTGCAAATTCCCTGGTTGGAAAATGAATGTAGTTTCTGCCCACAATATTTTTCCCTGGTTAAACATCATTAGCTACAGAGGATTAAAAAATCTCTTTGTACTGTATATAAAAAAAATGATAAATCAAGATGAGTATAATGTGAGTACTGACACAAATTACGCAATTAACAGTTGTATTATAGTCTCACTGTCTATAGTCTCAACGCCATAACGTTCGAAACCAAGATTTGGTAGAACAATCATAAATTATCAAAGAATACAACGCTAATAATCAAACCCCGTGATAGGACAAAGGAAATAACAAAAAGTAGCTTTTGACACAAGTAGCAGCAATTATAAGATTGATATCAATCTGCATATCAAGGCAGAGTGGGCACGACACTTTACTGAGAGAAAATGGCATTCGATATCTTGACCCATTGTTTTTTCATGGGTTTTCATGTTATTTTGTTCTTTCATCCAACTACTTTGTTAACTTGCTCCATTGAAGAAAGCGATCCTCGTTGCTCAGAAGGTAAGATACATTTTCATGTGTTATGTTTATCGTGAGTTTTCTGAAGCGCGATTCCTTTAGAAATCTAACACACGGAATGTGTCGGAATCAAAGTTGTGGCGTCATCAGTTAACGATTTTGTTTTAATTTGCATTTGCTTCTCACTAATCTAACTCTAATTTTGCCTTGCAACTCAGTTTGAAGTTAAATCGTATATATAACACATTACAAAATGTTAAATTGTATAATGTTTAAGTTCTTTAAGGTTATTAGGAAGTATGAAAGTGATAAAATAAACAAAGATACAGAGACTTTATGAGCCTATCTAATGGGTATGTTAGGGAACGGGAAGTAGATTATTGTTTTTAGTCCCTTGACTAGAATAAGCTTTTTTTCCTATTTTGACTACATGTTTGCATTGTTATAGGTTGTTATACAATCATTATTATGCAATATTCGTCCTTTTTTAATCGATCAAGTTGAACATTTCTCAGTCGTTTAATCTTTCATTTGCCATAAGTGCAATTGGCACAATCACACGCTTGCAACGCGTGTAGATCCAATACTTTTTGTCTTAGTTGGCTCCTTGATAATTCCCTTTTCAACCGTAGGGTATGTACTAATTTTTATACTAGATCTCATAGCAGAAGTTGTAAAATAATCCTTAAATAAAACGTTGGTGAATCTACCCCTTGAGAAATACACTGTATCACAGGCATACCATTTGAGTGGCACTTATAGAGTTAAGATGATGTGAAGCGTCTTTAATAGACTTGCAGCTGAATGATATGAAATATTAAGCACATTACACCATGTATTTTTATCGATCACATTTCAAAGTGACGTAACTGGGACAGAAATACAGGCTAACTCACTTGTAATTCCATTTTATTTTAATTTTGACGGTTTAAATACTAATGAATTAAACGCTTCATGATCACCTAATATGATATTACTCATGAAATCCCTTCAGATGCTCAATTCAAAGGGTGCTACCGCAGACAATGCATACATGAGGAACACACCTATTCCTCAATCAGCATGGACATGACCTACTGTTTTCGTCTCTGCAATGACAGACAATACTCCCTTGCTGGGTTGTTCGATGGCAATATCTGCCTATGTGGATGCTCGTTGATCTGCAATGAGAGCCTCTCAGATGCCCAGGATCAGTGTGGAATCCCCTGCCCTGGGAATGTCGGGGATTTCTGCGGGGGTAGAGATGCCGTACAGACTTATAAAGGTATGTGGCGGGAGGGGTACAGACTATGTGGGGGAAGGGGTGCAGACCTAGAGAAGTATAATAATAATAATAATAATAAATATTTATATAGCACATATCGCAATATGTCCCTATGTGCTTTAAGGAAGAGGAAGAAGAGAAACTTGACAGAGAAGCTTCAGAAGAGTGAGGTATGCTCAACATCCATGTACTTCCTCTAGTTAAGAGTTAGCACTGGAAATTATTTCTCAAAATAAATGTTTAAAGACGTGCCTTAAAGTTGTCAACAACGTATGTCTGGAGGGGTGCAGACGTAATGAGGGATTTTGAGAGAGAGAGAGAGAGAGAGAGAGAGGGAGAGAGAGATGTGGGGGGGGGGGGGGGGGGTGCCGACGAATACATGGATATGAGCCAGGGCTGCAGATGTGGGGGGGGGGGGGTGCCGACGAATACATGGATATGAGCCAGGGCTGCAGATCGACCCATAAAGGTATGTAAGGGACGGGTGCCGAACAACTTGTTGTGGGAAGGTGCAAATCTAAATATGGAAATGAGGAAATGAGTGTAGACCTAGAGATATGTATGTGGGGAACGTATAAAGACCTATAGATCTGAACACGATGACAAAGAAAGCGGACAAAATATACAGCTCCTCATTGTACCCTTCACAATTGTTCTGGTAGACAAAAGAACATCCCTTCATTGCTATTATGTAAAATAAGTAGAACGGGTTAATATGCATGTGACACCTGTTTTGCATATTTTTACATAATAGCAATGATGGGATGTTCTATGCAAAGCAATAGACCTGTTTACTAAGTGTTCAAATTTTATGCATACTTTTGAAACAAAGGTTGTTCTTGACAACCTGAAAGCTTGCCAGAGGCTTGTCAGACATAGCAACAAGTAATGTATGCAAACTGGATTCCAAGTATTGTAGTTCATTCATTAATAACAGGTTAATGGAATACCTCGTTACTAGGTCCCCAGGAAAAAAAACATAAAAAACATAAATTTGAATCACTTAGTAAATAGGTCTATTGTGGAAGGTATAATGAGGAGGTGTACTGTCCGCTTCCTTGTTCGCCATGGTCATAGTGAGAGGTATGCGGAGGAAGGGGTGCAGACCTACAAGTTGATGCTGGGATCAGGGGTGGTAATAATTGCATTTTATGTTTTAATATCATTAAACAGTGATTCAAAACTATTTTCTGAATCCTAGCCAAGTCACAGCGTTGTCTGTAGCTGCGAACAATGATAGAGTTAACATAATATAATTATACTTGTCAAGTTTCCAAGACTTCAACGAATCATATTGGTAAATCTCATTCAGTTCCGTTGAATTTTGTTTATCATTCAGTTAACACCCCTTCTGTCAGCGAGGCAACATGTCCAGAGAATGAAACAGGTATTTACATTCCTAGCTAACAGTGTCGTAATATAAAGTTCGTGATATTACACCATGTCTCTACTCACAGAGTTAAATACTATTGTTTTGAGGCTAGAAACTACTGTAAACTATCGCAACAGTCCCATAGATTTCATGCTATTAACGATTCAGAAAGGTCCCAACTTATAGATTAGGGTTTTGAAAACAATTCATATTATTTGGAAATACCTAGTAATTATGTATCCCGTGGCGTATCTAGGGATTATGGCGTCCAGCGCAAACAATAAAGTTGAGCACCCCCCCCCCCCCCCCCCCCCCCACACACACACCGTCTGCCTAAACTTATCTACGTTTTTGTACAAGCAAGGGAGCAAAGCGCCCGGGCGATATATATTGTGCCTTTTTAGCCCACTCAAACGCAAGCTTTATACAATTTATCAAGAAAAGTTCGCAACTGAGCACTGTAATCCAGGAGTAGAAATTGTGCACATTGACAAACGGTTTTCTATTCACTTCCCTCTCAAATGGGGTGCAATATTAACGTAACCCTTAAATGGAAATTCAAGCCTAGTATTACGTTGATTTGAATAAAAGAATTAGAACAATGAGAAAAAACATATAATTGAAGGTTTGAGCAAAATCCGATAAGAAAGTTATGAATTTTTGAAGTTGTATCAATCAAACACAAATTGGCAACTCCGTGATGTAACTTGCAAGCTTCTCTACAATCTGCTTAGTACAGAAAGTCTCATAAATTTTCATTTTCTTAGTGTATAATAAAGGAATAGATTTACTTCATGCAGGTTTTGTGTAGAAACATACGATCAATGGTAGATTGAATATTTTCTTTAGAGAAAATTAAAAATGGTAGAGCAGCTCGCAAGATACGTCACGGAATTGCAAATTTCTGTTTAATTGTTTACAATTAAAAAAAATCATGACTTTTATATTTCTTATCTTATTTTGCTCAAACCTTCAATGAGCTGATTATTTAATTCTTCTGCTTCTTTTAAAATCAACTTGTAATCAGAGTGGACTTTCCCTTAAGAAATATTCGAGGAATTTAACAAGGCAACCGAAAGTTGAGATTTCTTTCAAATGTTGAACTTTTGCAAATACTATTTTATTCATCCTAACGATATTGTTACCAAGAGGCTGATCAAACGTCCTGGGGCAACCCATGCGAAGAAGTAAAGTGACAGAGATTTTCGCATTTAAAACCCTCAAAAAAACCCCTGTATTTTATAATGTATTTACCTTAGGGTAACCTTCTAGTGCCACCTGGATGTATCTATAATGATAAACTATACATTGTCTATTATATGTTAGATTGTTTAAAATGAAAGATTTACACAAACAATGTCACTTTAACAACTGAATTAAATTGGCTTCAGTCCATTAAATTTTCATTTGGTGAGAAGTCTTGTATGAAGTGGGAGTAGTTAGTCTACTAGGGGAAAAAGGGTATAATTATAGGCACTAGTGTTGAAAGGAAACGAAATCATAATTATGGTACTTCTACCGATTCGTATTATAGATATGATTATATCAAATTGTAATTAAAAAGTATTTATCATTCAAATCTTTTCTCCTAGTCGTAAGAGCTCCTCCGCCATCTTCATCATCTCTTTCTCAGATGACTCCTCCATCAACATCATCATCATCAACAAAAACAACAACAGCAGCAACAGCAACATCAACCAATAGTTCAGCTATGCGCTCTATCCGTATAAACCATGAGGACCAGTCATCCAAATCCGCAATCCCCGATTTCAACTCCACTGCATTCGTCACTACTACAAACCCTAATAGCATGTTCAGCGATTCGGCATTTTCATCAAACGTCCGAATAATTGCTTCCATAGTTGGCGTGGCGGTGATTGTGGTAGTAGTTATCATACTGGTTGTCATTGTCTGCAGGAAAACTAAGGCGAGATTGGTGTCGAAACCGACCAAAGGAGACGGGATCATCGAGAAAGAAATGAAAGTATCATCCACATATTCAGATGAGAACCCCAGGCGATCAGCGGCCGATCAGCCACTCAACACCGCTCGTCCTTTGCCTCATCGACCCTTGACAATGCAGGCTCTGCTGAACCTTCGATCCAGTAGCCTAGATGATAAAGCACAGGGTACAAAGCAACATGGTGACCTTCCTGACCAAGCACAGAACACCCCCGAAGATTACATAGATCTGAATGGGGATGATCCGAAGGAGAAGCATATCTACTGGGATATGGACGAGGTTCGTGGTCCTTCTTTGATGCCTAATCTCCCTTCTGGCGACTATGTGTTACCCAGAGCATCCAATGCAAACATCTACTCAGAGGCTACCATTCCTTCTTCGGGTGACCTTGATGATCCTCCCCAAACGAGTGGAACTGCCGCAGAGCCACATTATAGAAAACCTGTAGGTTGTGTGTCTGCTGGGAAAGAAGACGAAGGCCTGCATCCAACCTACGCAATGAACATACCCGTTTGTAGGATTAGTGGTACCTCTTCCACCTACCACGAGTACGAGACAAACATACCAAAGTTGGCCACCAATTGAAAGAAAACTGAATCTCCAAAGCTCATTCATACTCCTTCTCTGTACGAAAATACTTGCAAGACAATGAGCAGTTGAATTGTACTTTAATAAAGTTATAGGTGATGGTCACATTTGTGTTTCCATCTGCTCACAGCTATCAATAATACAAAATATAGAAATGATTTGTGTGAAAACCTATGCTTCTGTTGGTAAAGTTTCCAAGTCACCTTTCATATGCGCTGTGTAGATATTGTACAAAAACAATCTATAGGGGTCTACGTTTAGTGTTAAAAAATGAGAAACGACGTTAAAACTAGTATAATAACAATAATTATACATACGGATTTCAGTAAAAAACAAAAGCAAAATCCTGCATTAAAAAACACAATAGGTATGTATTGAACCCTTAACCAAAGTAAGCAGATAATGTGAATGTATCTAACCCCCTCCCCCCAAAAAAATGAAAGAAAGAAAATAAATAAATGAAATAAAAATAAAAAAACATAAACAATAAATAAATAAACAATACAAATGAATAAACAAATATATACAGGCATGTAAATATCTTTTTTTAATTCAAATGACTTTGGGTTAGAGAGGTAAAAATAATTATCATTGTATAATACTGTGAATATCGTTAAAGAGGTGTCACCGTATTGCATGCTGTCAATCAACATTTAAACAAGGCATGCATATTATTTGTGGGACTAACCAAACATATCCAGGCATATAATAATATCCTTTTCACCTTTAATGACTTTCGGTTAGAGAGGTATGTCACTTTATTATGCATTGTATAATACCTTGTATCACCTGATTACTGTGTGCTAACAATCAACTAACTTAACCCTTTCCTTCACTGTGATTCAACATGATGATATATTGCATGCGAATATGAAATGACTTAACATATCATTTATGATCAAACAACAGCACGTAGATTTAGTAATAAACTGCTTTTTAAGGCTGTCCATGTTCTGTAACTTGTAACTGAGTATTATTTGGACACAGAAGACGGGGACAAAATGTTTCGTTACCATAAAAGTTAGTAAGTAATGGTTATCAAATTTGTGTTTCCAACAGCTCACAGATATCAATAATAACGCATATAAGAATAGCTTGTCTGGGAGCCGATATTTATCTTTGTAAAGTTTACAAATGTCTCTTCATAATTATGCACTGTGTACATATCGTAAGTTTTTAGTCATTGAAAATATCGCAGAAAACTTGTTGGAGTTTTTTTCAGTGGAAAATCGTTTATACACACTATTTTAATTTGCGAAAATTTGTTTTTACACAGGTCTACGCTTAGATCTTAAAAAGAGAAACAACGTTCAACTAGTTTAATATATTTGTCAAACCTACGGATTTAAGCCTTAGGGACTATAAGCTTGAACGTATTGTTCTGCACAATAAATTGCAGGGTTGTTTATCCTTGAAATCTCAACATGCAAAATAGTAGGCAAGACTTTGAACTTTAAGCAGGCGATGTAAATATATTCGACTTTAATACCCCAACGTATCCAGGCTTGTTAATTATATTTTATACTTATAATGACTTTTGGTAAGAGAGTTATAATGTCACTTTATAATACGGTCTTGTCTTTTATCTCCTAATTAGCGTTTGCTATCAATCAACCAACTGAACCCTTTCCTACACACAATTTAAATATGGTAATATGTTGCATTTAAACATGAATGGACTTAAAACTATTGTTAATGATCAGATTGTAGCGCTTTAAATCTAGTAATAAAATGCTGCGTAAGGCTGATCATGTACTGACATTTCTCACTGAATCTTTTTTTAACATAGAGGACAGGGGGATAAAAGGGGTCATTATCATAACAGTTAAAAGTGATAGTCACATTATATTTGTGTTTCCATCAGCTAACAGTTTTCAGTAATAAATCATTTAAGAATAGTTTGCGTGAGAGCCGATATTTATCTTTGTGAATTTTACAATTGTGTTTTCATATGCTTTGTGTATACAACTAAGACATGTTTGGATTTTCGATAATTTTCAGTGGAAAATCGTTTATACTAAAAACTATTTTAGTTTATTATTATTTTGTATTTATAAAGGTCTACGTTACATCCTATAAAGAGAAATGACGTTCAACTAGTATAAGAAAATGATTACGGATTTAGGCCTATAACCTTGAACGTATTAAAATGCAACGTTGTTTGTAGGTAAATGCACAATACAATAAGTATGACTCTAACGACTTGAACCTTTAAACAAGGCAATCAGCTAATGTAAAAAATGGGGTAGTAACAACAAATATCAAGGCATGTTAATACCCCTTTACTTTTAATGACTTTCGGTTAAAGAGGTAAAATATCACTTTACAATACTGAACATATATTTTATTACCTAATTAGTGCGTGCTATCAATCAACCACTTTAACCCGTTCCTACACAGTGCTTCAACATGATAATATATTGCATGTATACATGAATTGACTTTTAAGTCAGTGTTATGCATACAATATATTATAGTTTAAAAAAAAGCCTATTATCAACGATCAGATTGTAGCGCTTTTAATAAACTGTTTTTTAGGCCTTTCATGTATCTTCTCACTGTATTAATCATGCTTTGATAGAAATGCAGTGCAGTTTTGGCCTAATTATGTCTAGTCCGTTCAACCAATTTGAAAGAAACTACAGTTGTCATGAGAGGAGGAGAAAGGGAAAAAAAAGAGAGGAATAAAGGAAGGTACAATTATTTTCTATTTTTCTTTCTAATTATTTGAATTAGTTTGGAGACAATGTTTGTTGTTGTTGGTTTCTTTTTTGTCAGTATGAGATTCTTGATGAGTTAATGGCTCAGTATGAAGAATACTACATGATATGACCTGAGACATATCCAAACTATATTGATTAAATTGATTGAAAATCATTTATTTCCATCATCATCACCTTAAATATATACAAGATAAAAGGATGGAATATCAATAGAAGTACAATAATATCAAATGCATATAAATTGAAATGGTTACTATGAAAATCTAAACAACTACAATAAATTATAACCATCAACATAATAGTTAAGTGGAAAATGGTGCAAACGTAAAAGCCAATTAGGTTTGACAGTTGGATGCACCAGGGGCACTAATAATAAAGATATATGTATCGATTACAAAGTAAAGTTTAATGAATTGCACTTCAGTATCATAGACGAGATATGAAATAAATTATACATTATAAAGAGAGAGAACATGTTTCTTATAAAGTCGTTTAAATGAATTATTAAATGGAACAGACTGTAAAGAAGAAGGTAAAGAATTTCAAATTTTGGGGCCAACTTAACGAAGAGAAGTGTTTAACATAAAAGAAGAAACTTTCCAATGATGAAACTTATTTCTTGTATAATGGGTATGAACCACATTATTTAGAGTAATAATTGCATCGGATTGGGAGGAAGGGAATTTGAGAAGGAAAAAAAAAAACACGTCGCATCAATGACGCGATTTGTAATTTGTTAATATCATAAATGTTTAAAGCATTCAATATTCTAAACAAAGGTTGTGAAGGAGCCAAATAATCAGTATTAGAACAAAGTCCCCATGCCCTTTTTCGAAGCCTATGTAATTTCATTAACTTAGAATAATGTTTCGTTGCCCACACATAATTGCAATACATAAAATACGACAAAACAAATGCGTTATGCAACATAAACAAAATGCGGAGAGGAAGAACATAATATTTCAAATGATTAATAATGCGGACACTCTGAGAAACATTTAGTTTATTGCAAACCAACGACTCAGATACATACTTTCAGTTAAGATTCAGATTATGAATTAAATGATCAAAGTTTCTACTTCAGGGAAGAAAGGTCGTGTCGTCAGCAAAAGAGTTAATTTACAGAAAGAACAACAATTTACAATATCATTCATATAGATCAGAAATATTAAAGGGTATGATAATATACAAGATATGATAGTCAACATATTAAAAAGGAAAACTTCAAGTAGATTTTCGTCTTCATAGGCTATATCTACATAACTGTGTCCGTTGTGATCTGCTTACGATCCTTTTCTAAACGATCTAAGAAAAGCAAAAAAGAAATCAACAAATATATTTGTTTTGTCTGGTACACAATTGGAGGGGGGAATGGGGGTAGTTTGTCATTAAAAATATGAACTAGGGAGGAATGCGTACAAAACATCAACATATCAAAACGACAAGTGATATAACAATCAGTAAATCATGTTTTCGTAGTGAACCACAAACAATCTTCAAGATTAATATCAATCATTATATTGATAGAAAGATGGTGACTGATTTTAATGACTTAATGGCTTTCAATACGTTACAACGACACGATATATTCATGCACCTACCATGTCGGCGCAGAGTTGAGAGGTCAGTTTATGAAAAATAATATTGCTCATACATAGTTATCTTGTGCAAAGTTGAATATGTTACTCAGGAAAATGATTTTAATCTTCGAGTCAAAGGATTTGCCCGCAACTAAAAAGAAATTTCGTAGACTTTCGTGATACTCAGTGATATTTTCGTGAATACAATTTAGCGACTTGTATTGTTTTCTTCCGCTTTTGACTGCTAAAAGCCATCTGTCATCAGACCTGCATTGACGTGTGTATGATTGCACTTTCGATATGCTAATTGTATGTGGATCTCTACATTTGAAATATCAGTCTCGGCTTCAAAAACAGCATGAAGTCATTTCTTAGTAATATTCTATATTGTATTTTAATTCCGATAAGTATTTGCCATGGCGAGAATTCTACAAGTAGTGGTGATGATGGCGAACCAAATTGTGATGGTCGATGTTCCTTAAGTAAGTATATGTCAATGCGACTTTTTATTGTAGCAATGCAATCTGTCTGAGGCTTGCGATTTATCGCCCGAAGCCATCTGTCATCAATAAGCAGTTCTTAGTTGCAGCAATGAATACATATAATTATGTACACCATTATTCATAAACTAACGATCAACATACTATATGGATAGCTACTTCATATATTATATAATCATACATAATGTAAATTTGTTAATGTATTTGCTCAATATTATAACCTATGCACATAACACAATCCCAATTTCAAATTAGTTCTTAATTCAAACAAGCAATGCCAATTTTTTCGAGGCACAGGCTTTCATAGAAAGTCCAATATACATGCAGATATATCGTCATTCTGAATACAGGAACTAAATATTTAAATATCATTGCATATTATATAATAATGGATAATGGGAACACATTAGCAGAAATTATCGTCTGACTTTTTTGGTTGTTGCCTTGTGTACAGATATTCACAAATAGCAATAAATAAAGAGAAGTATTTTATGTCAGGATGTCCAATTTTGAATGTATTATTTCTTTATTGGCAAACTATATTCATGAGTTTTTACAGCATCAGCAATGTTTTGGCTGTGACGGTTGACCTGCTCAAAATACTTTAAATTCCCATGATTTTGTGTCTACATCAACATGTTGCTACTTATTCACATGGTGTAATTATAATATTATGGCAATTAACCTATTGTCTACTGGAACCAGGGGAGCGTTTCATCAAGTGTCTTGTCAGTGATTTTTACCGACAAATTTGCTCTCAGCCAATCAGATACAAGGGTTTCAGTAGCTTATAACAGTTGTCGGTCAAAATCACTGACAAAACGCTTGATGAAACGCTCCCCGGGTCGTCTATGTGAATAACGTAATTCAGTTGTCATCGGGTTAATTAAATACCATTTCTGTTTCTAGATGGTGAATATATTGGTTGCTACGGGATCGGTTGCTTACAACTGGATCACAATGTAACCTTCAGAGAGGGACGTACGAACTCACCCGATGCTTGCAGCATAGCTTGTGAGGAAAGGGGGTTCGCCTTCGCCGCCATTTTCTCCGGCATGGAATGTTCCTGCTCCTGTCCAGATGGAGAACAGGATTGCCTGGGGAAGAGGTTGCAGGATAGCAGATGTGGTGTTCCCTGCATTACAGATCGGGACAGTTTCTGTGGAGGGTACATGACGATGTCTCTATACAGAGGTAAGGCATTAAAACAAAAAACCTACAATATAAGCAGTAGTATGATGACGGTATACAGGAACATGATTATGACACACTGCGAATGTCATGGCTATAATGCAATTTGGCATCTGCAAAGTTCCCATATCACACCATGACAGACAGAACGTAGACACAAAGTAAAATGAATCATTACTGAAGTTATGTGATGGGCAATGATGCAATCTTTACAACGACGTATTGATTTTATTATTTCTTCTATATTGTTAAAGATTGCCATTATTATCGTAACGTTTCTAGAAGCCTCGTTCAAATGATGGTTTTACAAGGGTAAGATTTACGCAGGAAACTTAAGTCTTGAGACACGTCAGTTTCCAAGATTTCGTCTGTATGATTGAAGCACAAACATTGATAAGTTTTGCTTCTGTTAATCTCCTAAATAAACTTTAGAAACCGTAAACTGGAACTTGTTACTGAATAATTAGGTAACATTTGTTTTATTTTTTTCAGTGAACTCTTCAAGAGCACTAAACGTTGTTTGCATCCAAAAGAGTAATGATCGCAATGAACAGCCAAGGCTGACCTCGAGTGGTGAGTGATAATTAGTATATACGAGGGTCTTGTTTCATAAACCTGTTACGGATAACAAGTTACAATAATTGATACAAGCCACTAAAATCACTGCTTTTGATTGCCTGAGAACAGAATTTGTTTATAGGATGAAACTTATTAATAAAAGGGCCCAGATGTAGAAGTGCGTTCTATATTACTCTAAAATAAAAACTAACGGTTACAGATAATCAGAAACAAGATATGATAACTAAAGCCAGTAAGCACATTATTATTTGTGCATGTTTATATCTTTGTTTCATATTTATGGTTATAGGCCTTTGGCGACGAGAATAAAATAGATATTTAACATTTAGAAATCAATGCCAATGTGTTCGTAAGCTTACGCTGCATAATATTGTAAAAAATGTTTTCTGTAAATATTTTCCCTTTCTGCCCCCCTCCTTTTTACAAAAAAAAAAAAATGTGTAGAGGCTCCAGGTTCGTCGGTTCATATTGCCGTACCGATCTCCATTCCAGTAGGCATTTCCCTGATCACTATTGTCGCGATCATACTGGTGTATCGCCGACGAAAGCATACTGCAAAAGAGCCTGTCACAGTTGCAAAGATAGCTCGAAAAGACAGAGAAACAACTGACAAAGGACGCTATGGAATAAGCCTGCACGATAAAAGAGTTAAGGATAGAAATTCACTCGTCGCGCCAATAACTCAGTATCAGCCACTGAAGAAGGCAATGCATAAGCTACCGGACATACCTCAAGAAGCTGATGTAACAGCAACGACGTCATCAAACACAGGAGCAGTGAAAGAAGGCATCTACGAGGATCCCGATCTTGAAGAATCATCGGTACCAACATCAGGTTATGATTTATCCCACGAGTACCTGGTCTCAGGGCAAGGTGTTCCTTCCAGGAGCAGTCCAACGGACGAGTATCACGAATACAACTACCCTGATATAGGTAAAAACAAATTGAAGGCTCCCGTTAGAGCGAGCAGAATTGGTGACGATGGGTACCTTCTCGCGGAACCTGACAAACAAAGCTTACCAAAACCCGTCTCCAGAGTTTATTACTCTTCGCGTTTACCAAATTCAAAAAAACCTCATGAAACTGAGTCCTCAACAGCCCCTAAAGTATATTACTCTTCACGCGTACATACATCAGTTAACCAGGGAGAACGTGGGCCTTCAGAAACATCTGGCCTTAAAACGAAATCTGTACGCATACCAAGACCTATTGGTGAACAGAATATAAGTTGTTCAACAGACCCTGCAGGTCCCAAAGTGTACTACTCCACTCATTTACGCCGCTCAGGTAATCGGGGTTCAAATATCTCATCAACACTAGATACTGGAGAGGAAGAAGGTTATTAGAGTGGATGAGAATTGATGAAATTAAATAACATACAGTATATAGCTATATTTTCTAAAGTACTATTGGGGAAAATTATTTGCTACCAAATGACTGTCATATATGTTTCAGTGTATTTAGTAATAATAAGATTATTCAATTATTCAAACTTAAGGTGTTTTTTTGAGTGTACGCTTCAAAATAAGGTATACTGAACAACTGCATAATTATTCATGAAAAATAAAAGTATATTATATTTTAGAATACTTAGGAAACAAAGCAGAAATCTCACTATTTTTAAAACCAGTTGTTGAAAATGAAGTAAAATACCACCTGCAGACTTTAGATAGCAAAAAAGCATGTGGCTATGATAATTTACATACAAGGTTGTTGAAAGATGCTTGACAATATATCTCAAGTCCATTAACACATTTTTACTCTTTCTATAGAAAAAGGTAAATTTCCAGAAGCTTTGAAAGTGGCAAAGGTGACACCAGTTTACAAGAAGGGACACCACCATTTACCAGGCAATTTACCAGTACAGTACTGGGGAAAATCTTTGAAAAAATGATAAATAAACGTGTAATTGATTTCTTGGAAGCGAATAATGCTCTGTTTCAACATCAGTATGGTTTTCGTAAAAAATATAGCACTAAATTGTCTTTGATTAATCTCACAAACACATTATTGCAATACTTAGATGAAGGTAGAGTAACATTTGGTATCTTTATTGACTTTCAAAAGGCCTTTAATACTATTAACCATAGAATTCTCCTTAAAAAAATGTCACATTATGGAATCCGTGGAATAACTTTGAAATGGTTTGGAGACTATTTGTACAAACGATCCCAGTTTTATACAAGGATGAGATGTCTTTAAATTTGTATATAACATGAGGTGTCCCTCAGAAGTTTGTTCTTGGTCCAACATTATTTCTAATTTATATAAATGATTTACCTAACTCCACAAACTTTTTCAATTTCAGATTATTTGCTGATGACTATGAAACCTGTTTCATACCTTTGACACTAAACAAAAGGAAATTTACTTAGAACTGATAAGTGAAAATTTAGAGAAGGTCCAGGAATGGTGTAATGCAAATCAAGTAACTACAAAAACAATTAACTTACAGAAAACAAATTACATGGTTATTAAATCAAAAGGTCGTGCAATACATCAGAAAGGATCTGTGAGAATATCAGGGTCAGACATTAGTGAGGTATCTGTTGCACCATTTGTAGGCATTCAAATTGATTGCCACCTTTCATGGAAAGAACATATTCAGAAAATAAACAATTACATACGCAAAAAGTAGGCATTCTGTTTAAGGTAAGACATTTTGTACCAAAGCATATACTTGTGTTATTATACAAGACTTTTATACAGCCTCACATCTCTTATACAAAAGTAATCTAAATTGCATATATATTTGTCAAGAAATGGCAGTGATGGCAATCACTTTTAGTCCGATTAGAACAGACTCAAAACCTCTTTTCCAAAGCCTATGAATACTCGATATTTTTCAACTCCATGAACTTTACGTATCAACATTTATGTATGACCTGGTGAAAGGTATATTACCACACTCACTAGTAGAATATTGTCAGATCATACAGCAAAGATATGCAACAAGAGGGAAGGAAAATGGGTTACTCTGTGTACCAAAATGTAAGATAAGGCTAGGACAGTTTAGCATTTAGTTTGTTGGAACAAAGCTGTGGAATAGTCTTCCACATGAAATCAGATTTACATCTTCAAGGTCAACCTTTCGTAGACAACTATCAAGCAACCTTCAACGTAATTGATGTTGTGAGCTTAAAACTTTTTTATGTACTCCATTTATCATATACATGTATTTGATGATCTTTATAGCTTAGGATTAAGCTTTAATGTTTGTTTAATTGCATCTCTTTTTATTTTTTATTTTTTTGTTAATTTATCTATTCATGAATTACTTGTAATCTGTAATACAACATTTGCTATATATATATATTTTTTTTCAATTTTCACTCTACTGTATACTTCATACATCTGATAGTGAATCTTATTTGTGTAAAAATATATATATTTTTTTAATGAAACGTTATTTCTGTAATAATATTATTATAATTTGAAAAAGAAAATTCACTGCTTTTGATATTTTCTCTCCTCAAGAAATGTAAACTATATACTGTATTGTCTTTTAATATTTGTGAATACAAGAGGAAATTAAAATGTTGATATAAAGAAAATAAAGCAAGCATCTTGCCAAAAGAATGGAACTAGGCTCGACTAGCACTTGTGCTAACTTCTAGATCCAATTAGCAACTATATCTTAGTATAAATAGTGCAACTGTAAGACATTCAGTTAAGTGTAATCACGTACTTGATTATTCATTGATCTACACACATGACGACATATTATTGTAAATCCATATATATAAATGTCATGTAGATAAGTACCTTTTTATGTATATGTATTCATGTAATATTATTACTCTTTATATTAATGATTACACTGTCATTCATGTGATGTGTTGTTAATAAACTCAAACTCAAACTCAACTCAAGAATGTAAAGAAAGGACTAAGGGAACTCATCCACACACGACATACATAATTAGTACAACTATTGAATATGATTCGCTTTATATCGTTTACAAGTTTAGACTACATTCCTTCTATTCGTTTATTATGCAGACAAGGCCAAACGTTATTGGCGCAATGTAATGTCTATGTTCTCCCAACACAAACAGAGCAACAACAAATAGTTGTTTAATAGTAACAATATAGCAGACTCGAAGTGTATCAAAAGAAATATTCAAATCAAACATGGCACATTGATGTGCTTGAAACATTTTTGGAAATACACAACATTATCAAAGCTTCTATGGATCGCCATGTGTTCCGTCATATGCGCTGTATTATATTGGGAATAGCCTACTGTCCACGTCTTCCTGATGTGATGATGTGATAATGTGTTATACATTATTTACTGATGGACTGCTGTAATAAAACTTGATCAAGATGTTGGAAAGTCGCGTCTACTCTGTCTATTCATTGCGACTGTGAATTTATCAAATTGACATGTACATATTTGTTTTAGGAATAGAGATGAACATATACACACATCATTTGGGTGTCATTGGGTCATGTAATCAAAATATTATTTAAAGATTAAAATACATTAACTGGAATTGAAATCTGAAACAATATAAGGTGTAAATGGAAGAGAAAGAAGAAAACAAAACTAAGTCTGAACATGATATTATCTGCGACATTGATTGGACCACTTGACTTGCACAATTATTTATACAAATATAGAAATTAAAACCCCGTTAATGCAATTCGCTATGAAACCCAAAGCAAAGTCTACAAGTATTAACTACGTAGTGAGTTCGTATTCTGTAATTTTCTTCTTTTTTCACTATTCTTCGTTTCAAGTGTACTGTTGTATAATGAAAAACAAATAAACAAATTGTAAAATATAAACCCTGCGTTCAACGACCACTGAAATACAAAGCTATCGTTTTCTTTTCAGCTGCTAGGTTAGTGATTGCTCTACGCGTTGATTCAGGATGTTTTTGCTTAAATGAAAATGAAAATGTTATTTTACCTGAATGCTAAGAAAGCATGTGACCGCATAGCGCATCCACATGGTTTCGAACCCGGGTCCTCCCAGTTACGAGACCCCTGCTCTCCCCCCTGAGCCCCCCCCCCCCGCCTTTGCATGCTAATTGCCTGTAAGCTGATTACTCTTTAATGACTCCTGTCATCGTAAAATAGCTCACAAAGTTAAACGTATAATTAATTATAAGTATCGCTTTCACTTGCAATTTATTTTATTTATTTTAGCATGCCCGCCTCTCTAAATGCTATACAGATGATATATAGAGCAGACATAATTCAATCATATTGTTGTCCAAGCAAACATTTTCAATTTTCATGATGATATTCATAATATTGATGATATGGATATTTATGTAACCAGGCGTCTGGTTGCAAGACTAATGAGTCTATTTCATGTTTTTGTGCCACGTGAAATGCTGTATTTCACCCAACGCTATTTATGCAAATATCTTTAACACGTGACCCCACTACCCGGTTAAGTTAAGACTACACATTTTGTAAATACACTTGCTTTATTCCACCATATATAATATGCAAATAACCTTGAAGTCGTGAAACCCGTTCGGCTCCTCGCAGTCCGTCTCACTATTTCAACCTATAAACATCTCCTTCTCTGCGTCCTGTTTTACAGACTCTGCTCCAGGCACAATTATATTTTGATACCCTACACATTCACGTTCTTTACGAGGGCTACATTTACATAGCACCAGTACCCCTTGATTATGACACCATTGGTTCTCTGCATTTTAGATATCCCTATTATTATCAATCTCACACTACAGTTCCAACAATAATAAACAAGTGTTTATTCAAATCAAAGTACGTTTACAAACATAATATGTATGAACATGCTTGGTCTTAAACATCATATTATTTTGAACATTTGATCCACATTTTCCTGGCGGTTCAAAAAGTTTACAAAATAAATATTACTCTGCAGATGGAAGCAGATGCTCGTGGGGAGCAGTGTGACATATTATGATACAGTCTGCATAAAACACATGGCTTGAATAGAATTTGTACAATGTGGAACATGTATAAAACTCAATTGCAACCTAGTTTCTGATATTGTGATAATCACACGGCATGGACGCGATCGAATATGATTATTAATCGAAACTTCTGTTTGAATGCTGTCCTCGTATAAATGATTCAATTAAAACTTTCGCCTTCGTTAATTATATGTAACTTTGCTTCCACTTACGGAGCGACAGATACTCACAGTGCCTTAAGACTTTTGATACCATGCAATGTATATTCACGTTCTAATGAACTGTCAGCTTCCACGTCCAGAATAATGAAGACAGATGTTAGCAATTGGAAACTAACATTTGTTTGCAGTTATACATATCTTTTTATTATTGAGTTCGGATTAGCCACTGATTAAGACCTTCAGGCTGTGGATATTTCTGTATTAAAGGTTTCTCTATTCTGTTCAATACCTTTTCATTGGAGGAAGGCAAAAATGTCACATCTTATCGTTTTTCTGTTGCTGAGTATAAAGATTAGTTGTTTACATGGCAGCGGAAATTTGAAGAATAAAGCTAAACGTAAGTGTAAATTTCCCCTTTTTTCATTCGATAATGAAATAATTGTAATATACTTTTCGTCAATTTAAAATGGTGTTTGTTTTTATAATGAAATATTTTATGAATATGGTAATTGTATTTGATTGTCAGCAATTAATTTCATGAGAATGTATTCGTGGTGTTTGATTCAGTTCATTTAAATCAGAAGGTCGAAATATTCATAGTATTGATACAATATTCGTGTTGCTTGAATATGGGTTTTATACTAATTAAATATATTATCAATGATTGATTTATATTCTTAAGGATTATAGAAGCACATCCTAATGATTACGACAAACAGTATTTTCCAAGTTCGTTTGTTCAATCTATTTTTCTGTGAGAGCTTCACTGTATCATTATATCCGGGTCAAGTTAAGAATTACTCAGGTTGGGACAGAGCTATTTCATTCATTCTTTAACTTCTTTTTTTTTTTTTCTTCAAATAAATGCCTATTCTCGACATACATCTGTACTAATTTCATGCATACTTCTTAAACAAAATTTGCTCTTGATAACCTAAAGAGCTTTTCAGAGGCTTGCTAGGCATAGTAACCACTTATGGATGCAAAGTGGATTCCATTCATAAAGACGCTATAATGCATTGAAGGTGAATTAGCAGTAGTAACAAGGGTTTTTGGAGAGAAACATGCATATATTTTAATACAGTAATACAAATATATATTGCGACTTTTAACACCATTAAATAGACACGCAATTGTTTTAACAGGTAAGAAAACATTTCATAAGTATGTTATGTTACAGAAAGTGTTATGATACATGACATCTGACATTAAACATTAACAAATCCACTTTTACAGATGGTGATTACATTGGTTGCTACTACCGTGGGTGTTTAACTTTCAATTACGACGTCGATTTCTCTGCCGAAATTATTACAACACCAAGCACTTGCACAGCAGCATGCCAAGAAAATGGATTTTCGTTGGCAGGAGTGTACAATCGTTCCAAATGCTCCTGCTCCTGTCAACAAACTTGCCTGACTAAACCACTGTCTGATAGGAACTGCGGCGTACCCTGCCGAAACGACTCAGGTGTGTTTTGTGGGAGTTTTATTGCAGTGTCTCTTTATACAGGTAAGGCGTCAGGTTCTAGGCTAATAACATATTCATGGTTATCAGACTTGCTTATAACATTGAACTTGAGGGCATGAAGAAATCAATCAATGGCTTAGTGGTTAAATTCATTTTAAAAATATGATTACATGTAATTTGAAATATTTTAATTGCTGTGACCCGTTATCTTTTCCAAATGTAAATGTTTTAAAAAATTAAAGAATTCGTAGATTATCATAATAATTCGTTCAGATTCACTCCATGCTAGCTACTCATGTCGGTTTCTGCACAAACACATGAAGACATATCGACTTTTTAGAAATTCTTGACATGGCTTAATCATGAATCATTCTTATTCAGTATCATATATTTCCGGGACAACCCTTTGATAGGCCTTTGGCATTTATTTGTCGTCCCACAACTAGATATTTTTCTGTATAATTAAAATTGTAAAATTATTGTGCCTATTATTGTTTAGGGTTTTCATATTTTATTGTTCTTCATACATTATTTCAGTATATTGCCAATATATTGTAGTCTATAATTGTCATTTTTTATTCAATGTGCATTAGACTGAAAGTAATTGAATTGAATTGAAAGTCATAGTGCAACAGACCAAATTACGTCTACATATTCATTGCTGGTCAAGTATCGTTGCTGTCCAATTTTAACTGAGAACTTTGCAATATTTTCTTGTTTCTTTTCTAACAGTTCACACTGACTCACCAAGTGACGAATGCAGACATCTAGCGGTATTTTCTACAACTGGTAAGAGATAACATGGGATAGAGTAATGCATTCCATTAGGCCAGGTTTTAACTTTTAAACATCGGTTAAAGTAAACAGCCAATGATTTCATTTGACTTTACGTGAGTATCATCTTAATGAGTACCATTTGTTATCATTGTAATCATTAAAAAACCCCAAAAGATTATGTTTAATGTTTGTCAATACCAAAAAAAAAAGAAAAGAAAGAAGTTATCCCACTGTTAAACTTAATACCATGATCGTAAATTTACCAAAAAAATGAATGTTTTATTTGAATAATAAATTTAACATGCATAAACTGTCAATTCTAGATGTACCTCCATATCCATGTCCACTTACATTATGTATGTGCACATTCAAACTGATATTTCTTCCTTTTTTCAGTACCCACTGCAGGACCTACAGGTGGTGTGAACGTTGCCATCCCTATATCTATCCCTGTAGTCATCTGCATCGTTGTAACTATTGGTGTCACACTGGTTTGTCTCCGGCGTCTGAGAGCTCGTAGAGAGTCAACCGCAATCGCTCAACCTACAAGCCTTCAGAAGAAAGATCAAAGCGTTAAGTCTGTCAAACACTATCAAGGGTTGAATGAACCACCCACTGTTCCTGGGCTACCCACCCTTTCAGATGCATACGTCTTGGACCAAACGCCACATGATCCGTCAGGGGAACAATTGCATCACGTCTATGCTGAAGCTGATCAACATGAACGCAATGTCCTGAATCCAGCCGTAGTACACAGCCCACCATTAGCCTCATCCGCCATTGGCCAAAACAAGGCAGGCACAAAGAGAAATGACTTGGATGAGTATCATGAGTACGAATACACCAAACCACCACAACCCGAATTTAAATTGTCTTTTGGGGCAAGTACGACGGATGAAGAGGGATATATTACCCCTAATGTATCTTTATCGGACCCTGTTCCACAAAGGTATTATTCTTCCAGGATACCCAGACACCCTAGGGCGGATGAGGGTATGTCCTTACAAAGCTCTCCACCAACCCTTCTTCCACAAGTGTATTATTCTTCAAAGATACCAAAACTTTCTCAGGCCCTGTCTCCACGAAACCCTTCTCCAACTACGTATTATTCATCTCGTATTCACAAACCCGAGGGCAATTAGGAGCACCATTAATGATGATACATGAATGCTTTCAGATTGAATAAGAACTTCTTTGGATAAACATGAAATGGCATATTAACTGTATGACCTTTATAATAATAATAATAATAATAATAATAATTAATGTAACTTATATAGCGCCAAATCCACTCTGTGGAGTGCTCAAGGCGCATGTAGAAATTAATTAAGAATTAAACAGAAATGTTTTAACATGATTTTTAAAAGAATCAGATGTTATGCACTTTTGTATGGATATGTTAGGTCATTATTAATGACAAGTGGAAGCGCAGTTGGTTACCTTTGTAAGTATATAACAGAACGTTGATTGGGAAGACTTAAAAGCTCACCCTAGACTGGCCCGGCTGCTATTTGTTTTTGCAGGACTTGCGCCACCGACGAGAGAGGACAGTATTTGAGCGCCAAATTGAAGAGACAATAGTTTATTCCGTCAAGGCTAGTCGGCATGAATATTCATGTAGGGGTATAATAAAACGAGCGAACCTGACTTGCAGTTGCTTGTATGGTGCATTTGGATAAACGATGCGCTTGTCATGTAGGTGAAAGTGACTCGAGTTCGAGTCTCGTCAGGATCACATTTTATATTCAATATTGACAAAATTTTCTTTTGCTGAAATAAAAATAGGGTGAAACATTGGGAAAATACAATTCTTAAAGTTGTAGTGTCTCTCAAAGTCTTCAAAAGGGGCCTCTTGACCAGAGCCCTACATAAATGGCGCAATTAAGTCCTGCCAGAAAAAAAAAAAAATACGCAGCGCGGCTGGCTCAGGTGCTTTGAACGAGCACCTAACAATTATTATTTCACTTATTTAATACCTAGAGCAGAGTTGGGGTGCTTTGTTAGCAGAGGAGACGCTCCAGGGGGGGGGGCAAATTACCCCACTTTTTCAAGTACCCCAAACGTGCCCCTTTTCATAGCTGATAAGTGCCCCCTTTTCTTCGTATAGTACCCCTTTTTCTTTCTAATAAGCGCCTCTTTACCTTGTGATAAGTGCCCCCTTTAACCTCAGACATAACTGCCCCTTATGAAATCTAATAATTGCCAATTTTTCGTATAATTAGTGCCCATTTCCCGTTCCAATAGTGCAATTTTTCCTTCTGTAAGTGCCTTTTTCACTTCTGATAAATGCGCCTTTTCCTTCATATAGCTGCGCCCCTTATTCTCTATGATATAATTATGCTTTTTCACCTTCTGATAAGTGCCCCTTTTACCTCTGATTACTGCCCCTTTTGAAATCTGTGCCCTTTTTCCGTGTGATTAGTGCCCATTTTCCGTTCTAATAGTACAATTTTCCGTTGTTATAAGTGCCCTTTTTCATCTCTGATAAGTGACCCTTTTTCTTCGTACGACTGCCCATTCTTCTTTCTAATACGTGCCCTTTTCACCGTTTGATAAGTGCCCCTTTTAAGCTCAGATAAGTGTCCCCTTTGAAATCCGACAAGTGTCCCTGTTTTCATCTGACTGTTGCCCATTTTCCGTTCTAATAGTGCAATTTTTTCCTTTTAATAAGTGCCCTTTTCTCCTCTAATTAATGCCTCTTTTAAGTGCCCCTTTTTCTTTCTAATACTGTAGTATTATTTTCCCTATTGATAAGTGCGCCTTTTGTCTTCTGATGCGTGCCCTACATGCATACCTGTATATATTTAATATATTGTACCTATATACTCCGATGTCGCTAACAAATTGTGCCCTAAAATCCACAAAAGAGCCATATACCTAGCTCCAAAAATCAAAGAGGCTTCACAATAATAGATTCCTCTACTGATATAAGCACAATGAGAGGCAGTGGAGCAGGGGTTGGAGGGGCACAATTCCATAAATTATACAAGAATGAGCAGTGCTCCTAAATCATAACAGGAAGGATGACAATTTTTTCCCTTTTTTTCAAAGCTCGCTCGCTCGCAAATGAATAATCAGACCATTACACTCGACTTCGAAGTAGTTTTTTGTTGTTGTTTTTTTAAAATCTAGAACCATGTTAAGACAATGTGTCCATAATGTATTAATCAGAATTAAGCGGTATACTAATTTCTCAAAGTGGCATTTTCCGCCTTGTTTTTGCCATTTGTAGGTGCCCTCCCCCAAGTACCCCATTTTGTTGGTGCCCTTCCCCCACATTGAAAAACGCTCCGCCACCCTGTTTGTTCGAAAGATGAAAATTACCTTGCATCATCGATATATATTTCGAAATTCCCATAACTATATGTATGACATCTAGGAAAATATAATTTTATATCAATATGGGGAGGAAAGGCTATCGCCATAGAGGTGTAAGGAAGTATAATAGCTCTTCTATTGACGAACAAAGAAGTAGAGTGGGGGCGAAGATGGGGCCCTAAATACTGCTGTGAAATATTTTGTACACATTTGAATTTCAGATTTGCAATTTTGTAAGTAATCATAATATCATCTTGGAAATTGCAAATCCTAAATTTCAAAGATAACATGTCTTACACAATGCATACAGGAAATTAAAACTACACACATAAGTGTACATTCATGTATGATAACATACAACAGAATTGTCCCTTTATCATGTTTACTTGTCTAACGTATTGACTAAGAAAGTTGAAGCACATGAATTCACATGGAATTGTTGATGAAGTAATATGTTTATATTTCCTTCCGTAAAAAATAACTATCATGGCAAGGAAACTTGTTTGAGAAGGTGTAAATGGTATCCGGAACATTGAGTGTGGTTTGTACGCTTGTGCGGTTGACGGTGGGTGTAAGTTTGTAAGCGAGAAGTGTTGTGTGTTGAAGAAAGATATGTGCCTGTATGTGCTCGTTTATTCTTTAGATTGTACATGATGAATACAAGGATATTGCATATTAAGATATCATAAATACTTCAGTCCGGTTGCGGATTTAGCGGGATGGGGGGGGGGGGGGGGGGGGGGGGATCGCATTTCCAACAGGGTATACATTCTTTTGATTTCTTGTACAATAATTTTACATAATGAATTTCGTGATGTCAACAAAAGACATCCTCATATTTTATTTTGTTACACTTTATAAAATATTGTATGATTCTGATGAAATGAAAAATAAAAATTGAATTGAATTGAATCCGGCCCGTGCCCTCCCCCTTTAAGAACGGAAACCTTAATGTTTTTGTTTTTTGTTTTTTGATTTTTGCTTTTCAGATAATTATGGAGGGAAACTGGACCGCCATAACCTACTCCCCCCCCCCCCCCCCCACCCCGACCCTCAGGCCGAATTTTGGAGGTCTGGCGAAAAATATTTTTTTTGGTCGCTACCCCACCCCCTCCACCCCCCCCCCCCGAGACCAAAAAAAGATGGGCCTCCCTTTTTCTAAAGTTGACAAATCTGCATTTGTGTGCCCCCCTTATACAAAATCCTGGATCCGCACCTACATAAGTCTACTGCATGATGAGCACACATTATACTCCACACCAATCACAACATAATCTTGTTTGTAAACACTCCTATTCACCTTTTAACAACCGTTATAATGGCAAATAATTTCGAGTACCTAAAAATAGTGTTAATCAAACATTTTTTTTACATCTTTTAAATGCGACTATATTATGCTATGGTCTCAACTGATCGTGCGTGTTTTTGCACGTTGGGGTCTGCAGCTGCGATCGGTTGTGGACCAACTCCTGCGATTCGTACGCCCTTCTTTTGTCATGGTCACAACCGGTCGTGCAACTATCTGCATCTTATCTTGGGTGTCTTGCTCCCTCCTCATTAAACATACCCGCTCTTACCTGCAAGAACTCTTGAAGGGCTTGTATTGCTCCGTACAGGACGGGTACCTTACAACCGACGCACTATAGTTATGTCACGGCTCCCAATGGAGCCATGAGCTCCGGAAGAAGCCCGTGCATGAAGTACGATGGCTACGCGTGTTACGTGGGTTCATAAGAACACGTAGCCACACGCAGAAATTGTTGGACATGCCCAACCTATGTGTCCAACAGCCTCCCTGTGTGTCCTGCGTGCTCCTACGTGCTTGGGGAAAAACCCACAACGTGCAGACCATTGCGTGCCACGCCAATATATTTTGCTTAATTCGTTGAGGACCACGGAGGTGCAGTACCGGTTGTGACTTACCCTTGTATTGTTTATCAGATAGGGATTGGACTTGACATTAAGTACTTTTATTCTAATCTACATAATCATGATTTTTGTCGTTAAAAAAACCTTTTAAAAATATACTGAGACAATATGTTGTCTTGAGAAGCTTTTTTATTTTCTATTTCTTTTTATTCAGTAATTAGGGATCATTAACAGAGTTAGATTACATGGCATTTTTACCTAAGAACCAATTCTGTTGTGATTAGCCGTTTTTGCAAAGACAGAAAGATGAGCACAAGCAACCTAATTGTTCTTCAAATTCTTGAGACAAAGTATCAATTGATTTCTCCTTTCTTTTTCCAAATTCACGAGAAAAAAGTGTAATTCCTCACTACAGCCATTATTTGAGAGGATATAATGTCCAGAAGAAAACAAATAGAATTGGCTTTCACACATTTTATCTCCAAGGTCATATTCTACTTGAGCGTTGGTCACAATCGGATCTGCCCCTGTCTGCAAATTTTTGCCAAGCACGTAGGAGCACGCAAGACACACAAGGAGGCTGTCAGACATGTCCAACAATCTCTGCCTCCGGCGACGTGTTTTGATGAACGCAGATGACACGTGCAGACATCGTACTTTTTGCACGGGCTTCTTGCGGAAGTCTCAAGAAGCCCTTGGAACCGTACACTGCCACACGGAGCAGTGACATATCGAGCATCTGCTGCACCCTACCTGTACGGGGTGTATACCTTTCCTCAAGAGTTCTTATATGTTAGATGAGGTATGTTTATGAGGAAGGTGCAATACGCCTAAGTAGAGGAGATGCGGAGAGGTGCACTACCGGTTGTGACCACGGTAAACGAAGGAATCGCAGGAGTTAGCCTTCAACCGACAGCAGCTGCGGACTTGCATGTGCAAAAACAAGCACTGTCAGTTGTGACCATAGCATTAGATTGGAATTGAGGTCAAATTCCAATTTAAAAAAGCAGGTCGTATGATGGCGACATAACTAAAGTCCTAAATGCAATGCATTTGGGTATCATAAGTACAGTACAGTCGTTTTACGGAAATGACCTCCCACTAATAGACCTGTTCACAAATGTTTTCAAATGTTATGCATACTTTGAAAACAAAGGTTGCATTTGACAACCTGGAAGCTTTTCAGAGGCTTGTCAGACATAGCAACAAATAATGTATTCAAACTGGATTCTAAGTATAGTATTTCACCATTACTAACAGGTTAATGGAATACCTCGTTACTAGGTCCCCATGAAAGAAACATCCATAAATTTGAATGACTTTGCAACCATTTCTATTGCAACATAAATATTTCAAATGTTCTAGTATGATACTTATGCACTTTATATGCAAAAAGCTCTAAGAAATCCAAGTGGTGGAAAGTGTTGAAAAATACCCCAAATCAATGATAATTATTTTCCATTTTCTATAACCACTAACAATACAACTATACAAACAGATTGGGAAACGGGGTTTCAGCTGGCGCACATTCTTTGTTGTGTGATTGCCCAACACAACAACGTGTGCCTAATTTGTCTAAGCTATGTTTATACATATCGATGACTTTGGCTTGAAAGGACGCCCTCTGAAGAAAACAAATAATGACATTTCAAAATAAAAACAAAAATACCTGTTGGCCTATATGTGGTGATATGACACGATACAATTAATTAAGATTATGAACATTGGAGAGAGAGAGAGAGAGAGAGAGATAAGTGGAGAAGAGCTATAGCTATTTAAATTGGCAAGGGTGGAGGTTTGCCCCCTGACAAATATCCGACCAATAAAAATATTTTGATTTGATAAAAGGTTTATTTACATGTTTCCTTTCGCCCTACTCTTTCTTTCTTTCTAATTAAGTTTTTCATCACCCCCTCTCTCTCCCTCTAGTTTCGCCATTCGATTGAGGGGATGGGGGCATAGGGTTAGCATTTAGCTAAACCACTGGTTTGTAATAATGACTTTCTACGACAGTTGCTCTGTGCTTTATTTCGTCAAAGTCTATAATATTATGGGTAGGCTTGCAATATGAGTTTTAAATAGGGTATGGGGGATAAGGTGGGGAAAGTTATAATATTTGGTCCAGGATTGAAATTAGACATTTGGTTAATGTCAGATATTGATCACGATTCGCATGAGTACGTGTCGTACATTCTGATGTCCTTATACATGTATATTGTAATTTTGTCTCTTTCTGTACATAGGAAGATCCCGGCCTTTCAGATCTTTGCCAACACTGAAGATACGTAAAACTGCCATATTTAATAACGGTTGCTTTTTATGAAATGTATACACTATGCTCATAGCAATGAGCATTTTTATCAATTTAATAAAGGTATTTTTTCTGCGTGGTCACAATGATGCAATTTAATTTACTCACACTTCCCCACTTTTTCTTCCTCCCTCTCTCTCTCACTTTATATTTATCGTAAAAAAAAAAAAAAAAATACAAAATACAAAAAAAAAAAATATTTATATAGCGCAGCTACTATTTGAATATACTCTACTGCGCTTTGCTGGAGACTCCTAAATGCTTACACTATATAAACAGAACTAATCTTCTTAAAAGCCTCTGAAAACAGATGGGTCTTCAGTAGAGATTTAAAAATGGGGACTGACTGTGCTTTCCTTATTGCAAGAGGAAGTTAGTTCCAGAGTTTTAGAGCAGCACAGCTAAATGCACAATCTCCAAGAGTTGCTTTCGTTTTGACATGAGGCAATTTAGAAGCAGTTTGTCTTATGAACTTCGTAAGTTATGTGTTATGTGCTATGCAATTTAAAAGATAATAATTCAGACAAGTAATTTGGGGCTTGACCATTCAAAGCTTTGTAAATAAGCAAAAGTAACTTGAATGTGATTCTGTACTTTATTGGCAACCAATGTAACTTCATCAAAACAGGAGTGATGTGAAAATGATTTGAGGAATTGGTCACAAGTCTTGCACAGGCATTCTGAACTCACTGCAACTTCATGGTATGGGAATCTGACAAGCCAAACAATAATCCATTACAATAGTCAAGTTTACTACTAATAAATGCATTGACAAGGTTTTCAGTGTTTTTGTGATCTAAGTATTTACAGATGTGACGCAAATTATATAACATATAAAAAGCAAATGTGCATGTGTTGGATATCTGTGTCTCCATGTTTAAACGAGAATCTAGCCATACACCAAGATTCCTAAATTATGCAAATAACATGAAGTATAATTGGAATTCTATTAATAATAATGAAGTACAAGTCGAAGAGGGTTAGCATATTCCCAGGTGCTAGGCAGTGAGCAGTCACCACACAAAAGAAATTCAAAGAAATTTGAAATTCAAACGAGGCAAAGTCCCTTAAATAGGGCTCGTATGCGTGAGTAGCCATCTTTTCAAAGTGTACAGAAAAGAAAGTGGTCATGTTCAAACAAAAAACATCAACTCACATAAAGATCAACGAGCTACAAATCGATCATTCATAAAACACAGGATGCAACTTGGATCCAAAAATCACAAACATTCCAATAGCTAAAATAAGAGCAGGTTCTGTGATTTAAACAATGTCTAAAAGAAAAAAGGGAGGGGATCTTCAGAAGAGATCTAAAAAGGGAGGGACCCTCTTCGACTTGTACCTCATTATTATTAATAGAATTCCAATTATACTTCATGTTATTTGGATAATTTAGGAATTATATTACATAACATTCGTACAAGTCTTCAGAGGGTTAGCATGTTCAAAGCTTTAAATCACAGAAGCTGTGAGAAAGAGGACTTTAAAAATTAAAGACGTAACAGAGGATATCGGTAGTATTCATGCTTTTAATCATAATAGAGAACAGTGAACATGATAAAAGCAAAGATTCATGTACTCAAACAATACAATCCTTTCCTGTCTTTTCTTCTCACTTTTTTTCCCCAACATTCTCACTAAATCAAATAATCCTACAATTCAAACATATCCCTTTCGTATTCTTTATAGTTTGGGATTTTCAACAACTTAGCGATTTTCAATAGAGACCACTTAATTCATCTGTGGCACAAAGTTATGTGCAAAAATAACGTTAAATAGAATAACTCAAATCATGTAGTTTGTACATATTGGTAACATAAAATTACTCAGACTGACTTAAAATGGTTGATGCAAAAGTTTCTACTTCATTAATCGGTTTGTAGTAGAATGTTTGGAACGTTTTGGCATTCGACCAGTCTGCTTTCCTCATGATTTCTTTCAAGGTAACTCCATGAGCAAATGCAGAAGAAGTGGTCGCACTTCGAAAACTATGTGCCGAAAAGACTGAAGTATCAATGCCTGAGGCAGACAAGGTGAATTTTAACCATCTAGCCAAAGTACTGGATGTAACAGATTTGTGAGGTTTTTTGGTTGAAATAAAGAGCTTTGTTTCACCATGCTCTTCACGAAGAGGTTTAGTGCGAGTGATGTATTCTTTGAGAGTTGACAATACGCACAGTTTCTTATTCGAAGGAAAAGTTCTACCGTCTGATTTGCAATACTCCTTTTGGGAGTTGTCGTTTTCAAAAGATCCATAACCTGAAAAACTGCACGATCATCTGATATGTGCATAAATGAAATGTCTAAAAGACTCAGCGTCTGTGAATGTTGCGCGGTCACGAGTGCAACTAAAGATACAAGTTTTTGACTCAGTTGTAATAAAGAAAGCTGACCATTTTCTGGGATTGAACATAAATAAACTAGAACTTGAGAAACTCTCCAAGTGTTCTGATACCTTGGTTTAGGTGGATTCGCATTAAATATTCCCTTCAATAGCCTAATAACCATGGGGTGTTTGCCAACTGGAAAACATTCAATTGGGGGAAGAATTGAGGAGAGGGCAGAACGATAAGAATTAACAGTAGAATACGATTTTCCCAAACTCTGTTGAGAGCTAAGAAAATTAATCACGTTAACAATACATGACTTAAGGGGATCAAGCGATTGTGTATGACACCAGCAAAGCCATTGTTGCCAAGCGGATTCATACTGCTTGTTGGTTCCATCTCTCCACGAGAGGGCGATGAGACTTGAAGCGTGTTCCGAAAGGCCCTCTGAGCGCCAACGTTGGTTGAGATAATCCAAGCGGTTAGCTGGAGGTTGGGGAACGGGTTCGGGTGTTTTACTAGAGAGTTCCTGGGTAGTAGGAGAGGTTGGCGATCAATAACTGAAGAATCATGGGATACCATGGTTGAGCTCGCCACAGAGGAGCTATGAGCAAAGCTTTCTCTACGTTGTCCACTCGACACTTGTGTAGAACCCTAGTAAGAAGACAAAATGGTGGGAAAAGATAAACATTCATTGAACTCCAAGATATAGAAAAAGCATCTGCTGCGAATGCTTTAGGGTCACGTTTCCACGAGACATAACATGGTAATTGCTTATTGAAACGAGAAGAAAACAGATCAATGTCCGGGTCTGTATTGAAATGACGACAGACTGAAAATAATAATTCTCATGAATAGGAATTGAGAAATAAGCGTCTTTGATAGTCAGACCCAACTCCGTAATACCGAGCACAGGTATATACTCCGAAAACGGCGTATAGAACAAGATGAATATAGAGCCCTCATCGCTCAGTATGAGACAGTGTGTACAAAAGGCATGTGGAAAATCTTGCAAAGTCGACCTGCCAACGATATACATATTCTTAAAAATAATGCTGCGTGTCAATTATCTTCAAAATCCTTGACTGATTCGTCATATGAAGTGAATTTCAAATGACAAACATTTGAAATAAATATATCCGCAGCATTATTTTTGAAAAATATATTATCAACAGCAGGTCGACACTGCACGATTTCCCCCATGCCTTTTGTACACACTGCCTCGCACTGAACGATGAGGGCTCTATATTCATCTTGTTCTATACGCCGTTTTCGGAGTATATACCTGTGCTCGGTATTACGGAGTTGGGTCTGACTGTTTGAGGTCAATTGAAGTAATGAAATCAGATTTCATCATAATGTCTCGAACATTTCTAAATGTTTTCATCTTAAAATGTTCATACTTTACGAACGAGTTCAGATTTTTCAGATTAATGATAGGTCTGCAATCTCCCGTCCTCTTAGGAATAGTGAAAATAGTAGACAAGAAAACAATCATGTTTTGACGTTTGCCGGATTGCTTTTTTCTCGAGAAGAGAATTGATTTCCTTGTTAATTGCCTCTTTCTTCCAAAGAGACAATATAATTGCTCGGTGAACGAGGTTGATAAGGGAGAGAAGAGAAATCAATTTTGTATCCACCGATTGTGTCGAATACCCAGGGATCAGACGTTAGACGAGACCATTCATCTCTGAAAAACCTGAGCCTTCCTGAATTGGAAAGGTCACTTACTAGTTTTTTAGATGACGTTTGTCATTTTTGAAGCGAGGTGCACTTGACCTTGCAGGTGGGGCTCGGGAAACCGTCGCTGGACGGTGAAAGTCTACTTTGTCATTGCGACCAAAATAATGACGATCCCTCGAAAACCGGGGACGATCCTGCCGATCATGGCGATAGGGTTCGGTTCGTTGACTGTTGTGCGGTCGTTTCACCTTGCCCGAGATCCTTTGGTTAACTTGGTATGATTCACTGACATTTTTCAATGTGTTTTGGAAATCGTTTCCAAATAGACACTCTGTCAACGGAGTGGATCGACTACATATGCCCCTATACTTAGGGTTGAAAGAGTGTTTCAGATCTTCTCTTCGTTTCAAGCTCATTTCGTATGAAGCAAAGAGTAATGCCATCGAGGGCGAAACGTTTGACACGAGTAACATCGATATCGCGCTTCTCCGAAGACGCGTTATGAAGCTCCGAAAGAATCTCGCCGTAAGGAAGTATCCCTTTCACTACGTACCCTTGTAGTTTCTGAGAACGGAGGTCTCCCATACTGGTCTTGGGTGGAATGGTACCCCAAAGCTCCTGGGGAATCTTTGGGGCGCAAACCGAAGGAGCGTTTTCTGGAGTCAAATATTGCTTAGCAATATTCTCTACGCTTTCTTTCTTTGGAGGTAACGTAACGGCCTTGGTTAGACAAGTTGCCAAGCCGTCAAATACCGCTGAACGAAAATCAGAAGTGCCTTTGTAAAGGTCACCATCTTCATCCAGAAACTGATCATTTAATTTGGGCTGCACGGCCTCAAATCCTCGTTCTGGATCGTAGCTGGCTGCTGCTCTGCTGGGGGATGAGCACAGGCTGGTATCAGCGAAAACACTCAGCAAATCCTCGTCTTGGTTAAATACCGGAGAATTGCTCCCATGCATCGCACGTAGAGCTGTCTCATTCTTGTTTGTGGAAAACGCGTCCACAAACCGAGTCATGGTACACGAGATTTTCTTAAGTTCGTCCGACTGGGCCGCAAGTTTCCTCTCTAAACTGGCCCGATCGTCTCCCGCATCTTTGGCTGCCAGCGGTTCGGGTTCGAAGAAACTCTCCTCCGACTGCATGCTTGAACTGATATGATGGACATACCGATGAACGTCTTCACACTGCCGTGACACAAAGGAAAAGATGGCTACTATTTATTTATTTTAGGTTTTAATGGCGTTTATCAGCTACTAGGGCTATGTACGCCAAAAGCTACTTTTATGCTTTGAAACTAATTTAGTTCTGGTAATAAACATACATATACCGGAGTACTTATCGAGAACAAAGTATGAAAAACATTTTTTCTTTAAACAGGACATACCTGAGCTATACAATATCTATATTTAATTAAACAAGTCTCATTTTCACACGTCCACCCCACCCAAGCGTCACCCCGTGAGGTCCGGCTCCGTCTTGCCGCTCCGTTCACCGGCAATTTAAGGGGCAAGCCCGGCCGGCACATAACTCACAGAGAGCTAAAAGATGGCTACTCACGCATACGAGCCCTATTTAAGGGACTTTGCCTCATTTGAATTTCAAATTTCTTTGAACTTCTTTTGTGTGGTCTCACTGACTAGCACCTGGGAATATGCTAACTCTCTGAAGACTTGTACGAATGTTACGTAATAGAATTTCTCACAGTGCTTGTCGGTTTACACCTCTGCATCTCCAACTGTTATAATATTATGGTTAATATTCAGTTTTGCTACTTGTATGGATGTTCCAACAATGAGAAACTCAGTTTTTTTGGTGATTAAGCATTAGCTTTCTGTAAAGGAGAATAAGCCAGTTCGTATATGCAATCTGAGCATGAGCAGATAAAGGTCATCTGTACCAAATTCTAAAACCCACTGACACTAATATTTGATATGCGCTCATGAATGTCATGTAATCATTATTCAATTATGCACTAATAGTGCATTCCATGATATCCAGGTGGAAGTATTCTTTTTAAAGGGGGAAACAAAAGCTATTCATGAGGCCCCTGAAGTGCACATAAAGGGACCCTCCATGTCTAAAATAAATGTGGAAATTTGGGGTCATTTGTACCATGCGCTAACTACGAACTGGTCTATAGCCGAGGAAGTGTAGATTCGTAATTACGAATCTACGAGGCGTAGCCGAGTAGATTGGGAATAGCGAATCTACACTTCCAAGGCTGTTCTCTGACTTAAACCATTGCTATGACGTCAATCTATTCAATAAAGTGTAGATTATTTTTACGAATGTACTGTTATCGGTAGCAATGGTTTAAGTCGGGGAATAGCGAATCTACACTTCCAAATACATTCGTAAAAATAATCTACACTTTATTGAATAGATTGACGTCATAGCAATGGTTTAAATGCTTATATATCCTTATTCGTTTTTGTCACCTCGTATTACATTAACATACTTTTTTGGTTTGTTTAAAAAACGGTGGCACATTTCAAGTTTTTATCGAATAAATCACGAGGTTGAAGAACAGAGAGTTTCGATTCATGAATTTCAATCAGCATGATCAGGTACAAACAATATGGAATGTTTGTTTCATGGAAGATAAATAATAATTTTTCTCACTTTTTCATTGAATTTGACAACAAAAATGAAATCATATAATCATTAACAACAAAAATACTGTTACATTCTTACTCCATTTTAGTTAATCTTATTTTTTATGTAATAAGTTAATGGGAGTAAAATTATATATATAATATATAAAATATGTAAATAAGAAAGTTTTTTACATGACTTGTATGTCACTCTCTTTTAAAGGCTTTTACAATTTAAACGTGTCTGTTTAACCCGTCATTTATTTACTTCTGCGACATGATAATGTCATAACGTGTATTTGTATTACACTCTACTCTCATGGTATGATCACTTTATATATTGCAAACAAAAATTGAGAACAGTGAGTGATATTTTTGTGTATCTTCTTCTTTTTTAGATTGAAACTTCTTGGTAGATCATCATGCTCAATATGAGGAAATTCTGGAGGCGATTCACAATCCCAGACCACTCAGACCACTCAAAACAAAACAACAACAAACAAACAAACAACAAAAAAACAAAAAAACAAAAAAATGTATAAAAACAAAACCAAAAAAAAATACCAAGCAAAAAATAAATGTTAAATCTACAGTGAGGAGGAGATCCTTTAGAATCAGTTTTAACTTTGGCAGTGCCTCCTATAACCTTGGTATGGTTTCAATTGCATTGAATACATGATGGAATATGCAAAACACCAACAAATATGACACTTTTGAATGATAATTAGTATATAAACTTTGAACCCCCCCCCCAAAAAAAAAAAAAAAAAAAAAATGAATAAAAAAAAACATTTCAACAACTGTTCCAAAACAATATGTCGCCTTTACAAAGTGGAAACTTCAGTTGCATGTGAGTTTTGGCTTTCTAGTTGTCATTCAAAAGTGCCATAGATTCTGTTTTTGTTAACACCTATAAGGCATATATACACGTCTTAAGATTTCGATTATTTTTCTTTTCTTTAATAGAATGAAAAAACCAAACTTGTATGCGTGGACTTTTCCTCGGTCAAACATAAAGTCTGACTATATTGTCTTTTTAACTTAAAGTTAAATAACGGCCCTTGACATGAGAAAAGCAAAGGATTTTGATGTTTCTATCAATATTACAGCTGTTGCCGGAAATGATTAAATAACGCAAATAGTAGTAAATTTGATCAGTTAGAAAATGATTATCATATACAATGTAGTATTTCGCACATACCTCTGTTACCTCTCCGTTAAAACAACCTTTTATAATACAGCAATAGCGGCTGTTTGGTAAAAACAACCAAACAAACACAACCAACAACAATGAAAGGTTGTTAGATATTCCATTTAATTTAAAGAAATACTGGAGAAGAATATATATATATATAAATATGTATATATATATATTCCACCTGAACAAATAAACGAAAGCGCTTGTGGAAACCTTTTTACTGCTGTGTCTTATTTGTCTCTGAGTGAAGTTTTTTTATTGATTGATTGAGCTACGCAACGTTATTCTCGCATTTCTTTCACATTATATCTATATATATGAAGAGCTTACTTGCAAAAGGCCCTAAATCCATTTTTTATCATATGGCACTTTTTTATATGCCTTAATAGAGATTCACCATGTGCATCAAACTGGCTATATTTCAACTTCTAAAAGTTTCAGGAAGTTTGTTAAAAAATGAGATGAAAATTATGTTTTCTTTCAAAAGGCCCTAAATCCAAAACACTTTTCTTGCAAAAAGCCCTATATCCATTCATCTATCCTGCATCCTGATTGGCTAAGAGAATAGGTTTTTGGCATGAATGACCAATCACGCGCCTCCACACAACACACAACCATCTATCCAGAGACTCTGTGTGAGAATCTTTCCAGCTTTTTGACATTTTTTATGGGAATTAAATACACAACATTCCTTAGTTTATCAAGATCTTGAAAATTACTACAACAATGGAGCTTGCAGATATAACCAACAATCCCAGAAAAAAAATGAAATGAAATGAAATCTTATTGGATGTACATGAGTAGGTGATATGAGGATGGTGTGATATTGAAAAAGGTTCAGCAGGTGCTGTTAACTCTAATGACATGAATAATACAACCATGACAAAGATGATGGTGATGATGTTACTGTTAGTGATGGTGATGTTGATGATGACAGTGATAAATGTGATGATGGTAGAAATGGTGATAGAGATAATGATAATAGTGGTGGCAATGATAATGGCGATAAAGGTATTTACGATCTCCATAATGACGATGATGATGGTGATGGTTATGATGGTGATGATAATGGCAATAATGAATAACAACAATGATGATTTTGGTTATGATGATGTTGATGCTGATTTCATTCATGTGTATGATGGTGTGATGCTGAATGTTCTGATGATGGTAATGGTGTGATGACGATGGCAATTATACGGGTGATAATGATGGTATTGGTTACGTGATGTGATGTTGATTATGATGATGCACTCTGGATACAGTAGATATTGTTTTTATTTTGAGCAAATCTGCTTTATTAAGGGCAGATAATGACTGGCTACTGTCAGTAGACAATACAAATTATCTTTGGAATCGACTTAAAAATGTTGCTATACCAGGCAAGGTTTATCCGAGCAAAGCAAATATTTTATGCAGTTATCTAGAGCAAGTCTGCTTTATTTTTAAGGTCAGATGATGATTTTCGATAAGTCACCCCAATTATCTTTCGAAGTTTAAATTTTGATTGATTTTATAATGTTGCTATATCAGGCAAAGTTTATTATAACCCATTGAACATAGGCAGGTGGAGCAGCACAAGAGGTTAGGTGAACAAGGGCGGTGGATTTTTGTTTCATTAGAAAGATTTTTAATGCGTAAATTACTATTATCATTCAAGACTTTTCTTGCAAAAGGCCCTAAATCCCACTTTTCTTGCAAAAGGCCCTAAATCCCAAAAAATAATAAATATAAAAAATCATATAAAATATTTGACGGCCGCAGGATTTTTAAAATTGTGATTATTGTTACTTGGGATGATGTCTCTTAAACATACATGAAGATCTTCTTGAATGAAATCATAGAACTGTGTGAAACAAAAAATCTCAATTTACTAAGAAGTAGGTAAAGTGGATTTAGGGCCTTTTGCAAGAAAACTCTTCATATATATATATATATATATATATATATATATATATACATGTATATATGTTATGGAAGGTTTTTTATTTAAATTATGTTAAATCTAATGGACTAATTTAAAACGAACTTGCCCATCGATGAGTTTGAGGCCATCAGCATCTCATTTTGAATGCCCATTTCTTAAATACTATTGTCTGCTCCTAGTTTAAATGTGAAAGACACGTTTGAAAAAATGTGTTGCAAATTGCAGTGATAATGAATTTGCGAAATATGGATTGTGCTCATAGCCTCCAGTTCAAACCTGCTGTTACGCATTATTTTATTATTATTTTTTTTAATCCCCTGACGAGGGATATATTATTATAAAAAAAATAAATACATATTACACAGTTGACATAAGTGAACATATTCATTAAATATAATACGACGATTATACATGACTTGGGTTCAAATCAGTTCTTATTTTGTAAGCTTACTTTTCTTCATAATTTTCTTAATCTTCCAAACTATTCCACTGAGAGTTTAAGTTGTTTTCTTTTTTATGATATATTCACATTTTCCATGAGATCTATGACTTCAAGGGTTTGTGCCCGATAACTAGCTACATGTAGATTCCCAGAAGAGCAGAGCAAGTCGTACTGAATAGCCATCTTCTAAAGTTAAACCCCCGCCTAAGTCGTTTCCTAACAAGGCCGGGCCTAACTTGTGGTCGCCGCCTATTTATGTTTGCTACTCACACAAAAGTAGCCTAGTATAATCAGGCCGTGGTTTAAGCCTGTCCGAAACATTAAACGCGGATAAAAGCATTGTGACGTCATCTGCACATGATTGCGCGCAGGCATGCTGTAGAACATTATGAAGTGATTTGTCATCCGACTAGCACATACAATAAAGTAAAACAACATTATGTCCACAATCTTAAATTTCATGTGGTGTGTGTGGGGGGGGGGGGGGGGATACAAACCTCTCTTCTATTTCTCAACCAACTCACAGGTAGATGTAATCAAGTATGGATGGAGATGTTGCTCTTGGTGTTTCGCATATCTATATCTATATATATATACAAATGTATATATATATATATATGTGTGTGTGTGTGTGTGTGTGTATTCTTTTTAAAGCAAACACAAATATCAACATTCATATTGCCATTGTAAATATCATACAAGATGTGATTTTTTTTATAGCTGATGAATTAGTATATGAGGCAACAAGAAATCCCATAAACAAAACGATGATATAATTATGGCTAATCAAGCCTTTTAAGAAGGTATCGTACACAAACGCAAAGACATACAAATTACATATATATACATGATATAAATAGAGACAAAAACCCAAACACGAACACGCAACACATACAAACGTACGAAATCCATGAAATTGAAGCCCCCCAGATGGAATTGACCTCTCAAACAGGCTACTCAGCAGTGTTGCCACAGCTAAAAATCGGAATTATGCCAAGCTCGTCGCAAATTATGCTAGATTGAGAAAAATTATGCTAGGTCCATTTGAAGCGTAACTTGAACTTTTCCCCTCCAAATTATGCTAAATTGCGCTAAATTATGCTAGATTTACTTGAAGGATGATCGAGGATCCATAATACCTCAGGCTCCTCCCATCCCCCCCCCCCCCCCCTCCCCCTCCCACATCCGAACGAACACCCTGGCCTGTAGGTAGCCTACCGTCTAAAACGGCTTTTATTTAAAAAAAATAAAAAAATAATGGAATGACTTTGTGGAGAGGCAGCTACTCTAGTAGTACATTTATTTTCAAGGGGGGGGGGGGGGGGGGCAAAGCCGACAGAGTGACAATGAAAATGAACAATGAACAAAATAAGTAGCCAAAACAAACCGAAAAAAAATCCATTACCTGAACTATGGTGGTGAAACAACATACCAGAGTTGTAGTTGATGGGGACGCAGTTACTGGTTCTACTCTCGCTCTTGTCTACACTAACCGTCCTCCTTCCTTCATCCAGGTCGGCACTGTGAGCAACCCAGTGACGTCAGATCATCATGCTGTGTGTGTCCGTTTTTGCTCGCGGGGGCCATCACCTCAGCCAGCTGCCATGCGGTCTTTTTTTTTTGCAGACCCATCGAGGAGACTTTGCTAGACTTCGATATATCATTCATCTTATCCCATGGCGAGTCATGTAAAGAAGGAACGTAGAAAAGCTTATACTGGTCATATGTGAATTTTCTGTTCTCATGTGATGACAACTGACGTAGATTTTGGGCCTTCATCAGAACCCGTAAGAACTCACTTCCTCCTCCACAGTTTAGGCATAATGATGTAGCTCTTTCAAATCCTGGGGAAATTGCAAATGCCTTTAGTTCATATATCAGTTCAGTGCTCAGCCATCAAGTTCCTTTGCCTGATGATCCTCCTACTTGTTCTTTACCTATTCCTCATCTTTCCAATCTTTCTGTATCTACTACACAGGTTTACTTGGCTCTTCTTCGACTGCGAAAAACAAGTCTCGTGGACCTGATGGTATCCTCTCCAGCATTCTTCGTGAGGTTGCCCTGGAAATACTACTCCCTTTTTCTATTCTATTTAATACTTCCCTAGGTTGTGGCAAGGTTCCATCCTCGTGGAAATGTGCAAACATCACACCTGTTTTAAAAGGCGTGGACAAATTAATTGATGGGCTGAGCAATTCAAGGAGATACTTAATAGGCACCAACCAGAACCAGAACCAATCTTGCTCAACCCAATGAACCATCCGATGTTCTTCCAATTGCAACACAGCCATTTACTCCAACAGAAGTGAGGTATGCCATTATAAGAATGAAGAACAACAAGGCACCTGGCATTGACGGTATAACAGCCGAGATGTTAAAGGCATGAGATCAGGCTGTGGTAAATTGGATCCTTCCGATTTGTAACCAGGCTTGGACGAATGGAGATGTACCACAAGATTGGAAAGATGGCACCATTGTGTGCCTACCAAAGAAGGGAAACTTATCGGAATGTGACAAATGGAGAGGAACAGCCCTTCTTTCTATTCCAGGCAAGATCTACTGTCAAATGATATTGAATACACTGAGAAATGTCATTGATGAGAAGCTGCGAGAAGAACAAGCAGGTTTCCGGCCCAAGAGATCATGCACCGAGCAAAAAGATCCTTTTTGCCATAGCAATCGACTGGGTCATGAACAATGCAACCGTAGAGACAGGGATTGCTTGGATGGATGACCGAAAAATCTCAGACCTAGACTTTGCTGATGATATTGCAGCACTTGGGAATAGTTCATCTGAGCTGCAGGAACTAGTGGATGCAATAGGCGAGAATGCAGGACGACTGGGTTTGATCATCAGCCAGAAGAAGACAAAAAAAAACATGCTGATAGGAACTCATCATCCTCTGCAAGATGTCTTTATCGGCCAGCAGAAAGTTGATGTTGTAGAAGATTTCACCTACCTAGGCAGTTCTGTAAACAGCCAAGGGGGTATTACACAAGAATTTAATTGTAGAATTGGAAAAGCATCAGGGGCTTTTAACCAATTAAATAAAATATGGTCAAACAGAAAGTTCTCCCTTAAGACAAAACTCAGATTCTACAATAAAAATGTTCTCTCTACTCTTCGCTATGGATCTGAGACATGGGGTCTTAAGACGTCTAAAAACACAAACTCGATGCCTTCGATTCGAAATGCCTTCGCAGAATACTGCACATTAAATGGAATGACTTTGTAACCAAAGTTAACATTAAATGGAATGACTTTGTAACCAAAGTTAACAGAGAAGTTAGAGAAAGAACAAAGCATCCTCCAGTATCCGATGTGGTTTGCAAAAGACGCCTTAAGTTTTTGCATCAAGGCTTCCATCTTCCCGCCGTGCCAATCAGGCTCTCCGGTGGACCCCCAAAGGGAGAAGACATAGCGGCAGACCAAAGATGAACTGGCGACTAACCATTCAAAGAGATCTTAGAGGCTATCTTGTGAAATGGAAAGACCTCATGCGTCGGACGACGTGGGAGTCTCTAAGTCTAAGTAAGTAAGTACCGCCCTGTTACACTGACCTCTGTTCTCTCTAAGCTTCTTGAGGGTTTTGTTATAAAAGCCCTTCAGGAACATGTCTACACAAATGGACTGCCTAATCCTGGGCAGCACGGTTTTGTCTCTGGTAAGAGCTGTGTGACACAGTTGATAAATGTTAATCATCAGTGGAGCTGCACCCAGACAAGACCCATGCTCCCAGAATTGATGCAGTCTTTTGGGATATGTCGAAGGCATTCTCGGTAAGCCACACCTTCCTTTCAAGCATTGATAATTCGCTCTGAATTGCTCACTTGGTTAACTTTATGTTGGATCACGTATCATTGTGCATATTCTAATCAAGCGTGTTCGTGCGTGCGTGCGTGTGTGTGTATGTGTGTGTGAGGAGAGGGATGAGAGGAGAGATAGATTGGAAATCTGGCCTCCTCCTTTTTACTTTCAAACTTCCATAGGCACGCTGTGCATCATCACCACCCCTCCCCCACTCCCTCTGACGTTTGACTCCTAGCCCGCTTTATCTTTTCCATGGATCAGCTCAAGGCCGCTCGAAGACAATTTTATATAGGGGAGGGGGTGGGGGATGCCGGGCCATGCCCCCTTAATGTCAACAAACTTCTCATAATAATTATCAATCAATACACCACTGAGCAATAGTGAAGTGATTATCTTCCTCGATATACAGATAATCATGATAAAGTTTTGGCAAAATATAAGCGGTAATGGAAAAAAAAAATATCAGTGGGATCTCGACTGTGTCTTCTTCTTTGTAATGACTTGTATTGACAAACTATACAATACAATGCACGTATCATAATGTTAATTTACTGGCGTGATCCTATTGACATAATCCCAAAAGCGTAAGACTATGTAATTGTTAATAATGATAACACCAATGATGAACATTAATTTGAACATTCATTTAACATTCATGTCTATGAAATATATGTCTGTAGAGATGATGACATAGAAACCAACAAATCAATGCAAATCAAATCAAACATTTTGAAAATGCCAGTTTGTCGGAATTGACCCTCCTGGCACCATTGAGAAAAGAAATATATATCGAGGGCATACAGGTAGTAATTCAACACGAAATACAAAGTGTATCAAGTTACTTTTTATGAAAAACCTCTAGAGGATTAACAATGTTAATGACAATATATAAGGTTTCGTAGCTTATTATGGTTATTGAATTGATTTTGACTTAAATGCGGAAGCACTGAACTTATGGTCGTTACACTTTCGTCCCATCACGTACCAAGATATTCAAGAACTTTGGACTTGGAACACAATGCAGGGACCGCGGAACCGGGGGGGGGGGGGGGGGGGGGGCTACAGCCCCCCCCCCCCCCACCCACTTTTTTCAGTAAACACGTGCAAACGTATGGCAGTACACTTTCCAAGACGTTCCGCGGCCCCTGCAATGTCATTTTCTTCTCCTTTAAAGGCATTGAGTAACTTTGTGGAGGCTTGATTTAATAAATTGTTGAATATTGATATCTGTCTTGTATAATGATGTTCAGAATGATAAATAAATAGCCAGGCATAGAAAGGTTTTCAAATATATAATGCTATTATTAAGATATCTGCGACTGAATACTCCCATTTACGAAAGCGTATGGCCATACGCTTTAGTCTAACACTGAGTCAATGGGGAAAATGAGTCTGGCATTTTCCGGTCACTTGCATATGTTTACTTTTGTGAAGCACATGATGATTTTGAAGTGCTTTTTTCCACATGGGCTTCATTTTACAACATATTACATACACTGATAACATGTAAGGCCAGAAAGCTCAGATTTTATCAATCCTCCACAAAGTTACTCAATCACTTTAAGTGTCATCACGATCTGTTTTCAACTAAACCAACATTATTCATGTTAAAGACTTCCGGGTAATATGTCGAGCGCATACTGACGTCGCCTTAACCATGGCCTGGAGACCAAATAACGCTCCGTTAAGATTTACATCTTCTTAGACACTGCACTCTACTGAATGAACGTCTGAGTCAAAAGAGCTGCTATATTACATCCTTTGTTATGAAAGATCAGATTGTTCCGACTCATGCAGTGTTAAAATGTATGCAATGATATTAATGTTTCACTTATTTCTACAAATGACACCTTTTGAACCAGGTTTTTCACTTGATAACCTCGATGAATTCCAGAGGCACAGGAGATTATCAAAAAGTAAGTATCACATTCTTCTTTTGGAGGGGGTGGGGCTGTCTAGGGAAAATTACCTTTATTCTCTTTGCAATAATTCCATAATTTATAAGGACATTGTTATACAAGCTTTTTAAAGGATATTTTTATTCTTTCTTAAATATATATATATATATATATTTCCAGTAAGTAATATAAGCCTTGTTGATATTGTGAAGTATACTAATTTTGTTCTACCGTTTCATAATTTATAATATTATACACCTTATTATCATAATTATTATTGCATATTACCCCTCTTTATGTAGGATTGAGTGAAGTTTTAGGAAAAAAAAGTTATAAAGTATAAAGTTAGAAAATAAAATTTTGAAACTAAATGTAGTAACTAGTGTTAAAATGATTCGATTTTTTGTCGCTGCATACATTCCTTTTATATAATTTTCACACTAAGATGGTGATTACATCGGTTGCTATTCTCTTGGATGCTTGAAGTTTCATCACAATGTCAGCTTTCCAGAAAACATGGGGACAACACCGGACTCTTGCAAAGCAAGATGCCGCGACGAAGGCTTTACATTTGTGTATGTCTACCAGGGCTCAAAGTGTTCTTGCTCTTGTGATAAAGCGTGTCTGGAAGACCGATTGGATGATTGGATTTGTGGGTTGCCATGTCATCAAGACCAGCAGCAATTCTGCGGTGGACTGAACTCAAGTTCTGTGTATAAAGGTGATATATCAAGTTCTTAATAGCTGTGTTCAGCATTCCACCAATAAATATACTAATGGAGACTGTATAACAATGGGAAAACTAACAATAATCGCAAAATAATAATTTAAAAAATTACAAACATATATTCCGTGGAAATATAACATGGCAGAAGTATGCAAGAGCGAGTTTGAAAGTAGAATTTAAAATTAATATAATTATTTAAGTCTTTACTAGCTTTTAATGTTCCCAAATGTAAAGTGGAACAGACAAAATATCAAAAAGACAAAAGCAAAAACGAAACAAATAAAAAAGAAAACCAGAGACAAAAAAGATTATTTAATATACACTCATGGAAGTACATTTTTTTCATTATTATTAACTTGGTTCATTTGAGTAACTGTCTGCAATTTTACAGTGCTTCTAATACATATTTTCGAATCTCCAAGTCAGTTTTATCAAAATATATCAATATAAAGGTAATGGATTATTTCCTCACATCTTTTAAGTAATTGTTACGCACACCTACGTTTTAAATGATATCACACTTACTACGTTGATACGACTCCGAAATGGTAGGATGGGGCCAGAAATTATTTACTGGTAGGATTGATGCACCTTGGAATCATGCCGTTCTCATATCATTCTGTCAGCCTGATATGAGATATTTTCACTTTTCACTTTTTTTTTTCAGTAAGGGTCAATGTCTTTGGTCCAAACATTACAAACGCAACCGAGCAGACAAGTGACGGTGAGTGCCCCCTCTTAATTAAAAAAAATGTTTGTCAATTAAAAACACTTTAATTACTTTGACAAAAACTTACTTATTTCGTCCTTGCAATTAGTGTTGAATACAGTTGAAATAAACACCCCTTTTCGCAACATTAATCGATCAGATTAATTTCGTTAAACAATCAATTATTTTACGATAACAATAATAACTCTTTACTTTTGCTGAAGTGTAATCAACACCAAGTTTACCAGATCCTGTAGAAGCAGTTGAAATTCGTTTAATGTCATATACTATTTCCCATTTGTCAAAGATGTTATCTATCTATTTTATCTTCTTTCTTCATCTTTTTCATTTGCTTCTTGTGTAGAACTTGCGGACAAACATTATATCACCCTCGTGTCTTTTCTTGTCATCTCTTGTGGCATCACCTGTGTCCTGGTCATCGTGGTGGTTATATTCCATCGACGGCTGAGTAAGTGGACATCGTCCCGGATAATGAGAGTAAACAGCAGGAGAAGCAGCAGACGTAGAAACCATGTTACAAGTAGACCTAATGTCAAAGAGGATGATAATCATCAACATGTTTCACCCATGTCCACAACCTTACAGCCAATATCAGGTACTTCAGAACCGCTTGTTAACATGGGTGGGGCATCACATTGCTCGGCACGAGGCGATGATCAGATCTACCCGTATGAAATCTCCAGTGTTCCCGATGAAGAACAAGAAACATGGTATTCCAGGCAGTATTCGACCTTGGAACGTAACGACGCCCATACAATGAATTTTGAAGACGACAGTTACCAGTATGTTAGGCCGTGTGTGGGCCTCAATATGAGAGAGACTTCCGCCTGTAAGAATGGAAAGAACGGGTACCTCGTCCCCGGGTAGACCATGCATTACACCGTTAACCCAATACCCCCCCCCCCCCCCCACACACACAGACAAATTACTTGTTTCTTTGTGTTTTTGTTTTGTCCATAATATCTGTTTTCATTACTTTTTAAATGTTTTTTTTTTAGTTATATCATTTTTTTAATGGTTATTTATATTCAACTGCTATGTTCCCTACTCTTGTAAAGATGGAATTGTATTTCGAGGCTTTACTGAAAGCAGGCTTTTTATTTCATTACCGTGATTGAATCCAAACTGTAAGTCATTCATTTAACAATTGCATATGTAGAAGCACACCATGATATACTACGATCATATTTTGAATAGCATTCCCCATATCCGCTTACGAATTGAATTGAATGAAATTAATATTTAATTTCCTATTGTCATCGGTACAGTGTTGTATACAAAGGACACATGTGTAGCAATGTGGTGAACATTGCTACACATGTGATGAACACTTACTGTACAATAAAGTAATTCAGAAAATAAAAGGAGGCGAAAACCCGGAAAGCATAGATTCTGTTGGGAACGCCCTGAGCAATTAAACACAAGTTACTGAATGGACATCATTATATGAGTACGCTAGTATAGGTGTTACTGCAAAAGAGAAGCAAATCACCAGTTCATTTATCTGTATGACCTTTTTCACCGTATACATATGTCCTTTTTTTAAAACAATTTTCATACTTAGTTCATTTTAAAGTACCCCACTTCAGATGATCGCGTGCTGTTGTAACGGAAAACAACCCACACTCGGCTTATCATTAGTTATACACTCCATGATTTATATGTATTACATGATTTATATGTATTACCTGAGCAACTGTCATGCATGTATACTTGTAATGTAGACATTGACGAACTTCGAGAACTTTATATAGCTGCCAATGAATTTCTTTAAATCATCACTGTACGAGGTGTGACATGTTCCCCCATTCAACTTCTACACTCATGCAATCAAACCTGACATCTGCATGAAAAAAATATATACATTAATTTTGTATCCAGCGTCACAACCCAGCAGGATAATCAAGCTATTATCATAAATGATTTCTGCTGTTAATATACATTGAACCCAAGTAAATTCTTTTTACACCCGAATGACTCTATTGGACTAAGCGTTAAGCGATAGATTGGAAATCAATTCCTGTCAATGTTTTCATATGATTTGTTTTGGAATATTCATATTCGCTGGACTATGTTTATGTTTACGCCCTGCATCGATCAGTAATTTGGTTTTAACATGAGCTATATCATGTCATTATGTCATTACATCATTTCTGCTTTTGACTTCTTTTTATCCCTTACTAATCTATCCGTGTAACTACTTTCATTCTCAAACAGAGGTTAATGAAATACAAGCCATGCTTTCTTAATAAACGCTCCAAGAAATGTTTTCATTTACTTTGTTTAGATCTTACCAATTTCTTGATTACTGTAAATCACATACAAGTTTATTGAATTATGTAACTTTGAACAATTAACCAAGGAAATTTAGGCTTTGGAAAGAAATAAGATCACATGCAAAGTTGACATAAACAATACGATTTTTTAGTTAGCCGCGGAAATCGATGGATGGTCTTAAAAATTTCGGGAAAGGATTTCAAAATGCACAATGAGAGAAAATAATTATTGCATGAAAAGGGCTACGAAAATAAAGACGTTTGAGTTGTATTTGTACTTCGGTTCAGATTTATTATACAATATACATTCATAGTATTCAGAAACATGTGTCATCATTATTTTTTTTTTACCAATTTCACCTTTATTGATGCCTTATGAGAATGTACAATAACTGCTGTGTTTTCCAACAATTAAAAAAAGTGTTCCCATCACATTCTTCGGTAAATATCTCGAACGCTAGAAAGGGAAGGAAATATCTTAAGAATTAGGTTGGTTATTGGCATTAGAAATGTGTAAATACTGTTTAGGGGTCTTCTATATATCAGCAGAAAGTTCAACAATCAAGTCGAAAATTACAACACAAAAAAAATATGATAACATTTTTAAGCACACATGAAACAAAAATCCTAGTTTTGATCTGTATCATAATATGTTATTAAAATACGTAACACGTATTGTGTTATGGAACTATCACAATATGCTAACAAACGAGGTAACTGGGGTTGTAGTTATATTTTTAAAACGACAGGATTATATAGTTCGATCCTATTATGATATCATGTCAAGAGCCATCATTCTCATTTTGCTACTGTGATTTTTCTTTTGCATGGCTCTTAAGATGATTTATTGCTGTACTTTATGAACTGACAAGCAATCAACAATTGCTTTTAAGATAATAAACATTAGTGGTAGAGAAAAAAAAATGGGAATAAAACTTGTGAATATACATGTAAGCTCATATTTTTGTCCATTTTGCGTGGGTGTGTCTTTTAGTGTGGAGGTGTGTGTGTGTGTGGGCGTGTTTAGCCGTATGTCCGAGGACATTTTCGGACAGAGAAAAAAAAATCGTGAGAACAATGGTCCTCGGAAGCCGGACAATAGTCCTGGAACGTCGAACAATGATTTGTGCCTTATTCCGTCGACTGTCCGAGGACGGAGGAACAATAGAAGAACAATACTTGTCCTCGGAAGTAAAGCAATACAAGACTGTGTGTGTGTTTGTGTGTTTGTGTGTGTGTGTATAAATGTATATCTGTCCATACTTTCTGACGAAATCTGGTGTAAATGTTTACAAGGAATGCTAAATGCGGCAATATGGGACCCAGTGCAGAACCCTCCATCTCCGCACCAATCTCAGAACTTCGTGTAAATCTCCGACAGATGATCCTCTGCTTTACATACACGTATCTGTTGCATATTTGCGTCTTTGGAATTCAGGTGCATGCAGGGTCAGGCATATGTGTGTATATTTTTTTTAACCTGTCATTTATTTGATATTCCACCCGAGGAGTAAAAAAAGAAAACCCTTCAAAACTTAAGTATTGCTGGTATTTTGTTAGTTATTATCTTAAAGCAAAGATATCTGAAGATAAAAAATGTAGGGTTCAAAAGCTATACCTCCACAATTCCCTACCAAAAACTAAGGGTTTTCGTTCTAAAATGAGGGGGGGGGGGGCGCAATGCATACTTTTCCTTTCAAAAGGGGGGGGGGGGCGGGCACGGGCAGGATGTGCTCCTCCTAAATCTGCCCCTGCAGCAAACTGAAAAAAAAATCCCCAACTGAAATAAATGTTTTGACGAAAATATTAAAGATTCATGACTTTTCGAGTAACATTCATTGTACGATTTATTATCATGGTGATCATATCAAATGTCAACAACACAACCTTATTACAAAATAGATGATGAAGAGTGTCGGAAATCAATGATGGAGTTAATGGGTTCATTAATTGACTATTGATTTGAATGATGTGAAACAGTCATGAGCAATGTCGGATGACTAGCAAGAGTGTCTGAGCAACGAGTTATCAGTGATAACTCCTTGGTCTGAGTGAAAATGGGTAAGGAGGAACTACACAATTGCAAAATATATGGACGTCTAAGCAGAACTGAAAAGCAATTGCGAAAGATCGAGAGAAAGTGAGACAAAGGCAACCAATAATTAGGATCAGGATATTACTTTCACCTCTTGACAGTGAAGGAAACAGCCCTTCCATAAAAAAAATAATAATAATTAAAAAACACGCCTAGGCTGTAATAGGTTTCGCTTCTAACGTTGAAGTTGTTAAGGCATTTTTCCCTGTGTTGTTTGAAGCTTAAAGGGCATATTTCAGCTTTCGGGCTATGCTGTGTACATAACGATTTGGCACGCACTTGGCATTAAATGAGTGGGTCTGTATGGAACAATAAAAGACTGAAGACATTGCTGAGAACTGTAGCTGAGAATAACGCGCAATATACTACCACTTATCACAGAAGCACACTTAACCTTATAACTAATAATGTTGCATTAAAAACTATTAACTGAAAATAAACTATTATTAAATTGTGTGTCCCCTTTATGGAAATTTATGGAAAATCATTTGCATGGGTCAAGGCCAAAGTAAAAGTTAAATGAACAGCTAAATAAATTACTTTATTTCCTTAATAAATAATCATATAATTATTGTACAGCCAAATGAACTATTTACATGCCTTCCTTATCCTCAGAAAAAAATAAGGAAAATATCAATTACTACAAACTAGTGAAATGTATAGCATCGTACTAAGCGCATAGAGACATGCTCCGCAAAGTGTTATGCCCTATATAAGAATTGTTAATTATTATTTATTATTATTACTCAATCGATAATCTCAGTTACTCTTTTTCATAATAACCGGAACTACAAATGTGATTATTGTATTTCACGAAACTGATTGCTAAGACGTCGTTTCTGTTGATTTTGACATATTCTAAGAACTTTGCTTTTATTATGAAATAATGAATACACTTCTTTTACACGTTCAAGCTCTGAAGTACAGAGACAAAGACAAATAGTGTAAAATGATCCCACTGTGACCATGGTAACGGCGTTAACCCTTTTCCTATTGAATTATGCTATTCCCCATAGATTTAATACAATAAATTAATAAGCTAATGAAGTTGCTTTCCTTTCTATACTGGTTTCGATAAGCCTAGATATTTCCTCATCCAAAAAACCAATGAAGGAAAAGAACAATCCTTTCGAAAAATAAAAATAAAAATGGATGAATGATATTGGCTTTCCTTGTACATCTTAACTGTGATACTTTGTTCTGTTCAATGTTACGGTTGAAATTGTACTGACACAAATGAAGTTTCATCTTGATACTTTGTTTTATGTTGTTTTTCTGTCAACACGAAAGCATAAAATCGCGAATTTATTTGCTAGTGTGTGTGTGTGTGTGCGTGTGTTGAGGGCGCAACTAAAAGAATGTAAGTTTTGAGTAAAATCGCTTTCAAAGATTTAAATCATAATTTCACCCTCTTTAATGTATGAAAGGTGAATAAATTTTATATCCTTGGATAGATTATATATCGATCTTTAATTCTATGCTTAAATGTTTGCATACATTTATATATTTTGGGGGAAAATGAGCTGGAAACATAACCGTCATTTCGTGAAAACACAAAAATACAAAGACCAGCTTTGATTTCTATTCATGAAGTGACGGATCTCACCCGCGCGTGTAAAACATAGTTATGGGACTTGATCGCCGCACATTTAATAACCGTCATTTCGTGAAAACACATACCCAATACAAGGACGCGCTCTTTTTTGTTTTCACGAAGTGACGGGTCTCAGCCGCACACGTAAAACATACGGGACGGCTGTAAGCTGTCACTTTGTGAAAACAGAAAATCCTTTTACCACTTATTTTCTTGTTGACGTTAGGGCCATAGTTATATAACTAGATATTATTATGGTCTGAAACTTTGTGAGGTTCAAGATGTTAATGAATGATTTCCAAAAATGCATACAACTCAAAATTGAAAAAAAAATTATTCGATTTTCCTCATTACCGTCACTTCGTGAGAACAGGGACGATAAAATTATGTGCACGTTTTGTTTGTTTTTAAATATACAAATGGGTATTAAGTTGTGTTCGGTGATTTTTCTCTTGTTTTCTTTTTCTTTGTCTTTTTGTTCGGCTACCCATATCACTTTAAAGTGATCTCACCCTCCAAGAAGGGACATAGTGCCTTTAATTTTTCGAAAGTGCACTTATGTCCATGTTTATTTTAAATTACTCTTTCGAGTAGTTAATGAATATCGAATGTTGATTACTCACTACTTTTTTACGATTATACGGAGTGTATTTGATTTTACAATACGACCACAAGGTCCACTTATAATGATGAATCATCTAACTGTTTCGTTCTTGCTTTAGCTCACCGATATCTCAAAGAACAATACTTTGACAATGAGAATATCTCTTCGTGACATATGCTATATTGACTTTTCTAAATAGTGTTTCTAGTTATGTTATTGCAACAACTTTTTTTCACCAGAAAGTATCGTGTCGCCTTCGTTTCATAATCATGTTGGGATTTCTTATTTTCTTATTCATCTTAAACTCTAGAACAGCAAACGTTATTTCAGGTGATGAAAACAGCACATCGACTAGAGAGGAATCAAATGAAAGATTTGCTAAAGGTGAGTATAATGCTAACATAATTATCATCTACATGTCATACGTAAGATTATTTGCTATTCTATACGATACCGTAGTTGGTCTAGCTACTTATATTACACATTACTTTAATACCAGGTATATCCAGTTATAAATGTTCTTCAAGTCAAAGTTTTTTTTAGATTACAATAAATACAAAATTCTTATGCTACTTAATAATTTCCTGCATATTTTCGCCATGGGTCGTTAGGCAAAACAATGACGTAAAGATTGCATGAGAAAACAAAAATCATGCTTTGAAAGCGACGTTTCCTAATGTCATTCTCAAGTGCTAAGGACACAAATTAAAAAAAAAAAAATCCTGAGACCGTTTCCTGGTCAATGTCCAATTTTTTCATATATGCATGAGCTCATTTCATTTAATCGAGTTTAGTATATATATATATGTATATATATATATATATATATTCTAATACCGAACAAACTCGTTAGTGGCTTTGTGTATACATTTCCACGGAATATAGGGTAGTTTTGGAAATGCATGTAGTTAAAGTGTAAGTCATGATATAATATAATGCATTAATGCATGTCAATACTAATCATGGAAATATATTAAATAACATTTTTAGCAGACGTCAATGAAATGTTTTATTGTGATTGTATTTGAATGGAATTACATAGCATATTAATTTTTCTTTTAGGTTGTTATGAAGATTCTGCATTATTCTTCCCTTTTCCAGATGGTGTTTACATTGGTTGCTTTCCTATTGGATGCTTACACTTCGATTACAACATAAATATGTCAGAATCCATCACACCCGACTCATGTACAGCAATATGTAAGGAAAATAGATTTCCATATGCTGCTATTTACAATCGGACTGAATGTTCTTGCTCCTGTGAACAGACATATGCATGCGTCACCAAGTCTCTACAAGACGAGGAATGCGGCTTACCATGTCGAGGGGACGTGACAAGATTTTGTGGTGGTTATAATGCAGTGTCTCAGTTTTCCAGTAATGTTTTTTCCTTATAATTTTAGAAGGTGTTTTATGTAATTTAAGATATTATATATATATATATATATATATATATATATATATATATATATATACATGAAGAATGTTATGCCACGTAAAAGCGGCTACCCTCTACAAAATCGAAACAATAATCGGCTCCATTAATGAGCATTCTCGTCACCTTTCAGGGGCAAAGAAATGGGCATTGTCTTTATTTTCATTTTATGATTTATTTCTGTTAATTATCTTTCCAAATATCTTTCTCTTTCCTCTTCTCATTCTTTCCACCCTGAGGTAGTATAATGGTGTGAAAATGGTATCGCCTAGTAGGTTGACACAAAAACTGCTTTCGTATTAATCATTTTGTGTAAGGCTATCAAGCAACAGTGTACATTGTTGTTACCAAAGTATATTGTTAATAACATGGATGCTGTGGGACAATTTTTACTGGATATGTTATGCTACTGTGAAAAGAACTGATATTGTAAGTTTTTTCGTGATTCTACTGACTTAGTATTAACGTCCATGGTGTACCCCATTGCATTAGACATGCATGTTTGTCCATCACCACTGTACAACGTAACTATCGACGCGTTCAGCCTAGGTCCCGATTATCGGGACTTTCCCCATCAAACCCATAATGTGGACGCTTGCCGGGATTTCTCCCGTTGCTCCCACCAAACTTGATGGGTTCGGGAACAAAATTCTGAAGGGAGAGCGAGCTTGGGCTCGCACACCTGTTTTCATCACAAGTGCGCATGCGCGAAATGTGGTGGCGAAGAACTACGCACGGTGACCTAACGCACAGCCGAAACCACTTGTGTGTGTGTAATGGAGTTTTTACAGACGTGTATCACTTGAGCCGTGATTGCCCTAGTCTAGTTCTGGACGTTTTTAATTATTTTGTCCGTAAAACCATAAAGTTATACAAACCCCGTGTGTGCGCGCACCCAGCGTAGAACGGTGCGAAGTCCACTGATTCACTCTCCCCACAAATTCACCTTCCCTTTTATTTCGGGGAAGGTGAATTTGTCCGGTGCCCTATGACCTGTGAAATTCAAGATAGACTATTTTTTATATCAAAAGCCGTATTTTATCAGTAAAGCATCTCAGTGTCCATATTTCACAAAATGACAGGAAGAAAACTTACCCCTTATTGTTCACAACCGGTTATAACAGATGATTAGCAAAATACAAAATACGATATATTTTTTTGTTTTTGTTTTGTGTGTGTTGTAATTACCTTAAAGAAGAATAAAAACTTAATTATTTTTGGTATCATTTGACAGCTTGCTCAATTTTATTCTATCTTCCCCTGTACAATATTACTTCCCCTTGCTCTTCTCATAAAGCTCTCATTAATTTTACCCGTGCTCTTGAGTTTGTTATATTAGGTTGCTCGGAAAATATATAACACAAAAACTATGTTTGAAAATGTATTAGAAAACCCAACGAAAAGTATTTACGGAAATTTAAATATACACACACACACACACATATATATATATATATATATATACATAGATATATACATACATATATATATATATATATATATATATATATATATATACATTGATTAATGTTTGTTATGTCTTTTTTTTTATGAATTTCCTTGCATGAGATATTCATTCGGAAAGTGTGATTGCTGTGTATCATCTTTCTGTATCATCTCTATGTAATGGCAGGAATCAATATTATACTCAAAATATTTAAAGTGCGCTGTCTTGACAGATTTCGCTACCTAATCTAAAAAATCGTATTCACGCTACTCCCTCTTTTTATTATTATTGTGATAGATCTATGGCAGTACAATATACCGTTATTGACTGGACATTTTGTAATATTTTCTACCCTGAAAAACGGGAAATCATGTACAAAAAACAGAACAGATTGAAACATTTTTTGTTCTCTCTCTCTCTTCTTTTCTAAACCAGTTGTTTTAATCTCTCGATATGGGTATGAGACCCCTGTATGGTTATAGGTCTTTCTCCCCTTCAAAATGATGCCCATTAGTTTCCCCCATTTAAATTGTGATGTAAGTGTAAATTTTAACATTTTGATATAAGCATATGATTGCTTGTTGCGTGCAGTAAAGCTATTAGACAGGTTATACAGTTACTTGAAATATGTATATACAATTTCCATGAGGCGTAACATAGTTATCCTTTTCGGATATAAAACATATTTTTGTTATTTTATACTGCAGTAAGGTATGCTGACTCATCGGAGAGCAGCTGCGACAACACACTACATCTTGATTACCAAGACGGTAAGATAAGCCAATCACGAGGCATCGAATAATAGCATACTTATTTACTGCTAATATAAGCCATATGTGATTTTCTTCCAGGGGAGGGGTCGTCTTTGGGGAGAGGAAGTCACCTCTATACCTTGCCTCTTCCCCAACCCCTTCCTTATTAACCCGATGACTACTGAATTATCTCATTCCCGTATGCTTATAGTACAGGGACCGCCTGGTTCCAGTATGTAAAGGGTTAACTGAAGTGATAATGAAATTGCATTCTTTTCCAAATTGTTTCATTACCAGTCAACATGACACTCCTTGAACATAGCTACAGTTTTGATGCAATGCACAATCGTAATAATATTTGTATTATTTCCTTTACAACATGTTTCACATAACATCAGCAGACGGCCAGAAGGGTGTACACTTTCATATTTTTTACTTTACTTCTGGCTCCCATCGTAAAATAGTTTGATAGGAGATTGCATTTGAGATATTTTTTTTTTCTTTCATTTCTATACGGCTCTTACGCTCAAAATACTGTTATCGTAGTTGCTTTTTCCTTAGACTATCAGAGGAACGCAACAAATCATGTGAACAGTAACCTCCCAGTCATCATCTATGTCATGGCCATCTGGCTCTGAATTGGGAAGCTCTATATTTCTTTCCCTTTAATTGTCCCTGTTCTCGTATTTATAGAAACAGTTGTTCCATTTTGCGTTTTTCTTCCACTCAAAAATTTTGATACTGTTGCTCCGTTACTGGTGTCTTTCCTAGACCATGTAGACCAGCAAGGGAATGCAACAAGTGAGGTGAACGGTAACCTACAAGTCATCATCTCTGCCGTGACTGTCACCTGCATAGTCATCGTCGCTTGTGTCATACTGGGCCGCTGTTTGCTACGACTTACTCAAACACAGCCAACGACCAGTCTGCTGAATGGTATTCGAAGCAAAGAAGATCCGGACACTATTGGTGGACTCATTGGCCATCCCGCTGCTGAGGTGATGGACAAGGCGTCTCAGAAACCGTCAGCTGATAATCTTGACCATGTGTACGAAGATGCTGATCAACGTCAGGTTCCTAATCAATACATTGGGAACGAGACGCCATCCAACGAACCTGAACTAAACGCTAAATATGTAGACGGAGGGAGAGATAACTCGAAAGAGTATCATAAGTATATGTTCATGCACTCAATCAAACCTCCAGTCGAAGCTTCGGAAAGGAACAGCATGACGGACTCTGACGGGTATACTGTCCAGTATCCGCCGCTGCCTAACATCTCCTATTATCCGGATCCATAAATCCTTTAAGAAGAAAGATTCTGCCTCCTCAAAGACGATACTCCCTTGTACAAATGCAGAGGGCAAATGCAGACCAGAGAGTATGGAGAGAACTTGTGTAAATTAAAGACAAATTAATATTTTTTTCAATGTATGCGTTGAATGATGTATGCGTTGAATGATGGATATATTATATATTTCGCCGTCACAAAATAAGAATGTGATGGTTACGTATAATATAATATACATATTCATGATGGGGAAAAAGAACAATATTCGCACAGCTCAGACCCTTCTGATCAATAACCAAAATTATCTGGAAAAAAATCATCATCATCATAATTATTGCATAACACTATTGCACACGTTTAACGAAAAACAAATGAATTTCAATTACACCAACACAAATTATCATTGACATTACAAGGATGTTAATACAGAGTTATTTTTTGCATTAATATAAGAGTAAATCAATAACTGAAAATTCACTAAGAGAGTAACAAAAAAGGTAGTACTAGGTATTATATAAAGGTTAGAAGGTTGTATTGACCAGATCAGTCACCTATAAATACGAAGTATAGAAAACAATGCAAATATTCACAGGCATCTCTATACATGTAGTACGACCCTAAATTCTCGCTTCGTCGGCTGTAAAACAAAAATATATTGTTTCATGATGAACCCTTCATATTTTTCGAATATTGTGCAACCAGGAGATCCGACTTGAAATGCGACAGAAATCAAAAGTTGTAAACTATTGGTATTAATTGGATGAAATATATCGTTATTTATTTGACATTAGGTTCTGAGGATGAAGTGCAAGAACTATAATATACAATAGAGAATAGTAAATTTAGATTTATAGAAGAAGGGTAAAACGTCAATTATGTTGTTTTGTTACGGGATGGTCCCTTTATCAAGCCCATGGGAATTAGCAGTAGTCAACGAGTTAAACTTTCCCGTTGATTTGCCCTAGTCAATAATGATTTTCCCCTACATTATAGACATTTTATGATCGACTTGGTTTGGAGTCTTAATTCTCCGTTAAAGCCCAATAAAGGAAGTGAAACAAACCGACGCTGCTAATATACAAATCAAACATGAACAAAGCAGAAAGGAAATTAGAGGACATCGAAACAAAGATTAATTGATCACGTATAAACATAAAGTTGTTTAGTACATGATAACCATTCCACTAACAGCCTGTTATGTTTGTTTCCATCTCTCGGCACGAAGCAATAATTATATTATATTGGATGGCTTTGAATGGGATACCAGAGAATATTCCACGAGTTAGGGCCAATATTGCACGAATCGAAGATGAGTGCAATATTGGCCTAACGAGTGGAATATTTCTGGTATTCCATGAAATAAAGCCATCCAATATAATTATTATTATTAGCTATACCCTACATGAAAACTTAATAAAAATCATTTAATCAACCATATTCCGTTAATAGAGCCCCTCATCCTACTTCATTGTGATCACACAAGTTTAACCTATGTGCGTATGTGCGTATGTGTGTATGCGTTGCATTATTTGCGCGCACGCAAACAGACCAGACACAATATGGCCTCATATTGCACGCGCAAATCAAGCGGACAAAAATATGCGTTTTTATTGCGCCGCTAAAATGCCTTATATAGGTAATAATTTGATATATTGTAGCCAAGTGCGAGATTTACTGAACAAAGTGCAATACCAATTTGGGCTATATACGACAAATCATTACAATTGATCTTTACTTCGCTATACAGTCACAAATGCCAGCGCTGCCAATAACACAAATCCGTCCGCTTTCAGTTAATAAGCTATATTTAAGAAAAACAATTAATACTGTGATTTCAATATCAGTTCATTTGAAAGGTGATATTTACCATGGCCGGTATTCTGACTAAAGTTAACATTAGGTTAACTAAACTACACTTAAAACCTCACCAGTCCTTCAGTCTAAGTGTAGTTTAAATTCTGATAGCCAGGTTTAGTTAAAGCTAGGTTTAAAAAATAACACTGGGTTAAATGCCCCGCCCAGGTTTAATTACCATGGAGAATCTACTGCACATGCTCAGTAGAGCTTATTTGTCTATGGATATTCATAGCACGCGCCATAGAGTATTGTCAACAAGGGGATTCGTAGTGCATTAATTTATTGTGGCCAATAGTGGCAATCCGAAAATTTATGTATAGCGTGAAGGCTATCCCCTGGAGGCTACCTGTGCTCTTTTGAATTACTGTATGTCATATAGTTACAGGATGTAATTGCTGCCTTTCCTGTTTTTTTAATTATTTAATACAATCATTTTTTTAATTGTTTGTAAATGTTGTGAAAATATTTGATTCAATAAAAATAAATCCCCCCAACAAAAAACCAAACCAAACATAACCCCCCACACACAACATATTAGCCTATTGTCTATTGATGAAGGTGTTTCTAGAAAGAAAGAAAAACAAATATATCTATGATGGAATGTTTTTAAATTCATGCATAATGTAATTATAACTGGCTACAATGTATTTACCATATACACATCATCACCAGCAGTATCACACAATTGAAAAAGTATGTCCACCAGCCACCACATGCCATTTACCACAGGACTACTACACAGCCGTTACCACTGGATTGCCAACTTCCTGTATTAACTGGTGTGTGGTAGTGCTGTGGTAACCAGTATGGGGTATTGTGTGGTACTGCTGTGTGGTACTGTTGTGTGGTACTGTTGTGTGGTATTGCTGTGTGGTATTGCTGTGTGGTACTGCTGTGTGGTACTGCTGTGTGGTACCGTTGTGTGGTATTGCCGTGTAGTACTGCTGCGTGGTACTGTTGTGTGGTACTGCTGTGTGGTACTGCTGTGTGGTATTGCTGTATGGTATTGCTGTGTGGTACTGCTGTGTGGTACTGCTGTGTGGTATTGCTGTATGGTATTGCTGTGTGGTACTGCTGTGTGGTACTGCTGTGTGGTACTGCTGTGGTACTTCCGTGTGGTACTGCTGTGGCACTGTTGTGTGGTACTGATGTGTGGTTTTGCTGAGTGGTACTCCTGTGTGGTACTGCTGTGTGGTGTTGTCCTGTGGTAGTCCTGTGGTATATGTCCCCCAAAACCACATGAATAGTCTGTGGTATTTTCCTATGGTACTTTCTATGGTATTTCCTGTGGTACCGCTGTGTGGTATTACCACAGGATATTTTTGTAAGGGCGAGTTCGTACTGAAATAGGACTGAACTTAGTGAACTTAGTGAACTGAATATTACTTGTGTGTGAACTTGTAATTTGGGGAATCGGGTCTTGGACACCTTTATGCTAATGAAAAAGGGGTATAAGTATGGTATTTGAGGGGGTACACAAATTAAATTATATTTGTTATGTAAAATATATAACGATAGTATTTCTTAGCTCTTCGTAAACAGGTTTTTGTTAAGAGCCTATCAGCATGATCAGTGTAAAACGCAAACATCTCCTTTGAAACCTAAAATTTTGACCTTAAAGGGGAATGAAAGGCAGCAAACATAAGCCTATTATCATGTAGATAATTGTCAGCCTAATACAAATGTCTTGAAATGACTCCTATTTGATTCTTTAAGAAGGAGAGCAGCGTCTCAAAGAGTTGCAGCTTCCTTCCTTATCCCATGGGGGCCGCCATTTTCTTAACAAGTAATGTCAGAGCAGTTCTATTTGTGGGATACCCACTGACCTGTTCACTAGACACCCATGATTACCTGTGCAATTTATGACATCGGATTTTCTCATAATAAACCATTTTTGTAGTCATGTAAAATTCAAATGAAGATAATTTTATCCTTTCATACAACCTATTTGTGTCAAGATATTTGGTTCAGCTGTTTTGTCTTGTTTTCTTTGTTGAGCAGGATTTAGCATGCACATGTTGTTGCATGGTCAGACAAAAGTTTTGTCTATTCTTCAAAGAGTGAAAAAGACCTACAACTGATCTTAGATATCACCTGTGCGAGACAATGGGGGTACCAAGGTGGCTGCCATTTTGCATCGGTAGCTTTAAGTTGTACAAAAGCTATTCATTATGCTACATCATATCCATTGTGTACAGGCAAATGCACATTATGACATCACAGTTTTTCAAAATGGCAGCCCCCATGGGATAATATCTTGCAAAGAATCTTCACACTTTAGAGAGACTGTTCTCCTTACTGAGTGTAATTAAAGGGAAATTAACCTCAGCGTATGAATTAGCTTATTTTGAATGGTGTAGTATATGCCTCTTATTTGATACATGCAATTTCATGTAAAAACACAGGATATAGATATAAATCACTATTTTCCAGCCAAGTTATCGTCTGCTAGCAATAATAAGGGGGCTGCCATTACTTTATGTGTACACGAACATATTTTTCATCCCAAGTAAAATTTCCTTCATCGTTAACTTGTAATTGATTTTTAGAGGACAAATATATATTAGATAAAGTCACATATTCTGAAATGTAAGTTTAGTTTTATATATTTTTTAAAAGGTCTTAATTTGTTCATAAAAAATATACTTCATAAAAAATATACGTCAAGGACGGAGAATTGACGTCAAGGACGGAGACAATCGTAACAATACCAAAACAAAGCGAGGAATCTGCTTTACAGGATGGCTATTAGAACTCATGGGTCGTCAATTATCTAGGCCCATGGCCAATAACAATCGTAATACAATCAGAACAAAGCGACGTATCTGTTGTAAAGGTAGGCTATTATCAATGCATATGGTACCTAATGATCCGTGTCATGCACAAAATGGCAGCCTCCATGGAAAGACGTAGCAGACAATAGGTGCATCTAGAATATTCCGTGGGGTTAATTGTCCTTTAAATAGGATTATTTTCAAGATATTTTGAACAAGAAGCTGACATTTTTCCACATGATTATCAGCTAATGTTTATTGAGTTTCACTGTCCTTTAAAGGGAAATAAAGACTTTATTGCCTTGTAGAGCTATCAAAATGTATAGATCATAGCATAAACCGTTGGGGGATGCTTATAATAACTTTTAATATGCCAATAATATATATATCACGCATACTGGTGCTGCTCTGATATCGGCATTATCACTATATTATTTTAAACAGCTGTAAATATGATGTAAATTTGCAAACTACATGAACCTTGTATTGTACGTGAGCAAAACAATTTACTATGGTACACTAGATCAATAAATGAAAGGCAATTAAATGAAATAAAATGATATAAATGAATTGGCATATTGTCAAACTACCCCCCCCCCCACACACACACACATACACATGTTATAAGGAAAACAAAATCAAAATTATCAGTATTGTTTGTATTAGGCGGTCATTAACACAATGACGATAATGATTTAGGTACAATTGCTTCCAAACCTATATGCAAATATAAGAAAATAAGCCTTGGTTCCAGGGATAACCATTTAGAAGCTGTCAATTAACTCTTACTGTGCCATGGCGTTTAGCTCTCTTCAAAGTTTTACCAAAATGTGATCAATGCTTGCTTTTCAAATGTCTGCACTTCATTAACCATCTATTATATATTTCACAAAATATTGTGTACAAAACTTGTAGGAAATCGATTACCATTTCATATAATACCACACATTATTACTTTACCCAACTTTATGCGTAAGAATGATTGAAAATAACTTTTGAGGGGGGTTTTTTTGTCTATTATTTTTTGGTTTCTCATTTTTTTTCCCTATTGTTTGATGTTGAAATACTGGTAAGATCTTTTTAAAATTCTGCAATTTTCTCTGAAAATTTCTATGGTAGCAGATGATTATCATCATATATTTACAATGCTTGATTTATGCACAAAATTTTGATATACATTGACCACCATATACCTTTCCTGTGGTCGAGCAATAATTGGTGAATGAAAATGACAAGTCTATATGTCACATTTACCTGACATCGGCACTGAAAGAGTTAAAAGATTGCTTATTTTCATGGCCTTGGTTACAAAACTTAAATCCGATATATCAATAACTAATTATTGACTTTCACTTCATTGTAATAATTGTACGTTTTTGATTACGGCGAATGAGGAAATACATTTTGTCTGATATAGGAAAAAGTACTATGAATACTTCCTTTTAACGCAATGAGTAAAATGAAGATCTCTTTCTATCACGTGGCTACCCTCAGCAAGAATGAATGGTCCTTGAACAGCAAGAGATGCGTCGCATAGTTATTACGTCCAGGTATATGTCATTCAAAGGCATTAGTATCACTTAGCATTGTTCATTTACTACACACTTGTCGAAGGTTAGCTAGGAAGATAGGTTGCGCTTTTGTGATAATTAGTCAAAGTGATGGCATTTAAAATCTCTTTCATCACGCGATGTTTTAGAAACAAGGATTCTCGCCTCTCGAATTCCTACTTTACGGTGGACACAGTGTTATAGATTAGCTCTTTCACACCTGGATTGTCTGGGATCTTAGTTTCATCTTCCTCGAACATGTCGAAAATGCACAAAAAGTGATATTAACACTAATTATTGAGTAATTTGCTAGCGTCAGAATGTATGGATTGATGATTTACGGCTTCCTCCTAAAGTCAATGTCTGTAGCTATTTCTATCGCTGAAAAGGATATCCCTGCTGAGATACAGGCAAAAGGTAAGGAAATTGTTGTTGAATGAACTAGATTTCTAACTTATCTACAGTACAGTGTGTCCCAGAAAAAAAGGTAATCGGATTACATGGCAGAAATTCTCTAGCATAACGAATAATTTCCTTGATGACTTATGCGTCTATAAAAAGCTATGCTTCTCTCCTTTCATTTGATGCACAGCTTATTATTCATGATTCACGCATGCTTGGATTAAAACAATGTAAAATGGTGGTACCAACATTTCATTTGCACGAACAAATTGCTACTTTGAATGACTTTTTAGGGTATTAAACGTATTTTTTTCTTAAATTAAACATCATAATTATATAAAAATAATAATTTTCTCTTTTATATGACACCTCACGGGCGCAAAAAAAAAAAATTGATGTATGTCAGAGAAAAAGTAAAATGAAAACATGATTGATTTCTGCCCAAATGAGTGGATAGTTCATTAAGAAGCTATGCAATTCTCCTGACCTAGCAGCTGACAATGGACTTAATGCTTGGGTTAATTTTTCACAAACATAGGGTATGACAAGGAACATTTAAGATGGTTGGGGTAATAAAAAGGCTAGACATTAAGCAAAAATTGTTTTTGTAGGATGCGTGACCGTGCATCTAACCAATCAATGAGAGATTTCCAGATCCAGATCTTCCTGCGAAGTCTACGATATGGAGAAACATAAGAAAATACTAGCAGCGACGGACGAGCGTCAATGTCAAAAGGGTCAATCTGGGGGGGGGGGGGCGTTTCATGAAAGGACTTGTCAGATATTTTATCCCACAAATTTGCTCTCAGCCAATCAGATGCAAGGATTTCATTAGATTATAACAGTTGTCGGATAAAATATCCGACAACTTCCTTTCATGAATTGCCATATCGGAAGAAAATGTGGCAGAAGTAAGGCGTGTCATCCATGAGAATTCCCAAGTATCCGTAATTTTCAGCCTTTTTATACCCCAAGTCCCCAACAAATTTAAATGTTCCTTTTCATTCCCCATGTTTGTGAAAATTCACCCATTGTCAGCTGCTAGGTCAGAAAAGCTGAAAGGCTTCTTACTCAACGATCCACTCATTTGGGCAGAAAATCAAGCATGTTTTCATCTTACTTGTTCTCTGACATACATCAATTATTTTTTTACGCATGAGGTGTCATATAAAAGAGAAATTGATGAATTTGTATGTGAAGTTTTCCTTTTTTTTCATTATGATTACGCTTACTACCCTAAAAGCTCACTGAAATTTGCAATTTGGGCGTGCAAATAAGATTTTGTTACCACCACTTTCCATTGTTTTGATTCAATCATGCGTGAATTATGAATAATGAATTGTGTATTGCATGAAATAAGAGAAGCATAGCTTTTCATACAAGTATATCAATGAAATTATTCATTATGATAGCAAATTTATGCCATGAAATCCCGTTCCCTTTTTTTCTGGGACACGTTCTATAATGCAACGGGCAATTGGCTTAAAGATCACATTACAAGAAAATTCCATCAAAATAAATATTGGCTTAATACTTATTATTGCATAGATGGCATAAATTAAACAAGGTTATCCAACTTCAATGCTTGGAAACATTTGAAGTAATGGTTATTATCAGTTATAAAACGGCAAAATACAGCCCCCGATATAGCAGCTGAAGAGCTCCTCGAACGCTGCTGAGATGTGTAACGACACACCAGGGACCAGTCCTGTCTAAGCAGACGATGTCCCATAACATCTTACACATTTTTCAGTGCCTGTTTTGTCATCTCCTCTTCACTTATTTATCTTACTTGACTAGCGTCAGTCTTAATGTTAGTCTGTTGCCTCACTCTTAAAGGAGAATTAACCTCAAACAATAAAGACGATAGTGTTCAAAGGTGTTATTTATTCCTACTTGTTAGACTATACGGCTTCGCGTCAAAATATACGAGATCGATACGAATCAAGATTTTCTGAGCAAAATTTATCATCTGCTAGCAATATGTATCGTCTGCTAGCAATACATGGGGGCTGCCATTTTTTTTATGTGTACAAGAAGATTTTCTTAATCCAAATGCCCAATTGCCTTTTTCAAAATTAAAAACCCATTTGAGATTAAAAATATAGAATAGATATGTCAATTTATTTTTAAAGTGAAGATTTCCTTATATATTTCTGTTGAAAATCGATATTCGCTTAATATAAATCTATTTTCTAGATACTGTGACGCAATGGACGGAGCAAATTAATTCAAATTTTATGGATGCTTCTCCCCTGAGCATCTATAGCGGCAAACTATGCATTCACCTGCTTTCGGATAATGGGACTTGAAAAGTCAGAATGCATGCTGCATATATTATGTTCTGCTCTGTTTGGCAAACCCAAGAAAATAGATTTTTGTTAAGTAAAACCAGACAATTTAAAAGTATTATTATAAAGATTTAATTTTTATAAATCATGTAAACACCCAATTTATATTTTTCGTCACATATGGGATTTTAGGTAATGAAGAAAATCAATTTAGGTCTTGGATGCAAAATATCTTCCTGACCGGAACATTTCTCAATGGTTCATGTACAAATCCAAATCAGCAAGAAAATGGCAGCCCCCATGTAAATGAGTAGGAGACGATACCGGGTGTTGGAATATCTTTATTTATACCCTTTTCTGATATCTTATTAGAAAATGATTTAGGCCAATAAGTAGGAATATATTACACCTTTCAATATAAGTAAATTTGTACTCAGGGGTTAATTCCCCTTTAACTTCGTGTATGGTATTATTTTGATGAAAAATGCAGCGTTAAAAAAAATAAAGGAATCAGTCACTTGTAAACAAAATAAGACGCCATTGTATTTTCAGCTGCTTGCACCGGGGCATGTTCGGCGTTTCAAGAGGGAACGAATACCATCCGTGCTATTATTCGGAGGGCTTTTCAATTTGAAAGTGGGGTTTATTTAATTGATCATTGACCCTTCTCCCGTGTATTTACAATCAAACGGTTTTAGTTATCAGAATCAGTTTCACTTTCCCTTTTAGAATGGTGTGAAATAAGGTCATGTTTAAATATACAAAACTCTTCATAATTTGATAAATAATTGCATTGCAATTACGTTCATTCATTATAGGACGTCGTCTGCTTAAGCAGGATTGGTCCCTAGTGTGACGACATCAAAACATCGCTATATTTCTGGCGAATCCTCGGATATTCCAGATGCTGAGAAGAGCTTTTATTTATGTTGTTTTTATAGGTTTTCCCGGTCAATTTCGTAAGATCGTCAGTCAATTTCATTTTGCGTGCATTCAATTTCAAGGATTTAGGTCGCGCACAGCCGATTTGTAATTCAAATTCATTTTCATATCATTCGAATTTGTATTTATGTCATTTGAATCTAAATTTTTGTCAATCAAATTCGCACTAAATGCACCTAGTTCGCAAAACGTTCATTCAATTTAGCAAAGAATGGCAAGGGAATTGCGCAATACTGTTATTCCAGCATTCAATTTCATTTCGGATCATTCAACTTAACACGTTGAGCATTCAAAATCAAATGTAGTTCCAGTAAATTTTGTCAGTTGATAATTATTTGGTATTTTCATTCTTTCCTGAGTTTTCTGCACACATGGGTGTGTTTTTCTATAATCAATAACATTCTTTTATTTTTCTTCTGATTTATTATTTTTATTTTATTTTCTTCTGATTTATCATCATTTTGAAATTTAGTTCTAGGAATTTTTGTTCTTCATTTCTAACGTTTATAGTGCCTGCAGAATTGCAGATTTTCTTGATTGATGTTTATTTTTTTTCATAATCTTTTTTTTTCATTTATTTTCTTTATTGATTTTTATTCTTTTTCATGTCTAACTATATATATATATATATATATATATATATATATATATGTAGTGAGTGTGTCACTGTGTTGGCTGTCAATGTATACTCTGAAAAATGTTATTCATAACGTACATGTAGTTATCATGAATTATGTTATATATATAATGTTTCCTTTGTATAGTAGGCCTATGTCATGTTGGGCAATGTATCTCTTTATTTGAAGACCTTGCTTGCAAAAGGCCCTAAATCCATTTTTTATATGCCTTAATAGACATTCACCATGTGCATCAAACTGGCTATATTTCAACTTCTAAAAGTTTCAGGAAGTTTGTTAAAAAATGAGATGAAAATTATGTTTTCTTTCAAAAGGCCCTAAGTTGGGCAATGTATCTCTTTATTTGAAGACCTTGCTTGCAAAAGGCCCTAAATCCATTTTTTATATGCCTTAATAGACATTCACCATGTGCATCAAACTGGCTATATTTCAACTTCTAAAAGTTTCAGGAAGTTTGTTAAAAAATGAGATGAAAATTATGTTTTCTTTCAAAAGGCCCTAAATCCAAAACACTTTTCTTGCAAAAAGCCCTATATCCATTCATCTATCCTGCATCCTGATTGGCTAAGAGAATAGATTTTTGGCATGAATGACCAATCACGCGCCTCCACACAACCACTTTTTAGCACTAACATGTAATTTTATTGGGATCTCTGTGGATTTATTTTGTAATCATTCCCACAACTGGAATCTATCTTCAGTATTCTATGTAGAGCTTCATTGCACTTCATTAGATATTGATTTTTGAAAGTTAATGTTCATTTGTACAATATGACGTAGAGTTAATGTAGATATTAGTTCCTAGTTTTATCATTGACCCAAAGGTTCTTAAGAGTTATTACTACCAGAAGTATTCTTATTATCTTCACACTAGAGCTGTTCAAGTGAAACTGAATCAGAATCACTGTTAGTGATGGTGATGTTGATGATGACAGTGATAAATGTGATGATGGTAGAAATGGTGATAGAGATAATGATAATAGTGGTGGCAATGATTATAATGGCGATAAAGGTATTTACGATCACCATAATGACGATGACGATCATGATGATGATGATGATGGTTATGATGGTGATGATAATGGCAATAATGATGATAACAACAATGATGATGTTGGTTATGATGATGTTGATGCTGATTTCATCCATGTGTATGATGGTGTGATGCTGAATGTTCTGATGATGGTAATGGTGTGATGACGATGTCAGTTGTACGGGGGATAATAATGGTATTGGTTACGAGATGTGATGTTGATTATGATGATGCATTCTACTCTGGAATCACTAGATATTGCTTTTATCTTGAGCAAATCTGCTTTATTAAGGGCAGATAATGACTGGCTACTATCAGTAAACAATACAAATTATCTTTGGAATCGACTTAAAAATGTTGCTATATCAGGCAAGGTTTATCCTAGCAAAGCAAATATTTTATGCAGTTATCTAGAGCAAGTCTGCTTTATTTTTAAGGTCAGATGATGATTTTCGATAAGTCACCCCAATTATCTTTCAAAGTTTAAATTTTGATTGATTTTATAATGTTGCTATATCAGGCAAGGTTTAGTATAACACATTGAACACTTTAGGCAGATGGAGCAGCACAAGAGGTTAGGGGCACAAGGGCGGTGGATTTTGGGTTCATTACAAAGATTTTTAATGTGTAAATTATTATTATCATTCAAGACTTTTCTTGCAAAAGGCCCTAAATCCCACTTTTCTTGCAAAAGGCCCTAAATCCCAAAAAATAATAAATATAAAAAATCATATAAAATGTTTGACGGCCGCAGGATTTTTTTAATCGTTATTATTGTTACCTGTGGTGATGTCTCTTAAACATACATGAAGATCTTCTTGAATGAAATCATAGAACTGTGTGAAATCTCAATTTACTAAGAAGTAGGTAAAGTGGATTTAGGGCCTTTTGCAAGAAAACTCTTCATTTATAGATGGGCAAAAACACACAAACGCTAAATACATGCTAAATTGAATGAACTCATTACGAATTCGAATGCCCACGTGCGAATTTGAATGCTCGAAAAGACGCTTCCAAGCGAGGTAGCGAATTTGAATGCTCTCCACGCATATTTGAATTTGAATGATGTAAACGCTAAATGTCTTGACCGAAGTGCGAATTTGAATGACCTCAAAATGAATTTGAATGATAAATTTCATGGCACAGATCTTTTTCGCGAATTTGAATGACTCCCTTATCAAATTGAATGACAAATCTGCGAAATTGACCGGGAAAACCTATAATATACGTGTATTAATTATATAGGTTTTCCTGACCAATTTCTCACTTTTGTCAGTCAATTTAATAAAACGTTTATTCAGTTTAGCAAAAACATCGCTTACCTCTATTCTTCAATAGTGTATCTAAGTCATTCGAGTTAGCGTTTCGAGCAAGGGATTCTGCTTTTGTATCGTTCAAATTGATCGGCATCTAACGAAAGGATACCTCGGGCATTAAAATTCACAAATAAACAGTCACATCCGTAACATGTTAATTCAATTTAACACGTAAGTTATTAATCCAACTGTTTGGTTTACAAACGTCTGATTTTTAATTTCATTTCTTTGTTGAGTCCATAATGTATTAGACATTATTATACTAATTTTAGAAAATATAGGCCTAATTTGAACGATAGATATATTTACCTAACCATGGACGACAATGTTCTGATTCTAATTTTAGAAGCACAGACAAAACTGGCAAGTTTCCTCGTTGCGCCTTTCCGGCGTCTTTATGCGCCATTGCGTTTTTATCATCAAACTATAGGCAAGTAGCGTAACTTTTAGAACCCCTATTCTATATCTACATGTAAAATGAGGTTACATTTTCTTTATCATGTCCTGCATGAAATAGTGGTAAAAGAACTTTACTTTATCTTCTAAAACTTATTGTGTCTAGCTCCCTTACAAAGAATTTATTTCTCACGACGTACACTATTTTGATTCATGTCTTTACGAGGCATCAATGAATAGACCTTTATCTGCCCAAACGATGGAATCTTTGAAATACGCCATAACCATGATAACCAAAAACAAGTCAAAATTGTTAAATTGAATGCACCATACGCTAAATTGGTTGTTCCAAAATGAATTCGAATGCAGGAACGGGTTTGTTGAGTGATCACGTGATTACGCAATGTTAAATTGAATGAAGGATTTATGAATTACGTGTGTGATCTATGAATTAGAATCAAAAGAGTGTTAATTTGACTGCTTTAAATGCAAATTTGAATGCTTCCGAGATGAATTTGAATGCACCTATCACGATTTTGAACTGCCAAATTGCACGGCATGGCGAAAATCGTTTAAATCGAATGCTCGTAAAATGAATAATAAATAATAATTCCCTGATATGAACATCGATATGTTTAATAGAAAAAAATTCTAAGGGAGCACATTGCTCGTTTAAGAATATCTGGTATGTTCTTGTATCTAGATGGTGACTACATTGGCTGCTATCCTATTTGGTGCTTGAAACTCGAGAACGATGCAACCGTCCTACAAAATGTAACACCAGACTCTTGTACAGCATCATGCAAAGAAAAGGAATTCTACTTTGCTGTATTATACAATAGGACTGAATGTGATTGCTTCTGTGAAGAGACCTGTCAAACAGAGACTCTGCTTGATACACGTAATTGTGGCCTGCCCTGCAGAGGAAACGTGGAAATATTTTGTGGTGGATATATCGGAGCGTCTGTTTATAGCGGTAAGATGACCACGCTTACGTCATGTCCGTTGATGTCCGAGAATTACATTTACAAGTTTTCAAACGTATTGCACACATATTATTTAAATAGAGGTCCTGACATTAACCTGAAATCAGTAAAACTGGAAGAGTTGGATAAACGGACCAGTGAAAGTTTGAGGAAAATTTGGTAAGGGAGAGAGAGAGAGTTGTGACTTGTGAATATTTTAAGTGGGATCGAATCGGAATCCGCCTGTTCCCTACAGACATCACCTAAAGTTACATTTAAAATGTCTGCTCATTTTCATTTATCGAATTCTCTCAGACTTTTACTGATTTTTTTTCATATTTTTAAAATAACCAACCTGATATCAGCGTGGACTTCCAGGTTAAGAAATTGCACTCGTGTTTCTATCATTTAATTGCTTCATGGAGCCTAGAAATTGTTATTTGTTGCGGAAGACGATCATTTCATGCTGTTCTCTCTCTCTCTCTCTCTCCTTTGAAAACTGTGGACTATGTCAGAACAGATAATATGAAATAGATTCAGTCTCAATAATTTGAAGTAACCTAATTTTTTTCATTTCACATTTTGTTAAATGTTTTATATTCCGCAGTTGTATCTGCCAATGCATCTAACACCACTTGCAGCAAAACAGAAAATGCTTCGCCTACAGGTAAGTTCAGTTAGTTTAATGTTCCCTACATTGCTTGATGTAGTTCTAGTACTGTGTCATTAAACGTACGTGTTTATTTCTTATATTTCAACATTCCTACGAGTAGATGACGAGCATGTTACTATAGTGACATTTAAAAATAACAATAAATAAACTGTAACAATACACTTTAATAAGCCTTTGCTGTCTTAAACAGTTTACACAGACCACCAGCATGACCAGGGGAGGAGGGACGTTTTTCAAAGTGGGAAAATCGCCATAATAGGGGTACTTTTTTAAAGGGGGGCACCTACAGGAGATACGTCACTGATCACTCTGATCAGTTGATCACTATATCCCTTCTTTTCTGTTGATGTTCCTGTTTTTCAAAGGGGTTAGGGATAAAGCTTGGTATGCCCAGTAATGCGAGGTCGCATGGCGACCAAGCGAGAGAGAGAGACAAAAATAGATAATCATATTTTACCAGCTTTAAAGCGCAATCTGCTTATTACTGGCTCCTACAGTCAGACCCAACTGCAGAAAACTGAGCACAGGTATATACTCCGAAAAAGGCATATAGAGCAAGATAGAGTCCTCGTTGTTCATTGCGAGACAATGGCCCGTATTCTGAACTCCGGTTTAACTTAAACTCCAGTCTAAGCTAAACCAGAGTCTAACTAAACCCGACTTAGACTGCATGTCGGGTTTAACTCCATTTCTGTTTCTGAAAGTCCAGTTTAGTTAAACTGTGGTTTAGTTGCCATGGAGACGTAGTCTGCTGCTACTGCACATGCTCAGTAGAGCTCAATTTATATTCAAGAAGGCTGAACTTTGCTTATTCCTTTCATTTTTAAGATCTTTAATCAAGAAATGTCATGAAATACTTTATACACAAATTAAAGGCATACCATTTGGCACTTCATTTGTCATGATTAGCCTACTGGAGTTTTCTGGATCGTAAATGAAGACTATTCAAGGTTAGGTTGGTCGGTTCATCCTACGTTATTGCTATTAGTAGGGATATCTACAGGTGTAGTCCTAGGGAAGATACTGAACGCAGGCACTACGCCTCTGTATTCAGCTCCTTCTTAGCTACCATTTGGCTGGATCACTAGCGTAGGCTTCGGGGGGGGGGGGGGGGGGGGGGGTTGGGCAAATACTGCTAGGGGCAAACCCGGCGAGAAACCCTCATTTTTGGGCTTGTCGGATAGTTAGGCCTGCAACGTCCATCAGATTTTTTTTTTTTTTTTTTGGGGGGGGGGGGGGGGGGGGAGTTTGATGACTTAGTTACGCCTGACATTTAAAGCAAATCAAAAAATACAAAAATGTGTGTGTGTGTGTGTGGGGGGGGGGGGTGTCTGGACCTCGTGATCCCCCAACTGCCCCTGATTGGTGAGGCAAACGCAACACCGTCACTTTGCAAATTTGACTAGATTCAAAGCAAAAGGGAAGGACCCTGGCTATAGACCTCTTTATACTAGCCTGACAGATTATATATCTATTATGTTATGAGGCACAGGGGGCATTTTGAAAACAAAAACAAAAACAAAAACAAACCAAACGAAAAATAAGATATACCGTTTCTAGAACTAGAGGTAAAATATGACAGTTAGAGCTAGGCCTATACCCTATACAGTACTTTTTAGACCGAAAACAAACCTGTTCGTTTCGTTTCATTGAAAAGTCAATACACTTTACCGGGTACCATATGAAGGGCACATTTTCGGAGATAATAGTTTGCAATTTGAATGCAAGTAAACAAGACAACAATAGCTAGATCTACTTTGACATCTATAGATCTAGGCCTATGTCATAGATGTATAATAAAGAAGGGCACTGTGTTACTTTAGAACCTGACGTTAGCTGCTACTAGCTGCTGGCCTACAAAAATAATCTGGTGACAATGTATTGCCATTGGTAAGTTCCTGGACTAACTTTGTTATTCATGTGTCTCTATTTTCCAAGACAGCATCTCGACTCTAAATAGATATTTTAACGTTAGACATAGTGTAAGTTGTAAAGACTAAACTACGTTTGTTACTAGTCTAAGACTATGTCTACTGTACTATATATATTCTAAAAGTTAGACCCTATTTTACTAACGAAGGTTAAAGTTAGATATTGGCTATAACGTTAGAGGTCGAGGAGAGTTGAGTTTCAACGTTAAATCTGGGTGACTCAGCTGTCAAATTTTGAAATTGCAGTCGGAATTGCAATAATCTCTGGACCTGAGCTCTTAATGATCTATTTGTTTTGTAGTTTCATTGAATGTTTTTTTTCTGTAGCTGTAACTTCGGAACCCAACTTCCCAACAACAGTCAGCTCCGACCTACATGTAGCCTGGCTCAGCTAGCTAGCTAGCTCAGCACTGCGTGGGATGGGATGAGAGGGTATCGGTCGCCTCGGCTAGGCCGGCCGGCCCGGCTCGGGTCAGGGTGTAAAGAGCTATGCTTGCTCGCGCGCGAGCGCGAAAGATTGTTGCAAAGTCAGTTCTGCGATAATGACAGCGCTTGCCATGAATACTGCCGTTAACGTTAGATCTAACTTCGATCCGAGATCCAGCTAAAAAGAAAAAGAAAAAGAAGATTTTCCTCTTTACGGAGATAAGTTTACCTTTCTCTTAGGTGGTGCTTGCAGACTTTAAAACCTTTGTTAATACCACTCTTCGCCTCAGTTGCAAACATTATCCTGCGGTGGCCGTGCGTGAAGACAAGTTAAAGCGTAGGTCCCATCCCGCCGTACTTGCAAGTGCGTGCTGTCTACGTGCAAAAACGTGGGGAAAATTTGGGGATCCGTACGTGGTGAGTACCGCCTCAGTACGAATTTGGGAGCACGCGGACACGCCGTAGCACTTTTAGGGCACGAGGAACTTTCGCTGCGTTTAGGCTACGAACGGTCTACAGATTCATCCCCAGTACGGGTGACGTGCGTTGACGTGCGTGCCCTCTGCTGCTAACGAGCGCACAACGCACGGACTCCGTGAGTTTTTGAAAACTTTTCCGACAGTTACAGAGTTGCCAACTGTTCCGGAATATGTATGAGGTGGATTTCAAGGCTTTCATGACAAGTGAATAGCGGAGAGCATGGTTATTGTTGTCATGTTTTCTCTCACAAGCATTCAACCGTTGCGTAATTCACATTTTAATTTTGACCTCATGCATATTCCGGAACGGTTGGCATCTCGGCAGTTACTTGCTCTACGGACAACGCACCTAGCACGTGCGTGCACCGCACGTGATAAGTGCGGGGTCCGTGCTTATTCGGCGCTTCTCCAGTTCAATTGTCCAGTGAGCACGCAGAACTCACGTAAACCGCACCGAGGAAATACTTGCTATGCACCTGCAACGCACGTTGCGCGCGCTGATTTCTTCGGGTACACAGGAGGACTCAGGGGGCAACTGAGACAGCTCCCCACACTCCCCCATCAACTAGTGTGTTTTGTGGGGTTTGTGGAGTACAGAATCAATTTTTTTCGTTGCTCATGTTGGAATGTTCTTGTTCTTATGCTATTATTACTTATTACTTATTAGTTGTATTATTGAGTATAATAAAGAACTGGTTTGCCTTAAAACTGCTTGTGTTCCTTGATTTGTACTTTGAACAAATGTCAGAGCTCAAGATTATATGGTGCATGGGCCAAAATGATAACAAAATCCCCCCCCCCCCCCCTCCAAAAAAAAACAACAAAAAACAAAAACAAACAAAACACAGTAATCTTTGCAAACGGATAATTATAACCATTTGTTATAAATTACTGATTTTTTTTGTATTTTTTTGTATTTTTTTGTATTTTTTTGTATTTTGTATTTTTTTTTTTTGGGGGGGGGGGGGGGCTTTAAAAGTAAGAAATGAGACCAGAACCATTCTGGTATATAATATTAAAATTAAGGTTGATTTTAAATAAGAACATAAAAAAAAACAACATTTCATTATATGTTTAACACAATAAACTTCTACATGTTTATTTACACATGGATACATAACATTAAATCATGAGTATCATGAGTTCATGTGTTCAAACAACCCGATCTTGTCATGGTAGGCGGCCAAATGGGGAACTGTAATAGTCCGCCAAATAGTTTCTCAGGGTTCGGCCATCTGCACATCCTCCCTCCAGACCCCGGGGACCACGTTGCCATCCTCATCCTCGCGGTCCACATTAAGGTCCTGTAGTCCGGGCCGGCGCTTTCGCAGCCAATTGTGAAGGGTGAGGCAGCCCAACACAACGCGAATTACCTTGCCAGGCTCCAACTGCAGGGTGGTTAGTAAGCACCGCCACCGGTGAGCCAATATCCCAAAACCGTTCTCCACAACACGACGGGCCCGAGAGGTCCGATAGTTCATCACCCTTTCTTTGTGGGTTATGGCACGATGGCTTCATGAGCCACTTTTGCAGGGGAAAGGCATCGTCGCCCACGAAGAAGTAGGGAAAGTCCCGGTCGTCGCTTGGAAGTTGATCCGGTGCTGGGAATCCAATGGTGTTGTCCTCCAGTGCCCCACGGATGGTGGACTGGTTGAACACGCCTGCGTCTGCGGAGGAGCCGTTGGCCCCCACCTTGCACCACAAGAAGGAATAGTCAGCATCCACGACGGCCAGGAGCACCACAGAAAAGAAGCCCTTATAATTGTAATAGAGCGATCCACTTTCCTTGGGCTTCTTGATGGCGATGTGTTTCCCGTCAATCGCCCCACAACAGTGGTGAAAGTTCCATCTCAGAAAATAACCAAGATAGAGACATTAATATTAATGGATTAATGGAATGTATGCGTGAAATGATAAGACAACATTTTAAAGCAAATACAAAGCAAAAACAAGCTCGGCGAAGAGCTTGGGGTCCATTCGGATGTATCCGACATAGTCCCCCCTCGATTCACGCTCTAGCTCTTGGAACAACGTTTCGTACTGCCCGAAAAGCCTCCTCCTCTCCATCCATGGGCGAACCCACCATTGCCTGCGTCGGCGTCCCTGTTGCCTCTCCCTCTCCCGTATCAAGGCAAGTAATGCCACGTCGTACTCATGCGCTGCTACTTGAAGCTGCTCTTGCAGCAACAGAACCCGGAGTCTCTGCGGTGGAATGGGTGGCATCTTGAGGCAGCAGCAGCTGGGACTTCTGGATAACCTCGGAAGGTCGTCCTCATAACCCCCCCCCCCCCCCCCCATCGCACTTGCACGCACTTACAACATGCGAGTGAGTAAGGACACCGTACGTGAGCAGCACGTGTAAGTACGGCCTCCGGACGATAACTTGGCAATCGCAAGGAGATCGTACGTTGTAAGCACGTTGTAAGCACATACAACTCACTTACCACGTGCGCAACGTACGATGCACACAACCGCTCATGGCCAGGCGTGGCGTGCGGGCCACGTACTTACACCTTGCGCAACCGTGCGTGTGAAGTGCGTTGACGTACTCCTTCCCTGCTCTTGCTACTCCCTCCCCACGTTTTCAGAAAAACGTGGCGGACGTGGCCTCCGCAGAACACGTACGGACTAAAAACACGCACGGCGGGATGTGACCTAGGCTTAAACCGGGCTTAAACTACCCCTAGCTGCAGTCTAACTTTCTGTACAAAATTAAACCACGCTTAGACTGGAGTTCAAGTAAAACCGGAGTTCAGAATGAGATTTTCTTAAACTCAGGTCTAAAGGGCAGATTTAAACTACACTTAGACTCGAGTTTAAGCTAAACCGAAGTTCAGAATACGGGCCAATGTGTACAAAAGGCATTGAGGAGATCCTGCAATGTCGACCTGCTGTTGATAATATATTTTTCAAAAATAATGCTCCCGATGTATTTAGTCAAATGTTTGTCAATTGAAAGTCATTTCATATGACAAATCATTCGAGGATTTCGAAGATAATTGACACGTAGCATTTAGACTGGGAGCCTGTTCCAAATTAGTCACTCCATTTTACCCATAAGATTTCGCCCCTTAAAGTTGCTAAAGTCAACGGCAAAAAAGGTTGTCAGCCTGACCATTGCTGTCGGGTTTAGTCCCCAGAGGCCCCAAAAGAAGCCCCAAGTCAGGCCGATTTCACCCCATCTCCCCCATGCACCAAACCTTGTCAGTACGAAGTAGTATGACTGGACATTACAAAAAACAAACAACTGACACAAATTTCCGTGGGGATAGGGTGTCAGACGGCCCCTAATTATTAGGGTATATTTTTCTCCTTGAAGTCCAGGGACCAAATTTTGTCATAAGGAAGAGCTATATGGATGTACATTCCAAAAATATACCAACTGACAAAATTATCCATCGCGAAGGGGGTGTCAGACCCCCTGAAATGAAAACCCCGAAGTGCCCTTTGACAATGTTTTCCCCAAAAATGCTTTTTATGTAAAGAAAAAACATTTGCTTACCTTCTGACTATGATAACTAAAAAGTGTTTAATTCAATTCATTTCAAACTTTCATAACATAATGATCTTCTTGCGCTGTTAATGTGGTGTTAATTTATTTTGATTAATAAATTATTAAAATGTGAAACTTTTATTGCTTTCTCTAAAGTAGCCGAAATATTTTTGTCAAGATTATGTAAACACAACCATTGCCGATCTGACAAAGCATAATAGAGGAGCTTGCTTGGTATCTGTGTGATAAACATAATAAAAAGCACATTTCAGCCTGGCAGTAACATACCACATATACCTGAAAAGTTCTTCTATTATGCCTTGTAAAAAAGGTGAAGAGGGACAATTGGTGTGTTTACATAATCCTGACATTATTCTTGAACTACCTATGAGAAAGTAATACATTTTTCACAATTTAATAACTTATTAATCAAAACACCAATCAACACCAACATTGAAAAGCAAAAAGATTATTATACTAAAAATATGTTCTGAAAGTTTGAATTGAACTGAATACAACACCTTTGAGTTATCATAGTCAGAAGGTAAGAAAATGTTTTTTTCCTTACATATAGTGCTTTTTTTAAAATGTGTTTCTTAGATGAAAATATTAGCTTTTTTTAAATGTGTTTCTTAGATGAAAATATTAGCTTTTTTAACAATGTGTTTCTTAGATGAAAATATTAGTTTTCTCCATGACATTAAAGCAATGAGACAACGCACTACTCTTAAACTGGTAAATCTACCTAGAAATGAATACATTTTGACAGGCATACATTATCAAAATATCTATATTTGAAAATCTAAACACGAGATGCGGCATATAAAGCAAATATTGAATGCTTATTTTTCTGGTTACAATTAAAAACTAAGCTCCTTGGCGATCTCGTGTTTGAACTATGGAAATTATAGTTTATAGATAACCTTGGGCAATAGTTTTAACCGTGCCCCTCAAAGCAGTCAATATTTGTATATTATTTCCCATTAGCCTTAATCGCTCGGACAAGTATATTTCCGTATTAATATAAACATCTAGCAAAAGGATACTGGAGTATCCACTTTTCATTACAATTTGATAAATTGAAAGGAGGGAAATAGTAAAAACTTTATCTTTTCCGTCTGGAAACTATTTGCTACACTCAGTGCTATTGCCAGCAGTTGACAATGATGTAAATTTAGGTGATTAAACCCAGAGTAGTAACAATGTATAACAATTATTCTCTAGAAGCATCACGATTCAAAATAAGGACTGCAGTAACTAATGACAGGGAAAAAAGTCGAAAACAAACTATATGTGTACTTTGCAATCTTATGATCATAGGAATAGAAAGGGAAATAATGTGTCTATGTGATGTTATAAAAATGAATAACTCACATAAGAATTCATGTTAAATAAAATGAATTGCCTTGTTTTTCAGATAAAGACATGGAGACTGATAACAATGCCATTTTCTACATCGCTGCTGGCATGGGATGTGCCATTTTTATCACTCTAGTTATCATCTTTGCATGCTTTAGGTAGGAATCTTATTTTAGGACATATTATTTAAAGTCATATTAGTCATAAATAATAAGGAAGAACGAAAAACACATAAATATCTAATGTATATTGACTATAACTTTGCCATGAGAAGCAACGTGGTGGTGCTTTGCCTTTTTGATAAGATATTTGAATAACCGTAAATCAGAGATGCAGGGTAAAGGGTTTTTGAAAATATCCAGCTGACAAAACAAAAAACAATGTGGTAACATATATTGCTGGCTCTACCAATTCTCAAATCTGTTCATCTGATTTCATAATGATACGGTTTACAGTCATCTGTGTCATTGGGTTGCTTTAGCAACGTATTACCTCTTATATTCTCGAGTTTTCTATTTTAGGAAAAAAATAATTACATACTATAAATTTGTCAGTTTACCATTTCGATATGAAATGTCCTGTTTTATGTCAAACATGCACCATTTGTTTAAAAGCATAACAGCTTAACGTGAACCAAATGAGGTAAATATTTCCTTCTTCTCTTGGTTCTCTCAATTCTATCTCTCTGACTGTTCAGATCCTGTTATGTTATTGCTTTATTTCAGAAAGAGAGACTATCGATGGCGCTCTCATGCTGCATCCCAACAGAGCGAGGAGCGCCCTCCCGATGAAACCCAAGCGACCACCGATCAGCCTCAGCTTCCTCCGCGCCATCTAAATGGTATGCAGCAGCCCTCTGACGTCGACTCCGCATCACATACCCAAACTCGGACAAACATGGACCCCTCGACAGACTTCAAAGATGCTGTTCCTGTGCTAGAATCCAATTTATACCATGTCCTGATGGAGGAGGATGGTGGGGACACGAGTAGTCGATGTTACTCAATGGGGCGTGAACATACGTACGAGTATGCTGACGGCAGATCTTACGTAGACGATCATCCACGAGCGGCTGCTTTCATGCACAGAGAGGCGGATACACCTCGCTCTCTTGAAAAATATGATGAAATTGAACACGAGATGGTCTGTAATGAGCTCTATGCAATAGCCAACAAATAATACCAATTTGTAGATGTCTACGACATCATAATACATAGAAGCAGTGAAGGCCTCCTGACAGGGAATTTGCAGGAACAATAAAATCATGTACTGCCATTATCGTAATTCAAGAAGACGTTCTGATGACGATAAAATCACAAACAACCTGTTGGCCTGTAAACTACGAAATCTCTCCGACCTTAACTGGACTGGCTGACTGTCAGGGAATATCTTTAAAACATTTTGGTAATAATATGACCATCTTTATAACCAGTAATGTCGTTAGTACCTGAATTGTTTCTCCCAAACTCGCCCACTTGCTCATCGTTTTGTGTTTGGTTGTGACAATGGTTCAGAAACGTATTTATGCTTTCGGTTGCAATGTTTCGGAACAAGCAACATACAACTGAAATTCTTACATCTATGGATCAGCAAAGAAACATTTGAACATTCTGCAACAAATGCGCGATTTTGTCATTATACTTTAGGCAAGTTAAGAAAACAACTCTTTCCTCCATCGCTAATGAATGTGTAAATTTGTTTTGCAGTGATGCCAAACAGAAAAAAAAATATCAGTCAGCCGAAACATCTCGTAAATTTTCCTTGTTTAAATGAAATACGGGATAAAGGGACGGTTATAATTATATTATCGATACCGATAGAGATATAGCATCAGTCTATGTAATTTAGTACAGAAGGGTCATAAGAATAAACGTTGAGCAACGCCGATTATCAATTACCCTATTCTCTTCTTATTTCTTTGAGGGGGGGGGGGGGGGATTAAAAAAGGGTTTTACAATTACAGCTATCGTTACCGTTATCATTATCCCAGTATGTGATAGGCCCATTGTGTCGTATATGGCGCATTTCACGGAATAGCTCGAAATTTGTAACGCTTCCTAACCTTAAAGAATTTGGAATGAACCTGTGGTGATTATAATCACCTGAATTATATCACCTATATAGGTGATTTTTTTTCTTCAAATCTATCATTTGCAATAATTATATACTGTGTATTTCATTTATTATTTATTCATTATTAAATTTTCATTATAAGATTACGGCAATTATTGAGAGTATTATTGAGGCACAAAACAAAAAATGTTTATTGAAGTATTAGCGATAGGCGGTGTAAATACGCTCTCAACACGTTGTGAAGACGGGGCCAATGCGGATTAACAAGGCAGTAACGCGAAATTCGGCGGAAAACCAAGGAGCATCCCGCCCGGAAGGTGGCAAAGTCGATTCGGAGCCTCCGACGTGAACCTCAGTGCCACTGTGTAACTCCTTGATGGGATCGCGTTGCCCCCCTTTTGGCTCCGCCACCTCCGTATTGCTACCGTGTTCATATCGTGAGGTTCAGGGAGGATAACTGGCAGGTTAACGGCGGTGTAATACGGTGTTTTCACGGATCTCCCGTTTACCATCAAGGAAGTTGGCATTCTTGACACGGTGAACGGCGTTGCGAACGCCAATGAACACGATCCATTTCGAACCACAAAGACTGCAAAAATTGAACATGTTGAATTTGTTGGCGGTTTCCCGCGGTTCTCTGAGTGACGCATGACTAGCACCGACCTCTACGACCTGGACGTTTAATTGGCTCAGAAAAGTGAAGTCGTGGTCCGCCATGTTGCACTTCTGAAAAATCAACGCGCGAGAAAGCTGGAATACAGATTTGTGTACAATCATGCGGAAGCCCATGGTCAAAACGCGCAGACAAGTACAGATGTTCAGTGCGTAACTTGTAATAAACCACATCGCTCTCGGAAGAGTAACATGGCCGCGCCCACTTCAAGTGCTCGCACGAGCGGGAATGGGCGATGATCCGTCCAGGTCGTAGAGGTCGGTGATGACTAGGGGTTGTGTCCGGTGTTAACACGGTCTTGGGCGGAGCACGGCGAATTGCCGAACCGCCATGAATCGCCGCGGCGGTTCATACATTAGATAGCTTACGAAACGGGACGGGAGAGTAACAGGACGGGGGAGAAAAAAAGTTACGAAAAAGTAGACGGCGACGTACTGCAGTTTTCACGCCCACAATCGCTTCTCGTCCCCATGAGACGCAAGAACGAGCTTACGATTTCAGGACGGGAGCCTTTGAAGACGGGGAGTCGAGCGAAAAATCCGTGTGCGCATATCCTGTTCGATTTCAAGACGGTTCTCGGGCGAAATAGCGTCCGGCCGAAAGCCCCTTTAATTCCATGTATTTCTGTACACCAAATGAATAGACTTGTCTATACGGGGGTCATCCCTATAGCTAGAAGGTCCGATAGTTAGCGGGTCCGATAGACCGACACCCAGTAGATAGAAGGTTCGATAGACCGAATGTACGAGAGGGTCCAGTAGACAGAATGTTCTATAGACCGAATCGGCAGGAGGGTCCAATAGTCCGAAGGTTCTATAGATCGAATGACCAACGAGTCCGATAGTCAGAAGGTCCGATAGATAGAAGGTTCTATAGACCGAATCGGCAAAAGGGTCCGATAGTCCGAAGGTTCAGTAGGGGTCCGATAGTTAGAAGGTCCGATAGACCGACAATAAATACATAAAAAGTGTAAAATAGTGGATAAAATGATGAGTGGGTAAAAAATAAGTGGTTAAAATAAGTGTGGGCGTTCCAACCAAATAAAAAGCAAAAAAGTAAGAGGTTGAAAAGGAAAGAAGAAAAGAAAAGAAAGGAAAAGAAGAGAAAAGGAAAAGAAGAAATCAGAAAGGAAAGAGAAGAAAAATTCAAAAACTTCGCTCACTAGTATTATTAGGGTTTTTTACCAATGACCATTATAATTTCATTATTGATTTTAGTTATTAATATAATCGCCATATTTATGTATATAAACCAATGCCAATTATATTAATAAGTCATATTCTTATGAAGTTATTTGGTTTGCATCTTGAATCTCTAGCTAATGTTATGCTATTTTGCTACTCAAAGAATGTTAGCAACATAACTGAAAGGAATCGAGCGGCAAGTTGACCTAAAGGGGCTAAAGAGATGAATTTTCAGAAATAATGGCCTGTGACCAATAGTCTCTTCCCAATATGAGAACAGAAGATGCCGATAACATGTTACACATATTATGAGAACGGAATAACAATACGGTAGAACCTATTATCAGGATACAAATTTTTTTTTTCTCTCTCTCGTTCGCTCGCTTTGCTCGCTCATACAATCAAGAAACTAGGCCTAGATTGTTTCTTACAGCAAGCACCTCTTACGTCCTGCAGCAACAAGAAGCCCGAATATCATAATATTCGGGCAGCCAGGTATCCGACTATTCTCGAATTCCCCCACCCCCCGCCCCAAAAAATTGTATAATTTACCCGACAGAGTCCACAGACTAAAATTTGCCACAAGGTAGTAGTATGGGTGTAGTCGGTGACAATAAAAAAGTATAAAAGCTGAGATCATAGCTGGAAGGAGATATGACCTGACAATCCTCAAAAAAAAAAAAAAAATGGAAACACCCTCTTCTTAAGAAGGTGGTAGGGCCTAATTGAAATTCATTTTTATCGGTCAGAATCTTTTGATGTCAGAATCTTATCTTTTGTTACTTTGAATGAAAATTCAACTATAAAGTGTGCACCACATAAGATTTCTTTGTTTAAAATATAACACTTGTGTTAGAAGGGGACGCCCTTTCCTCAGCTTGCTCCACTAGACAAAAAAATCCTTCGGGCATGATGGGCCTCGGGGCTTTAGTGTGATCATATAATTAGATTTCCATGTTAAAAAAAAATGGTTAGCGTTCCCCATTGCTAATACATCGGTTTAGTGGTAAAATTAACCGAGGGGGGGGGGGGGGGGGGGGGGGGCTGAGCTGCATGGGTGGACCACCCCCATCCCACGGTGATGATGATGATGCTCTGATAAAAGTACTTTTAACATGTTGAAAGTGTATAAAACAGAACTTTAAAATAAGTTCCCCATTTTTTTTTTTTTTTTTTTGAGGGGAGGGTGGGCCTACAGACCTAGTGCATCGGTTTATTAAAATACGCATAGAAGAAGATAAGGCATTACCCTTTTCCTTTTATGAGATAAAACTATTAAAAACTTATTGTATCCACTTATTTTACCTTTTTACGTTATTGTCGGTCTATCGGACCTTCTAACTGTCGGACCCCTACTGTACCTTCAAACTATCGGACCCTTTTGCCGATTCGGTCTATAGAACCTTCTGTCTATGGGACCTTCTGACTATCGGACCCCGTTGAACATTCGATCTATAGAACCTTCGGACTATCGGACCCTCCGCCGATTCGGTCTATAGAACCGTCTGTCTATTGGACCCTCTCGTACATTCGGTCTATCGAACGTTCTATTGGGTGTCGGTCTATCGGACCCGCTAACTATCGGATCTTCTAGCTATAGGGCTGTAACCGTCTATACATGTATATTTTATTGCAATTAAGTAGACTGAACTTGAATTATAGACCTACATGTAAATGTTTGATTTAATGTAAAGTAAGTGCTTTTACTGCGGTTGCTTGCCGTATCATAAACATACTTGTTTTCATTGTATACACGTCAATAATTGTTTAATGTGATTAAATTGCAGTTACTGACATTGCGATCATTGACCGCCGTAGTATCAATATTTATTTATTTTCTTTAGGTTTTGCGTCTTTGACAGCACCTTAACGGGCTTAATTTACACCAGCATCATTGATTAGCAATAAAGGGCATTATTGTGCCAAATTTACCCCATTTTTATTTGGGAATTTGAAAGTTTGGGATTAGAAACTTAGTCGAGTTGCTGATTGCTACTAATATCCATAGCGCCATCTGTGTTGACAGTGTGTATATGTCTGCCTGACACTACCACCGCTGTTATATAGTAAAGCCTTGTCAATCTGTACTACAAATTTGCACCCGATTATACCCTTATTGCGTGGTGTCAGCCTAAGTAATACTTGCTCCATGCTGGGAGGAACTCTGCTGGGAAAAGTACAGCCAGGTGCACTGTAAATAATTATAAGTTTTACTTTGGACTAGTAGTATCAGTGAGCTTTAGAGTAGTGTTCAGTCCCACAGCCTCAAAATGGCGTGTGCTTTATTATGCCCAAAATATCCAAGAAATGGTGCCTGGGCAAGGTGAAAACCGTTACCTCATTTTGAGAGTTGGAGACAGAATCTCCTATATACCCTAAACCTCCACCCTAACTTTGCACCCTTCTTGAATGAATCAGTTACATGGGGCAGGAAGACAAAATCATACTACCTCAACATCTTCAGAGTCACACAAAACTGCCCAACAAAAGGTTATCTTGTTAGATTTAATGCTTGGCCAGATAGACAATTTCTGCACTGTGAGTGCTAGGAAATCCATTGTTTGCAATTCCACATCACTGAATGACATCTGGTCAACAATAATGATCAATGATGGGTTCCAATCTACATGTGCCCATTTCCTTGATTTTTGTGACATAAAATTGGAATCGGACGAGAGACCAGAGGATTTGTAACAGAGAATATTTGCCTTTGTAGAGGATAACCTGTTGACATCTGGTGGGGGTATCACCCATCACAGTGATTTTATCCTTGACGATGCTCTAAGCCTGCCAAGGCTTGCTCTCTCTGTGTTCAAGCTGGTCGTCCAGGTAACCATTTCTTGAGTGTATGTTCCTACCTCCCTGAAGCCGATAGACGATACATGGCCAAAGCCCGGCAGGTTGCCAAGATAGTTGACAGTGAGGGAGTCCCAACAGTTGACTTTGACCCGCAGGAATTTCATGTTGAGTCTCATTCTTTGTCTGATCCAGACCATGGGAAAACTCCCTCCATATTGCGTGTCCAGGTGCGCCAGTCTCCATATTTCGATGCATTTTACCATCATGCCGTTTGTATTACTCTCGTAAGTGGTGCTACTGGTAATAGGAGGCGTGCGTCTACGGCGCATGCCCCAGGTTTTAATGTGTCCCCCACCTCCCAGGCGCCGTACCAGGCTGATGGATCATCCTACTTGCAGGTCATTGCTAAAAATCCGTCTCTCTTTGTGTCGTGGTAGCCATGTGTTTCATTTCATGATTGTTGAGAATCTCGATGTTGACGTTCTGGCTGGCACTCCAGTAATGATGTGGCTATTGAGCCAGCCAAGCGGCAGATTACCTTAGCCGATGGCACTGTGTATCCATGGTTCAAATGGTAAGCTTACGGCTGGGCATGCAGTGCACCGTGCACATGCTGACATGTTCTTCGTACCCCTCCTCAAACTCCCTCCCAAGTTTGCAGATGATGAATCCCTGGTCTTGGAGCCTCGTACAGATCCCCCCCCCCCCCACACACACTGACATAATTTTTCCAGCCCCCAGCATAGTCTCGTGCGTAGAGCGTAGGATCCGCATTCCAGATCTTTCTGAAGCCCCCTGCATTATTCCTAGCAATGAACATTTATGTCAGGTTTTCCCCGTGCTTGCGCAGGATGGCGATCAGGTCGTCCCTCTCATCTCGGATGCTCTAATATGCAAGTTTTATAGACAGATTTTCCCTGATGTAGGAGGGGGATACCCCCTCCCACCTCCGCCTGGTCTCCTCGCTCAGTGGTGTATCTGGAGGGGGGGGGGGGGCGGGGGCACGTGCCCCGGGCAGCACTTGGAGGGAGCGCAAATAACGCAAAAGGAGAGAAAGAAAAAATAGGGGGAAATGAAGAAAAATTATAATCTTTACGGATCACGCGCCCCCAAATCCGCAGGGTAAATGCCCTAGAATTGTAGGTTTTGAAGGTTTGAAATACAAAAATTTTCCAAAGCTCGGTCGCTTTGCTCCCTCGCATAATTATATTCTTTTAGGATCTCGTAATTTAGCTCACCCAGTGACGTCTAAGCAGAACTGAAAAAAAGGAAATGCGAAAGATCGAGAGAAAGGGGGACAAAGGCAACCATTAAATAAATTAGGATCATGATATTACTTTCATCCCTTGACAGAGAAGGAAACAGCCCTTCCATAAAAAAAAAAAATAATAAAATACACGCCTAGGCTGTCATAGGTTTCGCTTCTAAATTTGAAGTTGTTAAGGCATTGTTTCGCTCTGATTTTGAAGCTTAAAGGGCACATTTCAGCTTTCGGGCTATGCTGTGTATATAACGATTTGGCACGCACTTGGCATGAAACGAATGGGTCTGTATGGAACAATAAATGGACTGAGGACATTGCTGGGAACTGTTGAGATTTACGCGAAATATGTGACCCGCCGCCTCAAAACCTACAATAAGTCGCACGGACCACAACGTAGCAAACAGCTCAAAATAGTAAATTTGCTTGGATCAGTCGATTTTCTTTTTTTGATATAAATGGGTAGTTTCATTATCATGCTATCATGTCTCAAGTTTGTGAGTCGTAATTCGACTTAGAAATATGTTTTGGGGGCATTTTAAAACGACTCCTTTTTTTCACCTGTCGAGCTAATCGATGTTTGGAGAGCTTTTGTAATACTTTCATTCAATGCCATATTACTACTTTACCTCTAAAGGTATTAAATTGATTTTTGGAGTGAGTAATGAATAGGTCCTCCTGGAGCAGCTTGCCAAAATTCAGCTTAATCTGATAATCCCTTCATACGGGTTGATATGGCCATTTGAATACCCAGTTTTACTTGGGCGCACACAGAGAGGGAAGGTTTAGCACTCTTTTGTTCCGAACTTAAAAGGCCATTTTCTCTGAATAGGAGTTATTGATTGCTGGTTACATACTGATTCTAAATGTGATATTTAAAGGTGTTATCATAAAGCAAACTAGGCAAGTGATATACCATTGGAAAGCTGGGAATCTCTACTTTCAGGAAATGTATAAAACAAAAAAAAATTTTTGGCGACTTATTGTAGGTTTTGAGGCGTCGGGTCACATATACTACCACTGATCACAGAAACACACTTAACCTTATACCTGATAAGGTTGCATTGAAAACTATGAACGGAAGATCAACTGTTAACAAATTGTGTGTCACCTTTATGGAAATTAATCGTTTTGATGGGTCGAGGTCAAAGTAAAATTTAAATGAATAGCTAAATAAATAACTTTATTTCCTTAAAAAATAATCATATAATTGATTGCTAAGACGTCGTTTGTGTTGATTTTGACATTTTCTAAGAACTTTGCTTTTAATATGAAATATATGCATACACTTATTTCACACGTTCAAGCTCTGCAGTACAGAGACAAAGACGAATAGTGCAAAATGATCCCACTGTGACCATGGTAACGGTGTTAACCCTTTGCCTATTGAATTATGCTATTCCCCATAGATTTAATACAATAATTTAATAAGCTAATGAAGTTGCTTTCCTTTCTATACTGGTTTCGATAAGCCTAGATATTTCCTCAGTCAAAAAACCAATGAAGGAAAAGAACAATCCTTTCGAGAAAAAAAATATGGATGAATGATATTAGCTTTCCTTGTCCCTCTTAACTGTGATACTTTGTTTTGTTCACTGTTATGTTTGAAATTGTACTGACACAAATGAAGTTTCATCTTGATACTTTGTTTTATGTTGTTTTTCTGTCAACACGAAAGCGTACAATCACGAATTTATTTGCTAGTATGTGTGTGTGTGTGTGTGTGTTTGTATGTCTGTGGGTGCACCCTGCGTATAATGTTACTGTTTACACGAAGTGACGGATGAGCGCGCAACTAAAAGAATGTAAGTTTTTAGTAAAATCGCTTTCAAAGTTTTAAAGCATAATTTCATCCTCTTTAATGTATGAAAGGTGAATAAATTTTATATCCTGGGATAGATCATATATCGATCTTTAATTCTATGCTTAATTGTTTGCAAAAATTTATATATTTTTGGGGGAACATGAGCTGTAAACATAACCGTCATTTCGTGAAAACACAAAAATACAAAGACCCGCTTTGATTTCTTTTCATGAAGTGACGGATCTCACCCGCGCGTGTAAAACATAATTATGGGACTTGATCGCCGCACATTTAATAACCGTCATTTCGTGAAAACACATATCCAATACAAAGACGCGCTCTTTTTTGTTTTCACGAAGTGACGGGTCTCAGCAGCACACGTAAAACATACGGGACGGCTGTAAGCTGTCACTTCGTGAAAACAGAAAATCATTTTACCACGTATTTTCTTGTTGACGCTATGGCCATAGTTACATAATTAGATATTATTATGGTCTGAAACTTTGTGAGGTTCAAGATGTTAATGAATGATTTCCAAAAATGCAAACAACTCAAAATGGAAACAAATTATGCGATTTTCCTCATTACCGTCACTTCGTGAAAACAGGGACGATAAAATTATGTGCACTTTTTGTTTGTTTTTAAATATATAAATGGGTATTAAGTTGTGTTCGGTGATTTTTCTCTTGTTTTCTTTTTCTTTGTCTTTTTGTTCGGCTACCCATACCACTTTAAAGTGATCTCACCCTCCAAGAAGGGACATAGTGCCTTTAATTTTTCGAAAGTGCACTTATGTCCATGTTTATTTTAAATTACTCTTTCGAGTAGTTAATGAATATCGAATGTTGATTACTCACTACTTTATTACGATTATAAGGAGTGTATTTGATTTTACAATACGACCACAAGGTCCACTTATAATGATGAATCATCTAACTGTTTCGTGCTTGCTTTAGCTCACCGATATCTCAAAGAACAATACTTTGACAATGAGAATATCTCTTCGTGACATATGCTATATTGACTTTTCTAAATAGTGTTTCTAGTTCTGTTATTGCAACAATTTTTTTTTCACCAGAAAGTATGGTGTCGCCTTCGTTTCATAATCATGTTGGGATTTCTTATTTTCTTATTCATCTTAAACTCTAAAACAGCAAACGTTATTTCAGGTGATGAAAACAGCACATCGACTAGAGAGGAATCAAATGAAAGATTTGCTAAAGGTGAGTATAATATTGCTAACATAATTATCATCTACATGTCATACGTAAGATTATTTGCTATTCTATACGATACCGTAGTTGGTCTAGCTACTTATATTAGACATTACTTTAATACCAGGTATATCCAGTTATAAATGTTCGTCAAGTCAATGTTTTTTGTAGATTACATTAAATACAAAATTCTTATGCTACTTAATTTCCTGCATATTTCCGCCATGGGTCGTTAGGCAAAACAATGACGTAAAGATTACATTAAAAAAAAAAAAAAAATCATGCTTTGTACGCCACGTACATTAGAAGGACATTTATTGTTCTTTTTCTTTGTTCAAATGTCCGCTTAACGTTCGAAATGTCCATCTAATGTAGGGAGCGCTATTATGACGGAATAAACCGTATTGTTGCATGTCCTGATAATGTACCCGTAAGGTATATACATGTATATATATATATATATATATATATTCTAATACCAATTTCCACGGAATCTAGGGTAGTTTTGGAAATGCATGTTGTTAAAGTGTAAGTCATGATATGATATAATGCATTAATGCGTGTCAATACTAATCATGGAAATATATATGAAATAACATTTTTAGCAGACGTCATTATTGTGATTGTATTTGAATGGAATTACATAGCATACTAATTTTTCTTTTAGGTTGTTATTAAGATTCTGCATTATTTTTCCCTTTTCCAGATGGTGTTTACATTGGTTGCTTTCCTATTGGATGCTTACACTTCGATTACAACGTAAATATGTCAGAATCCATCACACCCGACTCATGTACAGCAATATGTAAGGAAAATAGATTTCCATATGCTGCTATTTACAATCGGACTGAATGTTCTTGCTCCTGTGAACAGACATATGCATGCGTCACCAAGTCTCTACAAGACGAGGAATGCGGCTTACCATGTCGAGGGGACGTGACAAGATTTTGTGGTGGTTATAATGCAGTGTCTCAGTTTTCCAGTAATGTTTTTTTCCTTATAATTTTAGAAGGTGTTTTATGTAATTTAAGATAATATATATATATATATATATATATATATAGTCCTGACATGATGATATTTCATAACCGCGTGTTGGAAAAGCATGAAGACATTGGTAATGCATTGAATTCCAACTTTTATATTTATTTTCACCAAATTTTCGATCCTCACGGATCTTCCTCAGGGTAATGAACAAAGTGCTTCACATACATATTTCACTTTGTTCATTACCCTGAGGAAGATCCGTGAGGATCGAAAATTTGGTGAAAATAAATATAAAAGTTGGAATTCAATGCATTACCAATGTCTTCTCTGGAATGTTATGCCACGTAAAGGCGGCTACCCTCTACAAAATCGAAACAATAATCGGCTCCATTAATGAGCATTCTCGTCACCTTTCAGGGGAAAAGAAACGGGCATTGTCTTTATTTTCATTTTATGATTTATTTCTGTTAATTATCTTTCCAAATATCTTTCTCTTTCCTCTTCTCATTCTTTCCACCCTGAGGTAGTATAATGGTGTGAAAATGGTATCGCCTAGTAGGTTGACACAAAAACTGCTTTCGTATTAATCATTTTGTGTAAGGCTATCAAGCAACAGTGTACATTGTTGTTACCAAAGTATATTGTTAATAACATGGATGCTGTTGGACAATTTTTACTGGATATGTTAAGCTACTGTGAAAAGAACTGATATTGTAAGTATTAACGTCCATGGTGTACCCCATTGCATTAGACATGCATGCTTGTCCATCACCACTGTACAACGTAACTATCGACGCGTTCAGCCTAGGTCCCGATTATCGGGACTTTCCCCATCAAACCCATAGTGTGGACGCTTGCCGGGATTTCTCCCGTTGCTCCCACCAAACTTGATGGGTTCGGGAACAAAATTCTGAAGGGAGAGCGAGCTTGGGCTCGCACACCTGTTTTCATCACAAGTGCGCATGCGCGAAATGTGGTGGCGAAAAACTACGCACGGTGACCTAACGCACAGCCGAAACCACTTGTGTGTGTGTAATGGAGTTTTTACAGACGTGTATCACTTGAGCCGTGATTGCCCTAGTCTAGTTCTGGACGTTTTTAATTATTTTGTCCGTAAAACCATGAAGTTATACAAACCCCGTGTGTGTGCGCACCCAGCGTAGAACGGTGCGAAGTCCACTGATTCACTCTCCCCACAAATTCACCTTCCCTTTTATTTCGGGGAAGGTGAATTTGTCCGGTGCCCTATGACCTGTGAAATTCAAGATAGACTATTTTTGATATCAAAAGCCATATTGGCGTGTATTTTATCAGTAAAGCATCTCAGTGTCCATATTTCACAAAATGACAGTAAGAACACTTACTCCTTATTGTTCACAACCGGTCATAACAGATGATTAGCAAAATACAAAATACGATATATTTTTTTGTTTTTGTTTTGTGTGTGTTGTAATTACCTTAAAAGAAGAACAAAAACTTAATTATTTTTGGTATCATTTGACAGCTTGCTCAATTTTTTTTTATCTTCCCCTGTACAATATTACTTCCCCTTGCTCTTCTCATAAAGCTCTCATTAATTTTACCCGTGCTCTTGAGTTTGTTATATTAGGTTGCTCGGAAAATATATAACACAAAAACTATATTTGAAAATGTTTTAGAAAACCCAACGAAAAGTATTTACGGAAATTTAAATATATACACACACACATATATATATATATATTGATTAATGTTTGTAATGTCTATTTTTTATGAATTTCCTTGCATGAGATATTCATTCGGAAAGTGTGATTAGTGTGTATCATCTCTCTGTATCATCTCTATGTAATGGCAGGAATCAATATTATACTCAAAATATTTAAAGTGCGCTGTCTTGACAGATTTCGCTACCTAATCTAAAACATCGTATTCACGCTACTCCCTCTTGTTATTATTACTGTGATAGATCTATGGCAGTACTATATACCGTTATTGACTGGACATTTTGTAATATTTTCTACCATATGGAAAACTTTAGCCATAAATGTTGCATTTGGCGGAGCGGTTCGGTGTGTGTGCACTCGCCGACAGCCAGTCCTCAAATGCGTGCATTGTGCATGCGTTTTCCGTAAGCCTATTGAATTGCTGTACAAAGGAAAGCGCGCGCACGTCATTGAAAAATAGGCTCTTGATCACAAATGAGAAACTTGCTCTGATTTGACAAGAAAAACGCCCTAAGTTCCTTTCAACCAATCAAAATAAGTTTCATATCATTCAAAACCATGATCACTCTACAATCTTTTCGCGTGCGAGGGTAATCGATAGAACAAAGGACAAGTGATTGAGGCTCATTTTCATTGAGCAATGTCAGCAGAAATAACGTAATTTGTGCCAAAGCGCCATAGTCTCTCCAATTTTGGATGATTTTAGGACCAACTTTAGTTCAAAAACGCCTTAATTTCCCGAATTAAAATTGCTTCAATAGTATATTCATTGAAAAGTTGAAGGTTTAAACTTTGATTTGCAGGGCGAGGGTTTGTAAAAGCTCATTGTGTTTTCTTTTGGCACGCGATTCTTTGCTGGAAGGGGTATACATGTATATACTCGAATTTTCACGTAGTATAAGGCATCCGTACGCCGCTCCGGGTCAAATGCAACACAGTTTTCCATATGCCTGAAAAACGGGAAATCATGTACAAAAAACAGAACAGATTGAAACATTTTTTTTCTCTCTCTCTCTTCTTTTCTAAACCAGTTGTTTTAATCTCTCGATATGGGTATGAGACCCCTTTTCTGTATGGTTATAGGTCTTTCTCCCCTTCAAAATGATGCCCATTAGTTTCCCCCATTTAAATTGTGATGTAAGTGTAAATTTTAACATTTTGATATAAGCATATGATTGCTTGTTGCGTGCAGTAAAGCTATTAGACAGGTTATACAGTTACTTGAAATATGTATATACGATTTCCATGAGGCGTAATATAGTTATCCTTTTCGGATATAAAACATATTTTTGTTATTTTATACTGCAGTAAGGTATGCTGACTCATCGGAGAGCAGCTGCGACAACACACTACATCTTGATTACCAAGACGGTAAGATAAGCCAATCACGAGGCATCGAATAATAGCATACTTATTTACTGCTAATATAAGCCATATGTGATTTTCTTCCAGGGGAGGGGTCGTCTTTGGGGAGAGGAAGTCACCTCTATACCTTGCCTCTTCCCCAACCCCTTCCTTATTAACCCGATGACTACTGAATTATCTCATTCCCGTATGCTTATAGTACAGGGACCGCCTGGTTCCAGTATATATAAATTGCATTCTTTTCCAAATTGTTTCATTACCAGTCAACATGACACTCCTTGAACATAGCTACAGTTTTGATGCAATGCGCAATCGTAATAGTATCTGTATTATTTCCTTTACAACATGTTTCACATAACATCAGCAGACGGCCAGAAGGGTGTACACTTTCATATTTTTTACTTTACTTCTGGCTCCCATCGTAAAATAGTTTGATAGGAGATTGCATTTGAGATATTTTTTTTTTCTTTCATTTCTATACGGCTCTTACGCTCAAAATACTGTTATCGTAGTTGCTTTTTCCTTAGACTATCAAAGGAACGCAACAAATCATGTGAACAGTAACCTCCCAGTCATCATCTATGTCATGGCCATCTGGCTCTGAATTGGGAAGCTCTATATTTCTTTCCCTTTAATTGTCCCTGTTCTCGTATTTATAGAAACAGTTGTTCCATTTTGCGTTTTTCTTCCACTCAAAATTTTGATACTGTTGCTCCGTTACTGGTGTCTTTCCTAGACCATGTAGACCAGCAAGGGAATGCAACAAGTGAGGTGAACGGTAACCTACAAGTCATCATCTCTGCCGTGACTGTCACCTGCATAGTCATCGTCGCTTGTGTCATACTGGGCCGCTGTTTGCTACGACTTACTCAAACACAGCCAACGACCAGTCTGCTGAATGGTATTCGAAGCAAAGAAGATCCGGACACTATTGGTGGACTCATTGGCCATCCCGCTGCTGAGGTGATGGACAAGGCGTCTCAGAAACCGTCAGCTGATAATCTTGACCATGTGTACGAAGATGCTGATCAACGTCAGGTTCCTAATCAATACATTGGGAACGAGACGCCATCCAACGAACCTGAACTAAACGCTAAATATGTAGACGGAGGGAGAGATAACTCGAAAGAGTATCATAAGTATATGTTCATGCACTCAATCAAACCTCCAGTCGAAGCTTCGGAAAGGAACAGCATGACGGACTCTGACGGGTATACTGTCCAGTATCCGCCGCTGCCTAACATCTCCTATTATCCGGATCCATAAATCCTTTAAGAAGAAAGATTCTGCCTCCTCAAAGACGATACTCCCTTGTACAAATGCAGAGGGCAAATGCAAACCAGAGAGTATGGAGAGAACTTGTGTAAATTAAAGACAAATTAATATTTTTTTAAATGTATGCGTTGAATGATGTATGCGTTGAATGATGGATATATTGAATGATTCCATTTTCGCCGTCACAAAATAGAAATGTGATGGTTACGTATAATATAATATACATATTCATGATGGGGAAAAAGAACAATATTCGCACAGCTCAGACCCTTCTGATCAATAGCCAAAATTATCTGAAAAAAAATAATCATCATCATAATTATTGCATAACACTATTGCACACGTTTAACGAAAAACAAATGAATTTCAATTACACCAACACAAATTATCATTGACATTACAAGGATGTTAATACAGAGTTATTTTTTGCATTAATATAAGAGTAAATCAATAACTGAAAATTCACTAAGAGAGTAACAAAAAAGGTAGTACTAGGTATTATATAAAGGTTAGAAGGTTGTATTGACCAGATCAGTCACCTATAAATACGAAGTATAGAAAACAATGCAAATATTCACAGGCATCTCTATACATGTAGTACGACCCTAAATTCTCGCTTCGTCGGCTGTAAAACAAAAATATATTGTTTCATGATGAACCCTTCATATTTTTCGAATATTGTGCAACCAGGAGATCCGACTTGAAATGCGACAGAAATCAAAAGTTGTAAACTATTGGTATTAATTGGATGAAATATATCGTTATTTATTTGACATTAGGTTCTGAGGATGAAGTGCAAGAACTATAATATACAATAGAGAATAGTAAATTTAGATTTATAGAAGAAGGGTAAAACGTCAATTATGTTGTTTTGTTACGGGATGGTCCCTTTATCAAGCCCATGGGAATTAGCAGTAGTCAACGAGTTAAACTTTCCCGTTGATTTGCCCTAGTCAATAATGATTTTCCCCTACATTATAGACATTTTATGATCGACTTGGTTTGGTGTCTTAATTCTCCGTTAAAGCCCAATAAAGGAGAAGTGAAACAAACCGACGCTGCTAAGATATACAAATCAAACATGAACAAAGCAGAAAGGAAATTAGAGGACATCGAAACAAAGATTAATTGATCACGTATAAACATAAAGTTGTTTAGTACATGATAACCATTCCACTAACAGCCTGTTATGTGTGTTTCCATCTCTCGGCACGAAGCAATAATTATATTATATTGGATGGCTCTGAATGGGATACCAGAGAATATTCCACGAGTTAGGGCCAATATTGCACGAATCGAAGATGAGTGCAATATTGGCCTAACGAGTGGAATATTTCTGGTATTCCATGAAATAAAGCCATCCAATATTATTATTATTATGTATACCCTACATGAAAATGATTTAGAACTTAATAAAAAATCATTTAATCAACCATATTCCGTTAATAGAGCCCCTCATCCTACTTCATTGTGATCACACAAGTTTAACCTATGTGCGTATGTGCGTATGTGTGTATGCGTTGCATTATTTGCGCGCACGCAAACAGACCAGACACAATATGGCCTAATATTGCACGGCAAATTTAGTACAGTAGTCTATGGGGAATTCAGCGTTCCGTGCAATATGGCCTCATATTGCACGCGCAAATCAAGCGGACAAAAATATGCGTTTTTATTGCGCCGCTAAAATGCCTTATATAGGTAATAATTTGATATATTGTAGCCAAGTGCGAGATTTACTGAACAAAGTGCAATACCAATTTGGGCTATATACGACAAATCATTACAATTGATCTTTACTTCGCTATACAGTCACAAATGCCAGCGCTGCCAATAACACAAATCCGTCCGCTTTCAGTTAATAAGCTATATTTAAGAAAAACAATTAATACTGTGATTTCAATATCAGTTCATTTGAAAGGTGATATTTACCATGGCCGGTATTCTGATAACAGGTTTAATTTAACCTGAGACTAAAGTTAACCTTAGGTTAACTAAACTACACTTAAACCTCACCAGTCCTTCAGTCTAAGTGTAGTTTAAATTCTGATAGATAGGTTTAGTTAAAGCTAGGTTTAAAAAATAACATTGGGTTAAATGCCCCGCCCAGGTTTAATTACCATGGAGAATCTACTGCACATGCTCAGTAGAGCTTATTTGCTTATGGATATTCATAGCACGCGCCATAGAGGATTGTCAACAAGGGGATTCGTAGTGCATTAATTTATTGTGGCCAATAGTGGCAATCCGAAAATTTATGTATAGCGTGAAGACTATCCCCTGGAGGCTACCTGTGCTCTTTTGAATTACTGTATGTCATATAGTTACATGATGTAATTGCTGCCTTTCCTGTTTTTTGTTTAAATATTTAATACAATCATTTTTTTAATTGTTTGTAAATGTTGTGAATATATTTGATTCAATAAAAATAAATACCCCCCCCCCAAAAAAAACACCAAACCAAACATAACCCCCCCCCCCCCCCCCCACACACACAACATATTAGCCTATTGTCTATTGATGAAGGTGTTTCTAGAAAGAAAGAAAAACAAATATATCTATGATGGAATGTTTTTAAATTCATGCATAATGTAATTATAACTGGCTACAATGTATTTACCATATACACATCATCACCAGCAGTATCACACAATTGAAAAAGTATGTCCACCAGCCACCACATGCCATTTACCACAGGACTACTACACAGCCGTTACCACTGGATTGCCAACTTCCTGTATTAACTGGTGTGTGGTAGTGCTGTGGTAACCAGTATGGGGTATTGTGTGGTACTGCTGTGTGGTACTGTTGTGTGGTACTGTTGTGTGGTATTGCTGTGTGGTATTGCTGTGTGGTACTGCTGTGTGGTACTGCTGTGTGGTACCGTTGTGTGGTATTGCCGTGTAGTACTGCTGCGTGGTACTGTTGTGTGGTACTGCTGTGTGGTACTGCTGTGTGGTATTGCTGTATGGTATTGCTGTGTGGTACTGCTGTGTGGTACTGCTGTGTGGTACTGCTGTGGTACTTCCGTGTGGTACTGCTGTGGCACTGTTGTGTGGTACTGATGTGTGGTTTTGCTGAGTGGTACTCCTGTGTGGTACTGCTGTGTGGTGTTGTCCTGTGGTAGTCCTGTGGTATATGTCCCCCAAAACCACATGAATAGTCTGTGGTATTTTCCTATGGTACTTTCTATGGTATTTCCTGTGGTACCGCTGTGTGGTATTACCACAGGATATTTTTGTAAGGGCGAGTTCGTACTGAAATAGGACTGAACTTAGTGAACTTAGTGAACTGAATATTACTTGTGTGCGAACTTGTAATTTGGGGAATCGGGTCTTGGACACCTTTATGCCAATGAAAAAGGGGTATAAGTATGGTATTTGAGGGGGTACACAAATTAAATTATATTTGTTATGTAAAATATATAACGATAGTATTTCTTAGCTCTTCGTAAACAGGTTTTTGTTAAGAGCCTATCAGCATGATCAGTGTAAAACGCAAACATCTCCTTTGAAACCTAAAATTTTGACCTTAAAGGGGAATGAAAGGCAGCAAACATAAGCCTATAAGCCAGTTCGGGGTTAGCGCATGGTACAAATGACCCCAAATATCCACAGATATTTTAGACATGGAGGGTCCCTTTATGTGCACTTCAGAAAAATAACTCTGGGAGTGATAGAGGTGCCTCATGAATAGCTTTTGTTTCCCCCTTTAAAAAGAATACTTCCACCTGGATATCATGGAATGCACCATTAGTGCATAATTGAATAATGATTACATGACATTCATGAGCACATATCGAATATTAGTGTCAGTGGGTTTTAGAATTTGGTACAGATGACCTTTATCTGCTCATGCTCAGATTGCATCTCCGAAGTGGCTTATTATCATGTAGATAATTGTCAGCCTAATACAAATGTCTTGAAATGACTCCTATTTGATTCTTTAAGAAGGAGAGCAGCGTCTCAAAGAGTTGCAGCTTCCTTGCTAGACATTATCCCATGGGGGCCGCCATTTTCTTAACAAAGTAATGTCAGAGCAGTTCTATTTGTGGGATACCCACTGACCTGTTCACTAGACACCCATGATTACCTGTGCAATTTATGACATCGGATTTTCTCATAATAAACCATTTTTGTAGTCATGTAAAATTCAAATGAAGATAATTTTATCCTTTCATACAACCTATTTGTGTCAAGATATTTGGTTCAGCTGTTTTGTCTTGTTTTCTTTGTTGAGCAGGATTTAGCATGCACATGTTGTTGCATGGTCAGACAAAAGTTTTGTCTATTCTTCAAAGAGTGAAAAAGACCTACAACTGATCTTAGATATCACCTGTGCGAGACAATGGGGGTACCAAGGTGGCTGCCATTTTGCATCGGTAGCTTTAAGTTGTACAAAAGCTATTCATTATGCTACATCATATCCATTGTGTACAGGCAAATGCACATTATGACATCACAGTTTTTCAAAATGGCAGCCCCCATGGGATAATATCTTGCAAAGAATCTTCACACTTTAGAGAGACTGTTCTCCTTACTGAGTAATCAAATCAGAGTATTTTCACGATATTTTGAACAAGAAGCTGACATTTTTCCACATGATTATCAGCTAATGTTTATTGAGTTTCACTGTCCTTTAAAGGGAAATAAAGACTTTATTGCCTTGTAGAGCTATCAAAATGTATAGATCATAGCATAAACCGTTGGGGGATGCTTATAATAACTTTTAATATGCCAATAATATATATATCACGCATACTGGTGCTGCTCTGATATCGGCATTATCACTATATTATTTTAAACAGCTGTAAATATGATGTAAATTTGCAAACTACATGAACCTTGTATTGTACGTGAGCAAAACAATTTACTATGGTACACTAGATCAATAAATGAAAGGCAATTAAATGAAATAAAATGATATAAATGAATTGGCATATTGTCAAACTACCCCCCCCCCCCCCCCCACACACACACATACACATGTTATAAGGAAAACAAAATCAAAATTATCAGTATTGTTTGTATTAGGCGGTCATTAACACAATGACGATAATGATTTAGGTACAATTGCTTCCAAACCTATATGCAAATATAAGAAAATATGCCTTGGTTCCAGGGATAACCATTTAGAAGCTGTCAATTAACTCTTACTGTGCCATGGCGTTTAGCTCTCTTCAAAGTTTTACCAAAATGTGATCAATGCTTGCTTTTCAAATGTCTGCACTTCATTAGCCATCTATTATATATTTCACAAAATATTGTGTACAAAACTTGTAGGAAATCGATTACCATTTCATATAATACCACACATTATTACTTTACCCAACTTTATGCGTAAGAATGATTGAAAATAACATTTGAGGGTTTTTTTTTGTCTATTATTTTTTGGTTTCTCATTTTTTTTCTATTGTTTGATGTTGAAATACTGGTAAGATCTTTTTAAAATTCTGCAATTTTCTCTGAAAATTTCTATGGTAGCAGATGATTATTATCATATATTTACAATGCTTGATTTATGCACAAAATTTTGATATACATTGACCACCATATACCTTTCCTGTGGTCGAGCAATAATTGGTGAATGAAAATGACAAGTCTATCTGTCACATATACCTGACATCGGCACTGAAAGAGTTAAAAGATTGCTTATTTTCATGGCCTTGGTTACAAAACTTAAATCCGATATATCAATAACTAATTATTGACTTTCACTTCATTGTAATAATTGTACGTTTTTGATTACGGCGAATGAGGAAATACATTTTGTCTGATATAGGAAAAAGTACTATGAATCCTTCCTTTTAACGCAATGAGTAAAATGAAGATCTCTTTCTATCACGTGGCTACCCTCAGCAAGAATGAATGGTCCTTGAACAGCAAGAGATACGTCGCATAGTTATTACGTCCAGGTATATGTCATTCAAAGGCATTAGTATCACTTAGCATTGTTTTTTTACTACACACTTGTCGAAAGTTAGCTAGGAAGATAGGTTGCGCTTTTGTGATAATTAGTCAAAGTGATGGCATTTAAAATCTCTTTCATCTCGCGATGTTTTAGAAACAAGGATTCTCGCCTCTCGAATTCCTACTTTACGGTGGACACAGTGTTATAGATTAGCTCTTTCACACCTGGATCGCAGGGTGCTGATATCTATACAGATGTATTGTCTGGGATCTTAGTTTCATCTTCCTCGAACATGTCGAAAATGCACAAAAAGTGATATTAACACTAATTATTGAGTAATTTGCTAGCGTCAGAATGTATGGATTGATGATTTACGGCTTCCTCCTAAAGTCAATGTCTGTAGCTATTTCTATCGCTGAAAAGGATATCCCTGTTGAGATACAGGCAAAAGGTAAGGAAATTGTTGTTGAATGAACTAGATTTCTAACTTATCTACAGTACAGTGTGTCCCAGAAAAAAAAGGTAATCGGATTACATGGCAGAAATTCTCTAGCATAACGAATAATTTCCTTGATGACTTATGCGTCTATAAAAAGCTATGCTTCTCTCCTTTCATTTGATGCTCAGCTTATTATTCATGATTCACGCATGCTTGGATTAAAACAATGTAAAATGGAGGTACCAACATTTCATTTGCACGAACAAATTGCTACTTTGAATGACTTTTTAGGGTATTAAACGTATTTTGTTCTTAAATTAAACATCATATAAAAAATAATAATTTTCTCTTTTATATGACACCTCACGGGCGCAAAAAAAAAAAAAAATTGATGTATGCCAGAGAACAAGTAAAATGAAAACATGATTGATTTCTGCCCAAATGAGTGGATAGTTCATTAAGAAGCTATGCAATTCTCCTGACCTAGCAGCTGACAATGGACTTAATGCTTGGGTTAATTTTTCACAAACATAGGGTATGACAAGGAACATTTAAGATGGTTGGGGTAATAAAAATGCTAGACATTAAGCAAAAATTGTTTTTTGTAGGATGCGTGACCATGCATCTAACCAATCAATGAGAGATTTCCAGATCACGAGCTTCCTGCGAAGTCTACGATATGGAGAAACATAAGAAAATACTAGCAGCGACGGACGAGCGTCAATGTCAAAAGGGTCAATCTGGGGGGGGGGGGGGGGCGTTTCATGAAAGGACTTGTCAGATATTTTATCCCACAAATTTGCTCTCAGCCAATCAGATGCAAGGATTTCATTAGATTATAACAGTTGTCGGATAAAATATCCGACAACTTCCTTTCATGAATTGCCATATCGGAAGAAAATGTGGCAGAAGTAAGGCGTGTCATCCATGAGAATTCCCAAGTATCCGTAATTTTCAGCCTTTTTATACCCCAAGTCCCCAACAATTAATGTTCCTTTTCATTCCCCATGTTTGTGAAAATTCACCCATTGTCAGCTGCTAGGTCAGAAAAGCTGAAAGGCTTCTTACTCAACGATCCACTCATTTGGGCAGAAAATCAAGCATGTTTTCATCCTGCTTGTTCTCTGACATACATCAATTATTTTTTATTTTTTTATATTTCATATAAAAGAGAAATTGATGAATTTGTATGTGATGCTTTCCTTTTTTTTTCATTATGATTACGCTTACTACCCTAAAAGCTCACTGACATTTGCAATTTGGGCGCGCAAATGAGATTTTGTTACCACCACTTTCCATTGTTTTGATTCAATCATGCGTGAATTATGAATAATGAATTGTGCATCGCATAAAATAAGAGAAGCATAGCTTTTCATACATGTATATCAATGAAATTATTCATTATTATAGAAAATTTATGTCATGAAATCCGGTTTCCTCTTTTCTGGGACACGCTGTATAACGCAACGAGCAATTGGCTTAAGGCTATTTTGATTTGTTATCCAAAGGACACTTCCACTAGATGAACATTAATTGAATTGATGGTAGGAGTAGAGTGAAGATTACGATAAACCATTTTTTTTGCATATGATTTCATTTGGCTGGGTGCTCTGAGTTTATGACAAAAACAGTTATAGAAAAACATCAACATGATCAACATGATCATCATAGTAGAACCTATTTACATTCAGTGAAGTGGTGTATATTTTTACAATGGTCATACATCTACAAACGACAGATTATAACGTAGTTAAGGAGGCCTTATAGTTTATGATACATAATAATATACGTGTATTAATTATATAGGTTTTCCTGACCAATTTCTCACTTTTGTCAGTCAATTTAATAAAACGTTTATTCAGTTTAGCAAAAACATCGCTTACCGCGTCCTCTATCCTTCAATAGTGTATCTAAGTCATTCGATTTAGTGTTTCGAGCAAGGGATTCTGCTTTTGTATCGTTCAAATTCATCTACCGAAAGGACACCTCGGGAATTCAAATTCACAAATAAGCAGTCACATCCGTAACATGTTAATTCAATTTAACACGTAAGATATTAATCCAACTGTTTGGTTTACAAACGTCTGATTCTGAATTTCATTTCTTTATTGAGTCCATAATGTATTAGAATTATTGTACTGTAGTTTTTTGTAATTTTAAAAGAATTGATAGTATTCTATAGATTTCCCAAAGCAACGCAAGTTAGGAAATATACATGGAAGGTTAATTTGAAAATATAGGCCTAATTTGAACGATAGATATATTTACCTAACCATGGACGACAATGTTCTGATTCTAATTTTAGAAGCACAGACAAAACTGGCAAGTTTCCTCGTTGTGCCTTTCCGGCGTCTTTATGCGCCATTGCGTTTTTATCATCAAACTATAGGCAAGTAGCGTAATTTTTAGAACCCCTATTCTATATCTACTTGTAAAATGAGGTTACATTTTCTTTATCATGTCCTGCATGAAATAGTGGTAAAAGAACTTTACTTTATCTTCTAAAACTTATTGTGTCTAGCTCCCTTACAAAGAATTTATTTCTCACGACGTACACTATTTTGATTCATGTCTTTACGAGGCAACAATGAATAGACCTTTATCTGCCCAAACGATGGGATCTTTGAAATACGCCATAACCATGATAACCAAAAACAAGTCAATTTTTAAATTGAATGCACCATACGCTAAATTGGTTGTTCCAAAATGAATTCGAATGCAGGAACGGGTTTGTTGCGTGATCACGTGATTACGCAATGTTAAATTGAATGAAGGATTTATGAATTACGTGTGTGATCTATGAATTAGAATCAAAAGAGTGTTAATTTGACTGCTTTAAATGCAAATTTGAATGCTTCCGAGATGAATTTGAATGCACCTATCACGATTTTGAACTGCCGAATTGCACGGCATGGCGAAAATCGTTTAAAGCGAATGCTCGTAAAATGAAAAATAAGTAATAATTCCCTGATATGAAAATCGATATGTTTAATAGAAAAAAATTCTAAGAGAGCACATTGCTCGTTTAAGAATATCTGGTATGTTCTTGTATCTAGATGGTGACTACATTGGCTGCTATCCTATTTGGTGCTTGAAACTCGAGAACGATGCAACCGTCCTACAAAATGTAACACCAGACTCTTGTACAGCATCATGCAAAGAAAAGGAATTCGACTTTGCTGTATTATACAATAGGACTGAATGTGCTTGTTTCTGTGAACAGACCTGTCAAACGAAACCTTTGTCTGATGCATATTGTGGCTTGCCCTGCAGAGGGAGCGGGAACATATTTTGTGGTGGATATAGCGGAGCGTCTGTTTATAGAGGTGAGATGACCACCCTTCCGTGATGTCCGTTGATGTCCGAAAATTTACATCAAGTTTTCAAACGTATTGCACAAATATCATTTAACTAGAGGTCCTGGCATCAACCTGAAATCAGTAAGATCTGAAGAGTTGGAGAAACGGACCAATGAAAGTTTGATGAAAATTTGTTGTGATTTGTGAAGATTTTAAAGGGAAATTAACCTCAGCGTATGAATTAGCTTATTTTGAATGGTGTAGTATATGCCTCTTATTTGATACATGCAATTTCATGTAAAAACACAGGATATAGATATAAATCACTATTTTCCAGCCAAGTTATCGTCTGCTAGCAATAATAAGGGGGCTGCCATTACTTTATGTGTACACGAACATATTTTTCATCCCAAGTAAAATTTCCTTCATCGTTAACTTGTAATTGATTTTTAGAGGACAAATATATATTAGATAAAGTCACATATTCTGAAATGTAAGTTTAGTTTTATATATTTTTTAAAAGGTCTTAATTTGTTCATAAAAAATATACTTCATAAAAAATATACGTCAAGGACGGAGAATTGACGTCAAGGACGGAGACAATCGTAACAATACCAAAACAAAGCGAGGAATCTGCTTTACAGGATGGCTATTAGAACTCATGGGTCGTCAATTATCTAGGCCCATGGCCAATAACAATCGTAATACAATCAGAACAAAGCGACGTATCTGTTGTAAAGGTAGGCTATTATCAATGCATATGGTACCTAATGATCCGTGTCATGCACAAAATGGCAGCCTCCATGGAAAGACGTAGCAGACAATAGGTGCATCTAGAATATCACGTGGGGTTAATTGTCCTTTAAGTGGGTATCTAATCGGAATCCGCCTCTCCCTATACATACGTACCGACATAACGTTACATTTCAGCTTTCTGTTCATTTTCATTTATCGAATTTTCTCAGACTTTTACTGATTTTTTTCACATTTTTAAAATAACCAACCTGATATCAGCGTGGACTCCAGTTTAAGAAACTGCACTCGTGTTTCTATAATTTAGTTACTGCATGGAGCTTAGAAATTGTTATTTGTTGCGGAATACGATAAACAACAATCAATCATTTGATGTTGTTCTCTCTCTCTCCTTTGAAAACTGTCGACTATGTCAGAACAGATAATATGAAATAGATTCAGTCTCAATAATTTGAAGTAACCTGAGTGTTTTCATTTCACATTTTGTTAAATGTTTTATATTCCGCAGTTGTATCTGCCAATGCATCTAACACTTGCAGCAAAACAGAAAATGCTTCGCCTACAGGTAAGTTCCGTTAGTTTAATGTTCCCTACATTGTTTGATGTACAGGGTGTCTCTAAAAAAGTAAACCCAACTTCAACGGCAAATTTTCAGAAAACTATAAAATATTTACACATTTTTTTTTCATGGTTAGATAGTCCAATAAGTCCTCTGTCCAATGATACCACGTAGGTTATGTAACTCTCATGCATGACTGAGCATGATTCAACTTAGTAAATGGGTGTCAAATAATCACTGTGGCAAGTTAGAATTGCACTTTGATTGGAAGTTCTGACATAGGAAATGTCTGATTTCCTACGAGCATAGCTTAGGGATTTGTACCCTCGACATGACCGCCATACCTTTCGATGCAAAGCTCGCAACGCCTCCTCGATCATGTCCCTGACAGCACGCCTGATCATTCCCTGATCTTGTCGTAATCGGTTCACTTCACCGGTTATCCGTTGCCTCAGCTCCTGAATTGTGGCCGGTGGGGTTTGGAACACTTTTCCTTTAAGATACCCCCAAAGAAAGAAATCGCATGGTGTCAGATCTGGTGAACGTGCAGGCCACTCAACTGGGAAATGAAGAGCAATGATGCGATTGGCAAAGAGTTCAGTCAAACGATTCCTCACGGCAAGAAGTCTGTGGGCTGGGGCCCAATCCTGAGCCCACTAGGCCCTGCGGAATGCTCCACGTCGTTGTCGGGGGAACATCTGTTCCATCTTAGGCGCAATAAAATTGTTCAGCATGTCAAGGTACGCCTGGCCATTGACGTTGCCTTAAAAAAAGTAAGGTCCCACCAATGAACCATTGCCACAAAGACCAATGCTCACTTTCTCATTGCTCATGTTCTTATTAAAAGCATATCCCGGTGGATGATGGAGTTCAGCATACTCGTGCCCATTGTAGTTGTTGACCATTCCATCCATGGAAAACGTTGCTTCATCCCCGATGGTAAAAAAACTGGAGGAACTGTCGATCTCGGTTGCACTGGTTCACAAACCATTGAGAAACTAACTTGCCACAGTGATGATTTGACACCCATTCACTAAGTTGAATCATGCTCAGTCATGCATGACAGTTAGATAACCTAAGTGATATAATTGGACAGAGGACTTATTGGACTATCTAACCATGAAAAGATAATGTGTAAATATTTTATAGTTTTCTGAAAATTTGCCGTTGAAGTTGGGTTTACTGTTTTTTAGTGACACGCTGTAGTTCTAGTACTGTGTCATTAAACGTACGTGTTTATTTCTTATATTTCAACATTCCTACGAGTAGATGACGAGCATGTTACTATAGTGACATTTAAAAATAACAATAAACTGTGGATTTAAATAATCTATGGTAAAATAGTATTCACCCCAAATATGAGAAGAGGTGCACCCTTTAATAAGCCTTTGTTGGCTTAAACAGTTTACACAGACCACCAGCATGACCAGGGGAGGAGGGACGTTTTTCAAAGTGGGAAAATCGCCATAATAGGGGTACTTTTTTAAAGGCGGGCACCTACAGGAGATACGTCACTGATCACTCTGATCAGTTGATCACTATATCCCTTCTTTTCTGTTGATGTTCCTGTTTTTCAAAGGGGTTAGGGATAAAGCTTGGTATGCCCAGTAATGCGAGGTCGCATGGCGACCAAGAGAGAGAGAGACAAAAATAGATAATCATATTTTACCAGCTATAAAGCGCAATCTGCTTATTACTGGCTCCTACAGTCAGACCCATCTGCAGAAAACTGAGCACAGGTATATACTCCGAAAAAGGCATATAGAGCAAGATAAATATAGAGTCCTCGTTGTTCATTGCGAGACAATGGCCCGTATTCTGAACTCCGGTTTAACTTAAACTCCAGTCTAAGCTAAACCAGAGTCTAACTAAACCCGACTTAGACTGCATGTCGGGTTTAACTCCATTTCTGTTTCTGAAAGTCCAGTTTAGTTAAACTGTGGTTTAGTTGCCATGGAGACGTAGTCTGCTGCTACTGCACATGCTCAGTAGAGCTCAATTTATATTCAAGAAGGCTGAACTTTGCTTATTCCTTTCATTTTTAAGATCTTTAATCAAGAAATGTCACGAAATACTTTATACACAAATTAAAGGCATACCATTTGGCACTTCATTTGTCATGATTAGCCTACTGGAGTTTTCTGGATCGTAAATGAAGACTATTTAAGGTTAGGTTGGTCGGTTCATCCTACGTTATTGCTATTAGTAGGGATATCTACAGGTGTAGTCCTAGGGAAGATACTGAACGCAGGCACTACGCCTCTATATTCAGCTTCTTCTTAGCTAGCATTTGGCTGGATCACTAGCGTAGGCTTCGGGGGGGGGGGGGGGGGGCAAATACTGCTAGGGGCAAACCCGGCGAGAAACCCTCATTTTTGGGCTTGTCGGATAGTTAGGCCTGCAACGTCCATCAGATTTGGGGGGTTGATTTCTTTTTTTTTTTTTTTTTTTTTTTTTTGGGGGGGGGGGGGGGGGGAGTTTGATGACTTAGTTACGCCTGACATTTAAAGCAAATCAAAAAATACAAAAATGTGTGTGTGTGTGTGTGTGGGGGGGGGGGGGTGTCTGGACCTCGTGATCCCCCAACTGCCCCTGATTGGTGAGGCAAACGCAACACCGTCACTTTGCAAATTTGACTAGATTCAAAGCAAAAGGGAAGGACCCTGGCTATAGACCTCTTTATACTAGCCTGACAGATTATATATCTATTATGTTATGAGGCACAGGGGGCATTTTGAAAACAAAAACAAAAACAAAAACAAACCAAACGAAAAATAAGATATACCGTTTCTAGAACTAGAGGTAAAATATGACAGTTAGAGCTAGGCCTATACCCTATACAGTACTTTTTAGACCGAAAACAAACCTGTTCGTTTCGTTTCATTGAAAAGTCAATACACTTTACCGGGTACCATATGAAGGGCTCATTTTCGGAGATAATAGTTTGCAATTTGAATGCAAGTAAACAAGACAACAATAGCTAGATCTACTTTGACATCTATAGATCTAGGCCTATGTCATAGATGTATAATAAAGAAGGGCACTGTGTTACTTTGGAACCTGACGTTAGCTGCTACTAGCTGCTGGCCTACAAAAATAATCTGGTGACAATGTATTGCCATTGGTAAGTTCCTGGACAAACTTTGTTATTCATGTGTCTCTATTTTCCAAGACAGCATCTCGACTCTAAATAGATATTTTAAAAGAAGACACCACTGACAAATTTTGAAAAAATATGTTGTTCTGCATTCCCTAGGAACTTATCAGTATCGAAATTGTAATTTTTGAACAGCCTACAAGTGCGTATATTTTGATATAAAAAGTATGTTTTTTCCCACTGTCGATACGCAAATTGGCTCGTGTCGGCCAAAGCTGTCACGTCCTTGCAGCACTTTGAGTTTCCACCACAATGCGTGTGCGTTTCGCGTCCGTAAAAGCAGACGATATTCGCATGCATACAGCTCAATAGTATTCGTGGAGTTGCAAAAATGCCGTTGTGCCAGGCAATTTACTGTTCGAATCGTCGTGAAAATTGTCCGGGAAAATCCTTTTTTGCCATCCATGATCCGAAGAAGGATAGAAAGGTGTGCTGTATGGATAAGGAACATTGGAACAACCAAATTCAACGTCAAAACGCACATTTATTCCCGTTCTCGAGTGGTCTGTAAAGACCATTTTGACGGCGAAGATGATGAGCAAAGTCATATGCCACTGGAATATTTCTTCGCCCAGAAAATCCCTCATTCATCTCCTTAGCTTAGATTACAAGCTTATTGAAGAATGTGATCAGATTTTACTTGAAGATTAACCAGGAATTTATGTTAATGTCGTACTTGCTATCTATATCGCGAACGTAAGAACGTAAACAATGCAGCTTGCTGCATTAGCTTTCCGCGCGTGCCTTAAAGTACACGCGTTAATAATGGGAAGCACGTACGAACGATGACAAACAGTAGTGCTAATTTTAATTTTATTAATTCGATCAATTGTAAAAAAATTTTGCTAAAGCACTTTATTTTTTTCAGCAGATAATATTCAAAAATACAAAAAAATGAAAAATTAATAACATTTTCTTTTTGTCATGCATAATTGTCTCACAAATAGCATTTTTATAGGCGCTGTGAAAGCGATCTGTGTATTGCTTCATATCGGCATTACCGTGATTTGCCGTGGTTTTTGCAGTAGTGCTGCAGTGACGTAACGGATTTTTGCGCCTCGTACTAGTAGATAATTATTTTAATATTTATTTTGTAAAAATCGAGATCTATGATTTTATCGACCTGAGCGATGAGTTTTTTGGTCAATCTGACTAGTTTTTTAACATTAAAAATTGTAAAAGTGCTAAAATTTGTCAGTGGTGTCTTCTTTTAACGTTAGACATAGTGTAAGTTGTAAAGACTAAACTACGTTTGTTACTCGTCTAAGACTATGTCTACTGTACTATATATGTTCTAAAAGTTAGACCCTAGTTTACTAACGAAGGTTAAAGTTAATAGATATTGGCTATAACGTTAGAGGTCGAGGAGAGTTGAGTTTCAACGTTAAATCTGGGTGACTCAGCTGTCAAATTTTGAAATTGCAGTCGGAATTGCAATAATCTCTGGACCTGAGCTCTTAATGATCTATTTGTTTTGTAGTTTCATTGAATGTTTTTTTTCTGTAGCAGATTTAAACTACACTTAGACTCGAGTTTAAGCTAAACCGAAGTTCAGAATACGGGCCAATGTGTACAAAAGGCATTGAGGAGATCCTGCAATGTCGACCTGCTGTTGATAATACATTTTTCAAACATAATGCTCCCGATGTATTTAGTCAAATGTTTGTCAATTGAAAGTCATTTCATATGACAAATCATTCGAGGATTTCGAAGATAATTGACACGTAGCATTTAGACTGGGAGCCTGTTCCAAATTAGTCACTCCATTTTAGATTTCGCCCCTTAAAGTTGCTAAAGTCAACGGCAAAAAAGGTTGTCAGCCTGACCATTGCTGTCGGGTTTAGTCCCCAGAGGCCCCAAAAGAAGCCCCAAGTCAGGCCGATTTCACCCCATCTCCCCCATGCACCAAACCTTGTCAGTACGAAGTAGTATGACTGGACATTACAAAAAACAAACAACTGACACAAATTTCCGTGGGGATAGGGTGTCAGACGGCCCCTAATTATTAGGGTATATTTTTCTCCTTGAAGTCCAGGGACCAAATTTTGTCATAAGGAAGAGCTATATGGATGTACATTCCAAAAATATAACAACTGACAAAATTGTCCATCGCGAAGGGGGTGTCAGACCCCCTGAAATGAAAACCCCGAAGTGCCCTTTGACAATGTTTTCCCCAAAAATGCTTTTTATGTAAAGAAAAAACATTTGCTTACCTTCTGACTATGATAACTAAAAAGTGTTTAATTCAATTCATTTCAAACTTTCATAACATAATTTTGAGTATAATGATCTTCTTGCGCTGTTAATGTGGTGTTAATTTATTTTGATTAATAAATTATTAAAATGTGAAACTTTTATTGCTTTCTCTAAAGTAGCCGAAATATTTTTGTCAAGATTATGTAAACACAACCATTGCCGATCTGACAAAGCATAATAGAGGAGCTTGCTTGGTATCTGTGTGATAAACATAATAAAAAGCACATTTCAGCCTGGCAGTAACATACCACATATACCTGAAAAGTTCTTCTATTATGCCTTGTAAAAAAGGTGAAGAGGGACAATTGGTGTGTTTACATAATCCTGACATTATTCTTGAACTACCTATGAGAAAGTAATACATTTTTCACAATTTAATAACTTATTAATCAAAACACCAATCAACACCAACATTGAAAAGCAAAAAGATTATTATACTAAAAATATGTTCTGAAAGTTTGAATTGAACTGAATACAACACCTTTGAGTTATCATAGTCAGAAGGTAAGAAAATGTTTTTTTTCCTTACATATAGTGCTTTTTTTAAAATGTGTTTCTTAGATGAAAATATTAGCTTTTTTTAAATGTGTTTCTTAGATGAAAATATTAGCTTTTTTAACAATGTGTTTCTTAGATGAAAATATTAGTTTTCTCCATGACATTAAAGCAATGAGACAACGCACTACTCTTAAACTGGTAAATCTACCTAGAAATGAATACATTTTGACAGGCATACATTATCAAAATATCTATATTTGAAAATCTAAACACGAGATGCGGCATATAAAGCAAATATTGAATGCTTATTTTTCTGGTTACAATTAAAAACTAAGCTCCTTGGCGATCTCGTGTTTGAACTATGGAAATTATAGTTTATAGAAGCATCACGATTCAAAATAAGGACTGCAGTAACTAATGACAGGGAAAAAAGTCGAAAACAAACTATATGTGTACTTTGCAATCTTATGATCATAGGAATAGAAAGGGAAATAATGTGTCTATGTGATGTTATAAAAATGAATAACTCACATAAGAATTCATGTTAAATAAAATGAATTGCCTTGTTTTTCAGATAAAGACATGGAGACTGATAACAATGCCATTTTCTACATCGCTGCTGGCATGGGATGTGCCATTTTTATCACTCTAGTTATCATCTTTGCATGCTTTAGGTAGGAATCTTATTTTAGGACATATTATTTAAAGTCATATTAGTCATAAATAATAAGGAAGAACGAAAAACACATAAATATCTAATGTATATTGACTATAACTTTGCCATGAGAAGCAACGTGGTGGTGCTTTGCCTTTTTGATAAGATATTTGAATAACCGTAAATCAGAGATGCAGGGTAAAGGATTTTTGAAAATATCCAGCTGACAAAACAAAAAACAATGTGGTAACATATATTGCTGGCTCTACCAATTCTCAAATCTGTTCATCTGATTTCATAATGATACGGTTTACAGTCATCTGTGTCATTGGGTTGCTTTAGCAACGTATTACCTCTTATATTCTCGAGTTTTCTATTTTAGGAAAAAAATAATTACATACTATAAATTTGTCAGTTTACCATTTCGATATGAAATGTTCTGTTTTATGTCAAACATGCACCATTTGTTTAAAAGCATAACAGCTTAACGTGAACCAAATGAGGTAAATATTTCCTTCTTCTCTTGGTTCTCTCAATTCTATCTCTCTGACTGTTCAGATCCTGTTATGTTATTGCTTTATTTCAGAAAGAGAGACTATCGTGTTTGCTACTCACCACGCGAACATTCTCGTGGATGGCGCTCTCATGCTGCATCCCAACAGAACGAGGAGCGCCCTCCCGATGAAACCCAAGCGACCACCGATCAGCCTCAGCTTCCTCCGCGCCATCTAAATGGTATGCAGCAGCCCTCTGACGTCGACTCCGCATCACATACCCAAACTCGGACAAACATGGACCCCTCGACAGACTTCAAAGATGCTGTTCCTGTGCTAGAATCCAATTTATACCATGTCCTGATGGAGGAGGATGGTGGGGACACGAGTAGTCGATGTTACTCAATGGGGCGTGAACATACGTACGCGTATGCTGACTGCAGATCTTACGTAGACGATCATCCACGAGCGGCTGCTTTCATGCACAGAGAGGCGGATACACCTCGCTCTCTTGAAAAATATGATGAAATTGAACACGAGATGGTCTGTAATGAGCTCTATGCAATAGCCAAAAAATAATACCAATTTGTAGATGTCTACGACATCATAATACATAGAAGCAGTGAAGGCCTCTTGACAGGGAATTTGCAGGAACAATAAAATCATGTACTGCCATTATCGTAATTCAAGAAGACGTTCTGATGACGATAAAATCACAAACAACTTGTTGGCCTGTAAACTACGAAATCTCTCCGACCTTAACTGGACTGGCTGACTGTCAGGGAATATCTTTAAAACATTTTGGTAATAATATGACCATCTTTATAACCAGTAATGTCGTTAGTACCTGAATTGTTTCTCCCAAACTCGCCCACTTGCTCATCGTTTTGTGTTTGGTTGTGACAATGGTTCAGAAACGTATTTATGCTTTCGGTTGCAATGTTTCGGAACAAGCAACATACAACTGAAATTCTTACATCTATGGATCAGCAAAGAAACATTTGAACATTCTGCAACAAATGCGAGATTTTGTCATTATACTTTAGGCAAGTTAAGAAAACAACTCTTTCCTCCATCGCTAATGAATGTGTAAATTTGTTTTGCAGTGATACCAAACAGGAAAAAAAATATCAGTCAGCCGAAACATCTCGTAAATTTTCCTTGTTTAAATGAAATACGGGATAAAGGGACGGTTATAATTATATTATCGATACCGATAGAGATATAGCATCAGTCTATGTAATTTAGTACAGAAGGGTCATAAGAATAAACGTTGAGCAACGCCGATTATCAATTACCCTATTCTCTTCTTATTTCTTTGAGGGTTTTACAATTACAGCTATCGTTACCGTTATAATAAGCCACTTCGGGGATGCAATCTGAGCATGAGCAGATAAAAGTCATCTGTACCAAATTCTAAAACCCACTGACACTAATATTCGATATGTGCTCATGAATGTTATGTAATCATTATTCAGTTATGCACTAATGGTGCATTCCATGATATCCAGGTGGAAGTATTCTTTTTAAAGGGGGAAACAAAAGCTATTCATGAGGCACCTCTATCACTCCCAGAGTTATTTTTCTGAAGTGCACATAAAGGGACCCTCCATGTCTAAAATATCTGTGGATATTTGGGGTCATTTGTACAATCTCAGTACCATGCGCTAACCCCGAACTGGCTTATTATCCCAGTATGTGATAGGCCCATTGTGTCGTATGTGGCGCATTTCACGGAATAGCTCGAAATTTGTAACGCTTCCTAACCTTAAAGAAAAAAAAATGATTCTCGGTATATTTTAAAAATCTATTTGGAATGAACCTGTGGTGATTATAATCACCTGAATTATATCACCTATATAGGTGATTTTTTTTCTTCAAATCTATCATTTGCAATAATTATATACTTTGTATTTCCTTTATTATTTATTCATTATTTAATTTTCATTATAAGATTACAGCAATTATTGAGAGTATTATTGAGGCACAAAACAAAAAATGTTTATTGAAGTATTAGCGATAGGCGGTGTAAATACGCTCTCAACACGTTGTGAAGACGGGGCCAATGCGGATTAACAAGGCAGTAATGCGAAATTCGGCGGAAAACCACGGAGCATCCCGCCCGGAAGGTGGCAAAGTCGATTCGGAGCCTCCGACGTGAACCTCAGTGCCACTGTGTAACTCCTTGATGGGATCGCGTTGCCCCCATTTTGGCTCCGCCACCTCCGTATTGCTACCGTGTTCATATCGTGAGGTTCAGGGAGGATAACTGGCAGGTTAACGGCGGTGTAATACGGTGTTTTCACGGATCTCCCGTTTACCATCAAGGAGGTTGGCATTCTTGACACGGTGAACGGCGTTGCGAACGCCAATGAACACGATCCATTTCAAACCACAAAGACTGCAAAAATTGAACATGTTGAATTTGTTGGCGGTTTCCCGCAGTTCTCTGAGTGACGCATGACTAGGGGTTGTGTCCGGTGTTAACACGGTCTTCGGCGGAGCACGGCGAATTGCCGAACCGCCATGAATCGCCGCGGCGGTTCATACATTAGATTACTTACGAAACGGGACGGGAGAGTAACAGGACGGGGGAGAAAAACGTTACGAAAAAGTAGACGGCGACGTACTGCAGTGTTCACGCCCACAATCGCTTCTCGTCCCCATGAGACGCAAAAACGAGCTTACGATTTCAGGACGGGAGCTTTTGAAGACGGGGAGTCGAGCGAAAAATCCGTGTGCGCATATCCTGTTCGATTTCAAGACGGTTGTCGGGCGAAATAGCGTCCGGCCGAAAGCCCCTTTAATTCCATGTATTTCTGTACACCAAATGAATAGACTTGTCTATACATGTATATTTTATTGCAATTGAGTAGACTGAACTTGAATTATAGACCTACATGTAAATGTTTGATTTAATGTAAAGTAAGTGCTTTTACTGCGGTTGCTTGCCGTATCATAAACATACTTGTTTTCATTGTATACACGTTAATAATTGTTTAATGTGATTAAATTGCACTTACTGACATTGCGATCATTGACCACGGTAGTATCAATATTTATTTATTTTCTTTAGGTTTTGCGTCTTTGACAGCACCTTATAAACTGGCTTAATTTACGCCAGCATCATTGATTAGCAATAAAGGGCATTATTGTGCCAAATTTACCCCATTTTTATTTGGGAATTTGAAAGTTTGGGATTAGAAACTTAGGCTATGGGTCGTTGAGGAAACCGCCCGTCCGTTAGAAAGCAAAATAAAGTTCAGAGTCTACGGACGGGGAATGAGAAAAACTAAAGCGTGTAAGGCAATGAAGCGCTTCGGTGCGGGGTGAATGGTGGTTTCCTCAACCACGATAATGCGAAAACTTATTCCACACCAGTCGAGTTGCTGATTCCTACTAATATCCATAGCGCCATCTGTGTTGGCAGTGTGTATATGTCAGCCTGAAACTACCACCGCTGTTATATAATTAAAGCCTTGTCAATCTGTACTACAAATTTGCACCCGATTATATCCTTATTGCGTGGTGTCAGCCTAAGTAATACTTGCTCCATGCTGGGAGGAACTCTGCTGGGAAAAGTACAGCCAGGTGCACTGTAAATAATTATAAGTTTTACTTTGGACTAGTAGTATCACTGAGCTTTAGAGTAGTGTTCAGTCCCACAGCCTCAAAATGGCGTGTGCTATATGCCCAAAAGGAAGACAAAATCATACTACCTCAACATCTTCAGAGTCACACAAAACTGCCCAACAAAAGGTTATCTTGTTAGATTTAATGCTTGGCCAGATAGCCAATTTCTGCACTGTGATTGCTAGGAACTCCATTGTTTGCAATTTCACATCACTGAATGACATCTGGGCAACAATAATGATAAATGATGGGTTCCAATCTACATGTGCCCATTTCCTTGATTTTTGTGACATAAAATTGGAATTGGACGAGAGACCAGAGGATTTGTAACAGAGAACACTTGCCTTTGTAGATGATAACCTGTTGACATCTGGTGGGGGTATCACCCATCACAGTGATTCTATCATTGACGATGAAGAGCTCACGCCGACAATGCAGTGGTTTCACTTGTTGCACCCAGACCTCCCCAAGGTGGTTAAGCAGAGGTATTTCACAAAGCTCCGGTCACCAACCCTTGCCTTTCTCAAGCCTAAGAATTTCCAAGACCTATAACTAGTCTTTTAGTGTCGGTTGAGTGTTCTAGGGCCATGTAGCTGCCTTTCACCTCGTAATCGTAACCAGGTGTTCGCAATCGCAGATTCCAACTAGATTTCGCTCTAAGCCTGCCAAGGCTTGCTCTCTCTGTGTTCAAGCTGGTCGTCCAGGTAACCATTTCTTGAGTGTATGTTCCTACCTCCCTGAAGCTGATAGACGATACATGGTCAAAGCCCGGCAGGTTGCCAAGATAGTTGACAGTGAGGGAGTCCCAGCAGTTGACTTTGACCCGCAGGAATTTCATGTTGAATCTCATTCTTTGTCTGATCCAGACCATGGGGAAACTCCCTCCATATTGCGTGTCCAGGTGCGCCAGTCTCCATATTTCGATGCATTTTATAACCACCATGCCGTTTGTATTACTCTCGTAAGTGGTGCTACTGGTAATAGGAGGCGTGCGTCTACGGCGCATGCCCCAGGTTTTAATGTGTCCCCCACCTCCCAAGCGGCGTTTCATCCTACTTGCAGGTCATTGCTAAAAAGCCGTCTCTCTTTGTGTCGTGGTAGCCATGTGTTTCATTTCATGACTGTTGAGAATCTCGATGTTGACGTTCTGGCTGGCACTCCAGTAATGGTGTGGCTATTCAGCCAGCCAAGCGGTAGATTACCTTAGCCGATGGCACTGTGTATCCATGGTTCCAATGGTAAGCTTAAGGCTGGGCATGCAGTGCACCGTGCACATGTTCACATGTTCTTCGTACCCCTCCTCAAACTCCCTCCCAAGTTTGCAGAATGAATCCCTGGTCTTAGAGCCTCGTACAGATCCCCCCCCCCCCCACACACACTGACATAATTTTTCCATCCCCCAGCATAGTCTCGTGCGTAGAGGGTAGGATCCACATTCCAGATCTTTCTGAGGCCCCCTGCATTATTCCTAGCAATGAACATTTATGTCAGGTTTTCCCCGTGCTTGCGCAGGATGGCGATCAGGTCGTCCCTCTCATCTCGGATGCTCTAATATGCAAGTTTTATAGACAGATTTTCCCTGATGTAGGAGGGGGATACCCCTCCCACCTCCGCCTGGTCTCCTCGCTCAGTGGTGTATCTAGGGGGGGGGGGGGCGGGGGCACGTGCCCCGGGCAGCACTTGGAGGGAGCGCAAATAACGCAAAAGGAGAGAAAGAAAAAATAGGGGGAAATGAAGAAAAATTATAATCTTTACTGATCACGCGCCCCCAAATCCGCATGGTAAATGCCCTAGAATGGTAGGTTTTAAAGGTTTGAAATACAAACATTTTCCAAAGCTCGGTCGCTTTGCTCCCTCGCATAATTATATTCTTTTAGGATCTCGTAATTTAGCTCACCCAGTGACGTCTAAGCAGAACTGAAAAAAAGAAAATGCGAAAGATCGAGAGAAAGGGGGAAAAAGGCAACCATTAATTAGGATCATGATATTACTTTCATCCCTTGACAGAGAAGGAAACAGCCCTTCCATTAAAAAAATAATAAAAATTAAAATACACGCCTAGGCTGTCATAGGTTTCGCTTCTAAATTTGAAGTTGTTAAGGCATTGTTTCGCTCTGATTTTGAAGCTTAAAGGGCATATTTCAACTTTCGGGCTATGCTGTGTACATAACGGTTTGGCACGCACTTGGCATGAAACGAATGGGTCTGTATGGAACAATAAATGGACTGAGGACATTGCTGGGAACTGCTGAGAATTACGCGCAATATACTACCACTGATCACAGAAACACACTTAACCTTATACCTGATAATGTTGCATTCAAAACTATGAACTGAAAATCAACTATTAACAAATTGCGTGTCACCTTTATGGAAATTAATCGTTTTCAAGGGTCGAGGTCAAAATAAAAAATAAATGAATATAGCTAAATAAATTACTTTATTTCCTTAAAAAATAGTCCTAATAGTATAAATAGTATAATTGTTGCAGAGCCAAAATCTGCTGATCAATGCTGAATGAACTATTTACATATGCCTTCCTTACCCTCAGAAAAATATAAGGAAAATATCAATTACTACAAACTAGTGAAATGTATGGCATAGTACTCTCGATTATCTCGGTTACTCTTTTCATAATACCTGGTGCTACAAATTGATTATTGTATTCCACGAAACTGATTGCTGATTAAATAGTTGGAGCGCCTCACAAGCGACCACTCTCAAAAAGGCTCTCTAGAAACTGTAGGATTTTGTTGTGTTAAGGGGTTGAAGAATTGTAAATTTGTTTACCACATTGTTTTTAGTAGTTTCAAGCACCTACTGGACTCTTCTGGATATATGTGGACATACATTATTTGAGATATTTGATAACTGGATTTGTTACTTTGGCTCAGAATGGCAAGTATATACATCCACCATGTTGAACCAGGCCATCATCTTTGGAATTTGCAGTCTTTCGTGCATTTGTGATCTGGAATAATCACTTATTGTACTTTGCATAAAGACCTGGCTACTTTATATCATTAATGCTATTGTAGCAGACTCTACAAAATAGGTCTTGCAGGCTTGAAATCTGGAGATGCACTGAAGTATATATTAATATAAACTCAAAATGGCTGACAAGTACATAAACAAAAATAACCAATCAGAAGTCTACAAGAAGTACCAATAAGAAAAGATAGAATGGGTCATGTGATAATTAAGTCAGGGTTGGATGGTCAGTGAGTCATAGTCATAGCAGATGGTATGGCAGGCAAGGTTCAATGGGCCTGGGAGAGAACAAAATATTTAAGGTGAATAGGGGTGACAAGAAAGGAATGTAGTTACATGTAAGTGGAGCAACGTCTTCAAGAAAACAGGTAGAAGATTGAATAGAGAGAAAATGTAAATAAGAGGGTGAAGTGATCATGGAAACAAATTCATACTGTCATAGTAATGTTACCTTACACTATTGTGGAATGCCCAATAGAGGAGACACTAGGTACGTTCACACGTAGAGCGATAGCATCGATGCTATCGAGGTGTCGATGCTATTTTGGTGAAGACCAGATAGTGTCGAGACCAAACGCTGTCTGAACGCAGATAGTCACGAGATAGAAGCGAGTTTCCAAACTATTCTTGCAGCGAGTTTAGCAGGAGTAAATCTCAGGATCCAGCGACAAAGCATCGACGCTTTGCGGTAGACCACCCGCCGCGCTTGTGACTATTTGTCGTGTGAGCGCAATCGCTGCTATCTTCACTCGCTGCTATTATAATTCTATCTGTTTCATGTGGTGCTATAATATAATGCAATGTATGTATTCATGTGATGTACCCTCTTCCCTCCTTTTTTTTCTATTATCTTTCTGTCTGTTTCATCTGGTACTGTAATGTAATGTATGTATTCATGTGATGTATATAGGGGTATAGTAGGGCAATGTGTATACTGTGTGGTAAGGAAGGGGTTTTTTTTTGTTGGGGGGGGGGTTCCTTCTTTTTATCTTTTTCTTTTTTATATGACCACGCACCACAAAACCACCCAAAAGTCGCACTGTGTGATTTTCAGTTAGAGATCAATAAATGTGTTTTGGTTGGCATGCATGGTCATTTTAGTTTTGGGTATTTCCTGAAAGAGTATACTTTTTTCTAAGTAATCTAAAATGTGGAGGCACCAAACAATCTAGAAGTGGTATTTTTGCCTGCTATTTATCAGACTTATGTGTGTCTTCTCTGGATTTTGTTGTATTACTTTTCTTTTTCACGACCCTGAATACTTGTCTCATTTTAATCTCCCATAAATCTCCCGGAGTAAGTTCTTGCATTGATACATGTGCACTATGATAAACAGGATATGTCTATGTAGTATGCCAAGTTTTAGGACAATCTGATAATCCCTTCATAGAAATTTTCATTGAGTTCTAAACCTCCATTTGTCACCTTAGCACAACACTTTGCAAGTCAGAGTGCTTCAATAGACTGCAAACTTTAAACCCTTATTAAGAAGTAACATTATGAGGGACTGTGCATTCTTCTCTTTGTACATTGAGTTATGAACATCCAATGAGTTATATATCATTTTAAAGCTGAGAATCTGCCCTTTCAGAATCAGACCTTAACTAAAGTATGATGTGGTCTTTAGATATTGATTTACATGTGCTTACCAGAGAATATAGTGTGCATGCATGTGTTTTATTTTGGCATAAGATTGGAGTTCAGTAAATTTTGACATGTACAAGGTTTATTTAAAATTAAGTATTATAACACATGTATTTGCTACTTGATTGTATTATCGATATTACAAATGAATTGTTATTGTATTATTATGTTGATTTATGAAGACATATAACTTCCGCGCGTTTGACCATGCATACCAAATTATACTCGGGTCACTGTGTGGCGCAGTAATTATTGTTTTGGCAGCGGGTGAGCGATGAATAGTCACGAGTGGGTGATAGAAGCAAGTTGATCACGCGGCCTGTCTGAACGTACTGGAAATATTTTTGAAACTTACATAGCATCGATGCTATGTACTACGTGTGAACATAACTACTGTCTTCATACCTGATTGCATTTTTGTTGTGTGAATTGACTCAGACTTAGAACACAATGGGGATGGGAATCTTGTTCACACTCTTTCTATTGTTTGTGCATCTACCTGGTGGGTCTTGCAACAATTGCAACAATTATGTTGATGCTGGTGCTGCTATTAGTATTTACCACAGCCTACATGTGAATAAAGAAGAATTGTGTCGAGTCAAGTATCTACATGTATCTACACCAGTGCTGTACTATAACAACTCAACAAGTACTTTTCACTTGCAGCTTCTTATATCTGGTGATGTAAATCCTAATCCTGGCCCTGATGTGTCATCTAATACTACATCTATAAATAGATCTAGGATTGTTTATACACGTGATGAACTTATTCGCTTGAATGATTCTAATAATGTGACATTACAGTCTACTCTCCTGCCAACAAATGTTATTCCTCATATTAGAAGCTTAGTGTCGATTAATACTCCTTTAAGTCCCAAACACCGCCACCGTCGAGTACATAGAGGTAGAAAGGGAGGTCGACGGAGACAGAGATGTACTCCAGTGATTATAACATCTGACCGACCAGCGATATGTCCTGATGTGCATGTTGAACCTCAGAGTGGTTCAAACATTAACAACATTATACCTATTCCATCAGCACTATCCGCCAGCATTAGGGTTGCTTTGTGGAATGCGCAGTCAATACGAAACAAAACAATATCTATCCATGATTATGTTCAGGAGAAAGCAATGGATATTTTATTCATTACAGAATCGTGGACATCTAAAGATGATTCTGTGGTTATAGGCGAACTTACTCCCCCAATGTATTCATATATTAATGTTCCACGTCCAAATGATACTTCATATGGGGGAATTGGTGTGTTGTTTAAATCTTGTATGAATCTTCAACTTAAGTCTACAGATATAACAACTGTTACATTTGAACCTGCCATTATTTTAGATGTGTCGAGGTGTTTAATGTATATTCTTAATTACAGACCTCCACCATCACCTAAAAATGGCTTTACCACTACAGACTTTCTAAGCGAGTTTGAGACATTTGTCTCTGAGGTGAATATAGCAGCAAAGAAATTAGTAATTCTTGGTGATTTTAATCTACACGTTGATTTAATCTGTAGACCTGAAATCATGTCTTTTATGTCAATTTTGTCATCTTTTGATATGATTCAACATGTTGGTGATTCCACACATACTCATGGTCACACTCTTGATTTACTTATTTCTAGGGAAGGAGATAATACTGTACAAGATTGTAAAGTAAGAAAGTGTCTTGAATCTGATCATTATGTAGTCGAGTTCAATATTTGCAAGCATAGACCCCCCAAACAAAGAATTGTTGCCACAACTCGGAAATACAAAGCGATAGATATGGACAGGTTTAAAGCTGACCTTCAATTTGAACTTTCAGAATTACAAATTAATGATGACAGTAAATTGGATATGACATTTGATAAATTTGAAGAAATTGTTTTAAAGGTGACGAATGTCCATGCTCCACCCACTACACGGGTAAGAAATGTCCGTAGACTCGCTCCATGGTACAATAGGGACTTTTAGAAGCATTGGACTAGTACTTTCACTCGACGTGTACGTACCGTCGACGTCAACCGGAAGTACACACTCAACGGATGAGCATAATAGTTGAGCTGTTCTGATGACGTCATATACGTGAACCTCGTCGAAGATTTCGGAGCACTGCAAAAACGAAGTGAACACGTTCTCGATTTTGCAAGTCAGGGAGGAGGACAGGGAGAGGGCGAGTGGCGCATGCGCAGTGGCGTAGAATGATGTCCTTGCGTACCAGTCGACTAAGTGGACGTGCAATTCTAAAAGTCCCTACTGATGGATAAGGGAGGCTCGTCGAGTAAGACGGAGGCTCGAACGAAAGTTGCAAAAACATGACTCAGATGTAAATAGAAAGGCATACAGAGAACAAAATATGAAGGTGAATGCACTAATTTTTAGTGCTAAAGAGCTGTATTATAATGATAAATTATCGAGTGCAGACAACAAGTCTGTGTTTAAGATTGTTAATACTTTACTTAATAAAGGAGCTAAGGTTTTACCAGTTTGTGATGATTATGAGGTTTTGAGTAATACTTTTGCTAATTTTTTCGAAAATAAGATAGTGAAAATAAGACAGGCACTTGATAATAAAATTGCGGAAGGTAATATGTCTATACCTGGTAAGTTAAATGTAGCTAATACATGTACTCTGAAGAGGGCAGTCATGACAGAATTTAGACCAGTATCAGAAGAAGATGTGAGGAAAATTATTTGCAAACTTCCAAATAAGCATGCAAACTTCATGCTCCCTTGACATAATACCAACATGGCTTTTGAAAGAATGTTCAACTTCTATATTGTCATCATTAACTGCTACTATTAATTTATCTCTTAAAACTGGTGAATTTCCTAAATCCTTAAAATATGCAATCATTTCTCCTATTATAAAGAAGGCTTCTTTTGATGTTAATGAATTAAAAAAGTTACCGTCCTGTTTTTAATCTTAAGGGTTTCTCGAAGATTATGGAAAAATGTGTTATGTCTCAACTTAATACCCATATGATTGATAATCGGTTAATGGACCCTTAGTTTCAGTCTGCATACAAACCACAACATGGAACGGAAACTGCACTCCTGAAAGTAAAGAATGATATTTTATGCTCTTTAGATAAACGCAAAGCTGTTTTATTGGTTTTGTTAGATTTGAGTGCCGCTTTTGACACTGTTGATTTTGATGTCTTTGCAGATAGACACTCACAATCTTTTGGAATTACTGGAACGGCAAAAAGTTGGATTTTGTCTTACCTTAAAGATCGTATCAGTCGAGTTTCTATCTCTGGGCACCAATCTTCTGCACACTCCTCAAAGTTTGGTCTACCACAGGGCTCTGTGGTAGGCCCAGGAATGTTTACTTACTATATATACCCACTTGGTAAAATAATTGATAGTCATAACCTTAAATATCATATTTCTGCAGATGACATTCAGCTTTATATTGAATTTGACCCTAAAATACCAGGTGATACTATTGTTGCACTGCACAGATTGCAAGAATGCATTCAGAAAATAAAGCTTTGGATGACAGAAAATAGACTGAAATTGAATGACGATAAGACAGAATTTATTGTCGCTGCTTCTAAACACAACTTAAGTCTTTTGGACAATGCTTCGTTGAATGTATGTGACACTCAGATCAAACCATCTCCTTTTGTTCGCAATCTCGGTGCTTATTTCGATAGCAGTATGACTATGTCAAGACATGTCTCCTCTCTCACAAAATCCTAAAATTTTAATATCCGCAACATTGCACGAATACGTCGTTTCATTAATGTGAATACTTGTGAACATGCTGTCAGGCCATTGATTCTTTCGCGTTTGGATTACGCAAACTCACTCCTGTATGGTATACCATACAGGAGCTATAGCTCTTCTAAAGACATTAAAAAAGTTACAAACAATCTAAAATCGATACAGGAGCTATAGCTTTTCTAAAGACATTAAAAAAGTTACAAACAATCCAAAATCGCTCAGCTAGACTTATTTTTAAAGCAAATCGGAGGGATCACACTTCACCATTGTTGCGGCAGCTGCATTGGCTTCCGATATCTGAACGCATTATTTTTAAAGTTGTGATTTTTTGTTATAATGCCCGTATAGGAGATGCTCCAGTATATTTATCAAACTTACTTCACAATGTTACTCACTCTGAGAATACTAGATTTCTCCGTTCACATGCTGACCCAAATCTTCTTTCATGTAACAGAACACACACCACTTATGGGGATAAAGCTTTTGTAAATGCAGCACCAGTGCTATGGAATGAATTACCTTCGTCACTTAGGGCAGTTGTTAGTAAGACTAAATTTAAGGCCATGCTTAAGACTCATTTGTTTCCCCAGTAATCAATTGTTCACGGTAATAGGGAGAGTAGTACTTGTAGTCATTATTATACTTTTAATTTACTTCTTAGTTTTGTTTGTTTGTTTGTTTGTTTGTTTTTGTAAAGTGCTTTGATCAAATTTTGGAAAAGCGCTATATAAATACCTGTTATGTATGTATGTATGTATGTAAGACGTCGTTTGTGTTGATTTTGACATTTTCTAAGAACTTTGCTTTTAATATGAAATATATGAATACACTTCTTTCACACGTTCAACCTCTGAAGTACAGAGACAAAGACGAATAGTGCAAAATGATCCCACTGTGACCATGGTAACGGCGTTTAACCTTATGCCTATTGAATTATGGTATTCCCCATAGATTTAATATAATAAATTAATAAGCTTATGAAGTTGCTTTCCTTTCTATACCGGTTTCGATAACCCTAGATGTTTCCTCAGTCAAAAACCAATGAATTTTTTTTTCTCGAAAAAACGGGATGAATGAAAATAGCTTTCCTTGTCCCTCTTAACTGTTTTTTAATCATTTCTTTTTTCCTAAGTGATACTTTGTTTTGTTCACTGTTATGTTTGAAATCGTACTGACACAAATGAAGTTCCATCTTGATTTTATGTTGTTGTTTTATGTTGTTGTTTTTATGTTGTCGTTTTTCTGTCGTTTACGCCATCAACATTGTCAATGATTATGGTGCAGCAACGTTGGAAGTGGAGATGGAACATAAGAAAATTAGAAGAGAGCCCCTTTAAAAAAAACTCAGGAGATCAAAATAAAAGAGGGGGTAGAGAGAAAGGGAGGAATAAGAGGGGTCTCGATCGTGAGGGAATGCTAATAGTGGAGTAACCATCGTCTTTTACACAGTATTCACCACGGTCTGGATGCTGTACATCCAATGACCTTTATATAATACCCATTGAGATGATTGACCTGTAAAATAGCATCATCTGACACACAATGGTTACCCATAGTGTAATCTATTCTAAAGATATTTATTTTGTTAAATTCCTGATAATTTGTTAAATTTGAATGCGAAATTCCACAAAACTAATAACCCCTTCCTTTTCAGATTACTCATTATTTATCTTTTTCGCCCTCTCTCTGTCTGGCTGTCCAGTCGTCCCTTCCAGATTGCGTTTCCTCCCTTATTCCTTTACCGCAACACACAACAATATCATTATAATGCGAGTGTTTCGTATGTCAGACTGCTTTAGAAAGGCGAACTTGCCTTATTCTCTTAACAAGTTACAGAATGGGAATAGTGAACCCCAAACACGGCAAGTTCATCAAAAATGTTTTTGAGCTTACACATATTCCATTAACGAATGAAAACATCGCTATGAGTAATTATTGCTTTATCGTAATGCTATATAAGTATTATTTATGTATTTCTACTCTCTGCTAATTCATTAGTCATAATAGACTGTTCCTGAGCCCGTATTCATTGATCTCATGAACGTGGCCACTCGCGCGGTTGAGTTTAGTTTCAATGATACGATGTATTCACAGATAGATGGTGTGGCTATGGGATCCCCATTAGGCCCTGCGCTTGCTAACATTTTTGTTGGCTTTCATGAAATGCGCCTCCTATAGAACGCCACCGATCTTGATAATTATAGTCCCGCATGTGTATTGCAATTTTTGACAACCGCGCAGCGTGTGAGGCTTTCCTTACACAACTGAACCGGCTTCATCTCGCGCTAAAATTCACATGTGAAATTGAACTGTCCAATGCGCTCCCATTTCTCGACGTTCTCGTTTAGAGAAGTGATGGGAAATTTATCACTTCCGTCTACCGCAAGCCCACATTCACCGGGCAATACACGAGATGGGACTCGTACAGTGCAACTTCATACAAGATTGGGCTCATTAGAAACTTAGTGTGCCGCGCCCTTAGGATTTGCTCTGAGTGCAAATTAGCTCCCGAAATCGTGAAAATCAAAACTATTCTCCTTGACGATGGTTACCCTGAGCATGTTATATCTCGCACCATAACACGGACGCTGGAGACACAATCCAAATCTGACACCAGGGGAGCGTTTCACCAAACTTTTTGTCAGTGATTTTTACTGACAACTGTTATAAGCTACTGAAATCCTTGCATCTGATTGGCTGCGAGCAAATTTGTCGGTAAAAATCACTGACAAAACACTTGATGAAACGCTCCCCAGATTTGGACCTGCCAAATGCCCCGTGTATCTCAAACTACCCTGGAGGGCTAAGGTATCTGACAAATACGCCAGTCAGATCAAACACGCAGTGTCACGTTGCTACTACGCGGTTTCGACACGCATTGTGTTTTCTACACACAGGATGCTACCGTCAACTAGCAAGGATGTACTACCCACCCCCACTTGAGTAATGTTATTTACCAATTTCAGTGCCGGTGCGATACCAGGTACGTGGGACGTACTTCTCAGCGGTTGGCTGATCGCATTAAAAAACACGTCCCCTCGACTATTCGGAACCGTACAACCAATCAGCGCACGCAGCCCGTCCGTGCCTGCAAATCTGAAATGCATGCTAACAGACCAAAGATAGCCAAATGCGATTCAGCGATTGGTCTGCACTTGCTGAACAATCCGGCTTGCGCACAAAGCTATGCCGACGATCAATTCTCAATTATGTCCCGGGCCAGAAGCTCAGCGCATTTACACTTTCTGGAAGCCGCCTACATTCAGTCGCACGAACCCCTTCTGTGCAGACAAAAGG
>CM046862.1:24404706-24456837 GCA_025617745.1 Heliocidaris erythrogramma
GGGAGGGGGGGGGGGGGGGGGGAGGGCATCGGTCTTACTAGCTTGATGAAATGCAAATTAACAAGTTCTTGGATTTTGTTTTTTTTCTTCTTTCTGTTCTATTTCGCAATTTTCACCAAAACACCGATGTGTGAATATAATCCATATTCAGCCAAACAAGTCGTCATAGGTTTGGTCGCTATTTACGCCTATACCTTCAGCTCCATCTTTCGTGTGTATGCCAACTTCTGCCAAGATCGGCATATGGGAATGCTGGTTGAGAGACAGTCTACAGATTCTCATAACCATAGGGAGCCTGGTGGAGACTACATGTTCGATGGCTTAACTTTCCCAAATCTGCAGATGTCTGATGGCTCAGCTCCTACTTTTTAAAGGTAGTAGTATACATCCGATTTCTAGATACACCTTACATGTGGAATGTATTTGATGATGTGAGAGACAATTCCACAACATTCGAGTGCGTGAAATGTGACATGCCTGATTATGAGGACAGGATAAAGAGTATGACCCGTCGCGTGTATGCGGTGTACGCGGCACGTGGTGTCATGCGTTAACGGTTTATCATTTTGACCGTACAAGTCCGGTACTAATCTTAGGTTTAAGTGATTATACTGAGTGATAAATTGAGAAATTCAGATAGTGATTATAGCTCACCTTGTTGACTAATAGTTCATAAATAGAAGTGGTATACGATGTGGACATGAACTACACAGCTCGTGACATAGATGAAATAAGTGCGAGCGGAATGCATTATAGATTTAGAGCGTCGTGTTGACTTAGAATGGAGTAAGCAAGCCATTGATATTGATATACTGTAATTTGTGCTCAATCATTTACTTCGAAAAGTGTTGGTTTGATCTGAAAAGTTATTCTCCTTGCGACTAAAAGTTGTAAAGTGATGGCAAATCCAGTGCTCCGAATAAAGGCTAGATGGTGCCAGCTTACCGTGTGAGAAATGTTTGGGTTTTCAAGTGGCAGAGAGACGAGTAGAGAGATCGGGGTGGTAATCATCATAAAAAACAAATTACTAACATCACACTGCTTTCATAAATGAATTAAAGCCTTCACCCCTCCATCGTTCATCTCTCTCTCTCTCTCACACACACACACACTTTACATCCCTCTATTTCACACCCCTCTCCATCCATTTCTTCCTTTATTTTGACCCCCCCCCCCCCCCCCCCCCCCCCCCCATTCCGCCTCAGCTCGAAAAATGCTGAAAAACGCAAGACTTTTTTTTTTTTTTCACCCCGGGCACATTGTTCATAACTTTATAGGCCATGAGCCTATGAAGTCACCCCATTTTGACCCATCAAAGTTAGGTAGACCCATGGGTGTCGATCCCAGGGGAGGGGGGGGGGGGGGGGTTATATATCCCCCCCCCAAAAAAAAAATGAGGGGGTGGCCTGTATTGTCACCCCCCCCCCAAAAAAAATATTTTTTTATAATAAAATACGAATTATGATACATTAACTTAAGAGCTACTGTCTGAGAGAATCAGGCAGATTTGAAAAAAAGTCGGAAGATGGGGGTCGGCCGGTTTCTTTTATATTTTGAAGTTGTGGTGTATGCTGGGTATATCCTACGAAAATGATGTTAAAATTTTCTGTTCATAATTTCATGCATAGTTATCCCTACCCCCTAAAAATAGCCCTTTTGGGTACATATCAAGGACAACACGATAAAAAACTATTTTCGAAAAATAAACTCAAGACACTTTCAATAGCCCTGTCTATCACCTTTAGAAATGTGCGAACATTACAATGGTGTATTACATAATCCGAGCCTGATTTCTATGGGCAGTACAATAGGCCTTTGAAATTGCCGTTGAGTTTATTTTTCGAAAGTAGTTCTTATCGTGTTGGACATGAATTTTGATATTTAGTGCAATTTTCATTCAGAGTAAGAATGCAATTAGGATTACACCATTCCAACGTTATTTACAGGATTTCTCCTTCTATTCTTCTTCTTACAATTTGTATAGACAATATGTACCCCTGTATAGACAAAGTTTTTGAATGAGTGGTACATTTCTTGTACATTTATGAATATTCTACGGAAAGCAATGGAACTACTGTAAAAAAAATCATTTTATCGTCGGAAAGGTTATTTAGATTATTTCTTCACAATTGCTCACATTTGTACATGTAAACATACCTAAAGTACTCAATGGACGACTCCAAGGGGAAAATGGTCCCATGTAGCCCCTATAGTTATATGTATGAATTTTCATTCAAAGTAAAAATGTATTTATGATTACGCCATTCAAACAAAACTTGCAGGATTTTTCCTTCCATCCTTCTTCTTAAGATCTGTATAGACAATTTTAAAATAGATTGTTGGATCATTTCATTATTACTATAGGGGTAATGCCAATTTTCCCATTTTCAAGAAAATTGAAAAATGCCAATTGTAGGTCATTTTTGAAGTAGCATATCTCAAATGGCCTATACTGTTTTTAAAGTTGTCTTTGCCAATAAATGTGGACAAAAGCTAGGTTAATACATTCCAGGTTTCAAATCCGTGGAGGAGCTTTTACTTTTTTGTCACCACCCGCTTAAAATAGGTCATTTCCGCGAAAAGCTGAAAAAGTGTCGTTTTCGACTGAGGTGTACATCTCTTGTAAATTTATGCATATTAACAGCAATGGAACTATTGTAAAAAATATATTTTATCGCCTGAAAGATTATTAAATGTTACGCCTTCGCATTTGCAAAACTTTGTACTTGTAAACGTGGCTAGAGTAGTCAATGGACGAACCCAAGGGAAAGATGGTCCCATGTATTTATCTGTTATAAATACAGAAGGCCATTTGCCAAGGAATTGTGCATAGAATAAGAAATAATGTGTATCAGTCCCTTTCAGTATTTTGGGGAATGGACTAAGCTAGAGATATTTGAATAAATTGGGGGGGGGGGGGTCAAAATATTAGGAATATTAGGATAGGAATACACAGTTCTTCTTCATTTTGTCATAAGTTTCTATAAACATGAAAAGAAAATCGGAAAATCGAGTTTGATGGAAAATGTTTCTGCAATTACTTCATTATTATCATTTTATTTAGAACCATTAGAGAATCCCTTACCTTGTTTATCCTATCATTGGTTATGTAAATTTGGTATGAGTTTATAACTTTTCCCCTTTTTTCGAGTTTAATAAAAACCATATTGTTAATGTTACAGAATCTTAGCTGCACCTAGTGGTATCATTTTAAAGTCTGTAAACTTTTCTCTGAAAAACAACAACAAATTCATTAATTTTGGGATGTTCATTGCAGAAATGCTGAATATTGGGAAAACTCGCTATTTTCAACGGAGGACCCTGATTATTGACTCTTGTTTCAATCTTTTTCTTTAGCATAGGTGTTGCTTGAATGATTTACATTTTCAATATGAAACATTCACGACAATTAGATTAAGAATCCCTGCGCAAGAGCCTTTTACATTGTTTATGTTTGTTTGATTGTGCCCATCCCCGTTAAATTAGACGTTTATTCTAAATTCCTTTTATTTTGCCCTACACAATAATAGACAAATTTATGTGAAAATTGTGATTTTTAAACGCATTTTCATGAATCTCAATGACAAACTATGTGTCTTAACATGATTAAAGATGAGAGGGATTGGAAATAGTCTACACATAAACCCTGTATTGCATTATAAAATACAAAGTGCTACATTTTTTCTTGTGCCGACGGGAATACAAACCATAATTTCATTCACAACTCAATCGATTGATCACACATAACAGTCAGAATGTGGGTAAAACAAAAATCTACATACTTTGATGTTGAATGAACAAATTTATTCAAATATTTCTCGAGATATATTAAACAGTTTCGGGGAACTTACTTTTTTCAATTGGGGTGAAATAATGACGAAATGTTTACCGTTTCCCCAACACGTAATGCAAAATCGTCTTTCCAAGTATACGCTTCTTGCTGTTTTATCTGATTGCTACATGTATACATATTTTCTTGTTTCATTTACGGAATCGGGAACCTCATTCCTTTCCGTAATTACAAAACTGCGGATTAACGAACCTTCGGGATTATCGAAGTTTTAATTTAATGAACTTTTGGATCAAAAAACCTTTGGAATTAGAAAAAAAAATGGATAAACGACATTATTGTCGTCCACGTATAAGAAGAGGAAAGGGTTCTTATCAGAGGTTGAAAAGGGTACTTATAAGAGGTGAAAGGGGGCACTTATGAGAAGAAGAAAAGGGCACATATTAGAAGGGAAAAGGGGCACCTATCAGAAGTAAAATGCACTTATCAAAGGAGAAAAGGATACTTAGAGAGACAAGGTGGCAATTATCAGATTTGAAAAGGGGCACTTATCAAACGTAGAGGGGGCTCTTATCAGAAGTAAAGCTGGGGCACTTATCAGACGTGAAGAGGGGAAACTTATCAGAAGTAAAGAAGGGGCACTTATCAAAAGAGGAAAATGAACACTTATTAAAAAGGAAAGGGGGCACCTATCAGAAGTAAAATGCACTTATCTTAGGAGAAAGGGCATATATTACTTAAAAAGGGGGGCAATATTTAGATTCGCAAATCATAAACAAAATAATAATAAAGATAAGAAAAAAAAATATATAAAAGCACTTATCAAGACTTAACAGTGCAGTTATCAGATTTGAAAAGCACTTATCAAGTAAGAGGAGGCACTTATCAGAAGTAAAGCTGGGCACTTATCAGACGTGAAGAGGGGGGAACTTATCAAAAGTAAAGAAGGGGCACTTATCAAAAGAGCAAAATGAGCACTTATTAGAAGGGAATGGGGCACCTATCAGAAGTAAAAATGCACTTATCAAAGGTAAAAAGGAGGCAATTTTTAGATTCGAAAAGGGGCACTTATCAGAAGGAGAAAAGGAATAGGGCGATAAGTTGGCAATTATCAAATTTGAAAAGGGGCACTTTTGAGGAGGCGAAAAGGACACTTATTAGAGAGATTAGGTGGTAATTATCAGATTTGAAAACGTCACTTTTCAGAAAGCGAAAAGGGCACTTATTAGAAAGATAAAGTGGCAATTATCTGATTTGAAAACGTCACTTTCCAGAAGGAGAAAAAAGGGGCACTTATCAGAAGGGAAAAGAGACACATTTAGTATTAAAAAAGTGCACTTATCAGAGAGAAATTCCAGAAATAAAAAGGGCATTTTTTGGGGTACTTGTGTGTGGGGGGGGGGGGGGGGGGGGCTGTGCCCTGCCCCCCCCCCCCCCCCCCCCCCGGGTGCGCCACCCTTGGAAGTAGCATTATGCAGACACTTTACGTCAATCATTGATTTTGGCGTGAGATGAATTTTAGATTAGATTAACGTGTTTTTTTCTTTGTTTTTTGTTTTTTTGGTTTTTGTTTTTCAAATTTTCAAAAAAGGGGATAATTGATGATTTTGTAGGTTTATTTTTATACATTAATCACACATTATTCCACACTTTCGAAATCGGAGATTGATATGGAGGCACTATGCGACCGATTATTGACTGAAAATAGGTTAGGTAATTGGCATTACCCCAATATGAATTTAGGTTTCAATTAATGTTTTTTCTTACTTTTTTTTAACAATTTTTAAAAAAAGTGAAAGATGGCATATCTTAGGTATAATTTTAACATAACTAGTACACATTACTCCACACTTTTATAATAAGTTATCGAAAAAAAACTATGAAGGCACTCTGTGACCAAGTATTGATTAAATATAGGTTTGCTCATTGGTATTAGCCTAAGACGAATCAATGTTAAAGTTGTTGTCTTTTTCTTGAAAATTTTCAAAAATGCGAAAATTGGCATATACATACTGTAAAGCTACTTTGACACAAATAAAAAAAAAAAAACCCAACAATTTTGAAATTCAGATAGCGAACAAAGCGCTATGAAGGCCTAATATACCCGTAATATTTTGTTTGTCATCGTTAACATTGAAAAACACTCTTTGTAGACATTTGTCAGAAGTTAAAAAATGGTAGTTTTTAACAGACATGTGCATAAAAAGTGTAAGACTCTCCACACTTTTGAAATCATAAATCAAAACTGGACATGTGAAGACACTTTCTGACCAAATTAGCTCATATAAAGTTGGCCATTTTTGTTATACTCTGTTGAATTTACCGTAAAATTGCATTTTTTCAAATTTCTCAAAAATCGAAAAACTAGAACTTTCCAAGTAAAAATAACACCATTTAGTCTAATCATTCATTATTCAATTTAATATCAGAAGCACCAACAAGGTAAAGATAGTTTGTGGCTAAAATTTCAAAGAGATCGGGTCATTTTACCTAGGTGAAACATTTACGTAAAATTGGGCGTTTTTCGTAAATTAAAAGTGTAAAAATAGGCTACAGAGGGCGCATTTTGGGTTGGGTGGTAAAATCATGGATAGAAATGGTGGAGCGGTTTCATAGCTTTTTTTGAAAATGCTTCAAAGGACTTGATCAAACTTTAAAATTTGAATCCAATTGCCGACCCCCATCTTCCGACCCTGCCTGATTCTCTCAGACAGTAGCTCTTAAAACTAACAATTATCCAAAATCATTATGTTTGATCTTGAAATACCATCACATTCTTTAATGATTAGTAGTAAGGAAATAAGAAATGCTATAATTTCAACGCGAAGAAAATTCTTTCGCTCGCATTGTTATTCTCACCGTCCATTGGCGTAGATCCGTGCATTCCTTCTTTTCATTAAAAAAAAACATTTCTGTCTGCTCTAAAATGCAAGTTTTATAGACAGATTGAAAAAGTCCTGGTGTGAGAGGGGATATCCCCCCCCCCCCAGGCTCGGTCGCTTCGTTCAGTGGCGTATCTAGGGGGCTGGGGGGGGGGGGCAGGTGCCCCGGGCGGCACTTGGAGGGGGCGCAAAAAACGCAAAGGAAAAAAAAATGGGGAAATTAAGAAAAATCATAATCCTTACGGATTATGCGCCCCCAAATCCGCATCGTAAATGCGGTAGAAATCTGGCTTTTGAAGGTTTGAAACGCAAAGATTTTCTGGGTCGCTTTGCTCCCTTTCATAATTATTTTTTTTCAGGATCTCGTAATTTCGCGCCCCGAGTATATAGTTCTTAAATAGCTTAAAGGGTTCAAAATCTGAATGAAATAAAGATGTAATTGCTTTGCTCGTTATATAATGTAAGTTTCATATGACTCCAGCTAAATTACCCCCCCCCCCCCCCAATAAAAGATAAAGTGTATAAAACAGCATTAGCAAGGGTTAAACTTTTGAAAGAAATCTCAACTTCAGGTAGCCTCGATGAATTTCTCGACTCTTTCTCAATCCTATAGGGTTTTCTTAGTTTTGCTTCCTATTGTATCAGGGAGTGCATAGAAAACCGTTTACCATTGTGTAAAATTCGAGCTTCTCAATTTACTGCTCAATTGCGGTGGTCAATTGCAAATTGCGAACTTTGCCGCTCGGTCGCTTTGCTCCCTCGCTTTATACAATAACATAGATAAGTTTGGCTTGGCACTCGGGGCAGGGGGGGGGGGGGGGGGGGGGGTTCAACTTCATTGTTTTCCCCGGGCGCCATGATCCCTAGATACGCCACTGGCTTCGCTCCCTCGGTGGTCACCCCCCCCCCCCCCCCCCCCCCCCCCCCATTATGAACACGGATCGACACCCCTGCTTAGACCATCCATGTCATTCACACAAAAAAGCTTGTCAGCTTGAACGAAGCATCCGGGTTTGGCCCCCAGAGCCCCCAAATGGGCTCCAAAGTCGGATCGATTTCAACCAAGCTAACATAGGCGCCAGACTTTGTCACAATACACAAAATACCATTATTTACAAAAAATGACAAGATTTCCGCCGGGACGGATTGGAAGACGGCCCCTAAAAATGGGGCATTTTCCCCCCTTAAAAGGAAAGTCTACCCTGATTACAAGTTGATTTAAGAAGAAGCAGAACAATTAAAGATACAGATCAGTGAAGGTTTGAGCAAAATCCGACAAGAAATAGAAAGTTATGAATTCTTGAAGTTGTGATCAATCAAACACAAATTGGCAATCCGTGACAAATCTTTCTAGCTCATCTCCCAATTGCCTTGTACCCCCAAAATATTTAATTTCCATTTTAATATTCAATCATACATCCACCTAAGATAATCAATTTTGTTAAAACAATTCTGTTTCTTCATCAAATACTTTGAGAAAAAAATTCTATGAGCTTTTCTGTACTAAGCGAATGGGAGAAGAGCTCGCAAGATACGTCACGGAGTTGCCAATTTGTGTTTGATTAAATAAAACTTCATGTAAACTGGCACTAATCAGTTTTTCTCATAAATTTTTGTTTTCTTTTTTTTATTCAAAGCAACTAAATACTAGGGTGGACTTTCCCTTTAAGGACCATGGACCAAATTATTGTCAAACAAAAAGACGTATAGGGGTACATTACAAAAATATAAAAACCGACAAAGTGCCCCTAAACCAAGCTTTGCTGCCGAATATGATCTAGATGTACAGAGACAAAAATGGATATGACAACTTTAATAACTCAAAAGTATCTCGTCCAGATCAGGTGAAATTCAAATGGTACATTTTTTAGTATTGTAAATTTTGAGGAGTGCAATTTGGTGTCAAATAATAATTTCAATAATATGTTATTAAATTGTGAAAGTTGTATTGCCTTCTCAAAACTAGTAGACATAACATAGCTAACATGCTGAAATTTACCATTCAGGTGTTAATTGCACAGATACATTAAAAGCTTTCTATTACGCCTTGTCAAACAGGCACATAATTATGGACAATGGCTGTGTTTACAACATCCTGACAATACATTTGGCTACTTTTGATAAAGCCATTCAATTACAAATACGATAAATTTGCGTATGATGTCTTCTCATATAATCAGTTTTGTTGAAAAAGGCATGGCTGCTCTCGCTTTGAAAACGAAGACAACATGAGTGAAACAAATTTTTGAAAATTGACATGCCTTCACAAAAATAGCAATAGAATCAAAAAGCCTAATCTGAAATTTATAATCTAGGTTACTCGACCTGAGTGAAAGAAATTAATGTTCCACCAACCCCCCCCCCCCTCCAAAAAAAAAAGATAAGAAAAAAATAAATAAATAATAAATAAATAAATAAATAAATCAATAAATAAAATGATAATAATGATGATAATAATACTAATAATGATATTGTGTCAATAATGTCGTTGAAATAGCAGATGTTGCACCAAGTCTGCACCACCCTGCAAAGCTATATTTCCGATTTAGCAATATTAGCAGAAATTATTATTATTATTATTCTTTGCAGGTTGCTGCACAAGAGTATGGTGTTAGTGATTATAAGAGAACGTGGTTGTCGAAGTCCGAGCTCTCAGGGGCAAAGCAATTATATATATTATATGTATATATATATATATATATATATATATAATTTCTTGGTACTGCAAAATTTCAATATGGCATGAAAAAGAGACATGATAACGAAGCTTTTCGACCTGCACTGATCAGGTTATCACGCAGGTATATAAAAATTAGTTGAAATCAACTATATTATACTCGGTGAACCCGGACGCAACCTAGACGCCGTAATTTCAGAACAATCGCAAAGCTTGGACGAACTCCTTTTGTCTGCACAGAAGAGGTTCATTCGATTGAATGTAAGCAGCTTATTATGTCCCGGGCCAGGAGCTCGGCGCATTTACGCTTTCTGGAAGCTGCTTACATTCAATCGCGTGAACCTATTCTGTGCAGACAAAAGGAGTTCGTCCAAGCTTTGCGATTGTTCTGAAATTACGGCGTCTAGGTTGCGTCCGGGTTCACCGAGTATAATATAGTTGATTTCAAGTAATTTGTCATATACCTGCGTGATAACCTGATGAGTGCAGGTCGAAAAGCTTCGTTATCATGTCTCTTTTTCGTGCCATATTGAAATATATATATATATGTATATGTGTGTGTGTGTGTGTGTGTGTGTGGGCGTGTTTAGCCGTATGTCCGAGAACATTTTCGGACAGAGAACAAAAAAGAAATCATGAGAACAATGGTCCTCGAACGTTCAACAATGAATTTGTGCCTTATTCCGTCGACTGTCCGAGGACGGAGGAACAATAGAGGAACAATACTTGTCCTCTGAAATAAAGCAATACAAGACTCTGTGTGTGTGGGTGTGCATGTGTGTGTGTGTATACATGTATATATATATATATATAAATGTGAAAGAAATTGCGAGAATAACTTGCGTAGCTCAATCAAAGTTCCCCAGAGCTGTCCTCCCTTTTTGAAATTTTTTACAAAGATTTACAAAGGTTTCGGAGATTTACAGATTGACAAATCCTCAACCTTATTAATATAAAAATATATATATATATGTTTGAGAAATTTGTTCTAATACTATAGCAGCGGCAACTCTCGTGGGTAAATTTACATAATGTGAGAAATCAATTGAATTGAATGAGAGTAATAATTTGCGTAACTAAATTCATTGTTCCTCCTAACTGACTCCGCCGGGAGTCAAACGCGGGTCTTTGGCACTGTACGCCAAACGCCCTAACCACTAGACCATGGAGGCGGGTTGAGTGGTATTCGGCTACACCACAAACACCGACAGGCAGCCCTTGCAACCCTTTCGCAGTTAATTAATTCCTTCTTTGAGGGATATAGGGGAGTAATGAACAATGAAAAGCCCATGCCTAACTAGATCCCTGTCCATCAAAGAAAACAGAAACAAATCTGCAATTTACTCATTGCATTTCATGTCAATTCATTTCATTTCATTTTATTTCATTTATTTCCAATTCTCATTCAAAAACATGTATATATCACATTGAGCACATCGTTATAAAAAGAGGGGAAATACCAACAACAAAAACACGTTAAATGAACTATTCATAATTATCACCTCTGAGAGCGGCCAAAACATATTTCCTAATTCGTGATAATCAAAAACTTGCAATAATTAAAATGAAGTGAAAATGAATTATTAGTTATTCCATGTTGGTTTTCATTAATGTTACTAATAAAATGAAAGATTAAAGTCTCATAATTGACATTTTGAAAATGGTAATCCCAGTAAGTAAAATAGATTTAGTTATACTTGTATGATTTAATCTAATTTCATTTCATGTATTGGTCCAATCTACATTCTACATGATAAATTATTTTGCTCACGTACAATACAAGGCTGATGTAGTTTTAAAAATTACATAATATTTACAGCTGTCTAAAATATTTTACGAAAAGGCCGATGTCACATCGACAACATTACACATGATATATAATTTGGAATATAATGTTTGATTAGAATGAAAAAAAAATCATGAGCATCCCATAAAGGGATTGTGCTGTCTTTTGAGTCCTTACTTTTCTTCAAAGACCGAATACCACATATCATAGGAGATGTTTTGCGTTTGCCACTTTAACAAAACCTGTTTACGGAGCGCTACGTAATGTTATCGGTTGTCTGGTGGAGCAGTGGGCCTTAAATGACTGAAATGGTCTCTACATTTAAGATTTCCCGTTTTTGCCCATTTCTGTCAAAATGGTTTTCTTTTAACTTTATGTTTTATTACTCTTTTAGTCCGACCATATTGTGAATCATATACTGGACCTGAAAATAACGTTAATCTGATAGCAACAGAGAAACACACAAACGATGTCTAAACGGGGGTACTTGTTTTTCCGAAGGTTCATAATTCCGAAACATATTTTTTTCAGAGCAGGGGGTTCATAATTCTGAAAATGAAATAGGGTTCATCATTCCGAACATTAGATTTATTTTTCAGAAGGTTCGGCCTTTTCATATGACACCTCAATCAGGAAATCTGTTGGTGGAAAGAGATGTTTGCATTTCCATGATTTATTAAACGAATCCGTTTGCACTGGCTGCCTGTCCTAGCAATAAACAAATAAGACAAAAGACTGCATGCATGGCTGATCATCAACAAAATGGAGTGGTGAGTACAAAATTATAAAAGCTGATTGATAGTGGGGTACGATTTCCTTATTAAACCTACTTTACCATGCAGTTACACTCTAGAAAAAAAAGGTTTGTTTGAGCACCTTTAAAAGGTGCTTATATTTGCCACACCAGTGTCACTTTTTAGGGTGTCTTTAAGCACCTTTTGAAAAGGTTTTCATCGACACCTTTAAAGGTGCTCGGTGTTCTGTGTTCATCACGAGCACTGGCAAAGAGCTAGCCTACTCTTGAGCAATATTTCCATAGTAACTGAAATCAATAAATTATAACAACATTCAATAGAACACATTTATACAATTTGTATGAAACCAAAGTATTTTGAAAATGACGAATGTAGATAGATATTATCGTGGACATGTTTAAATAATATCTACAGATTATGATAAAGACTAATACGCATAACAAAATGTGGGGAAATCGAAGCTCAATGGCTAAGGGCCATTTTAAAGGAACTTGTAGACACCTTTTCAATCCGGCACCAGTTTGGAGCTAATGAGTACCCCATAAGCACCATTTTTTTAAAGAGTGTAACAACAGAACAACGAGTATTTCTAGTAACAGAATGGAGACGATCTGGGAGCCTTTGATAAATCCTGAAAATTTAAGCATCACTTTCCACCAACAGACCTTTGTCATCCCTGGCTCATTTTTTCTGATCGAGGTGTTGTCATATGAAAGGGCAGAAAATGAACTTTCTAGAAATGTGACCATCCCTTTGAAATGCAGATATCGTTGGCCAAACGACTCTTTGGTAGCCCTGCTTCATATTGTCTTTATTCACTCATGCGTGAAGTATGTATCATATGAGTGGCATCAGATGAAATAAGAGGATCCAAGCTTTACAAATATGTGACATTTATTAAATCATAATTGTGATGAAGATAAGATTAAGCATCGATATTTCTCAATTTCGTTTTTTTCTGGGACGCACTGTATATATACATGTATATGTATGTATGTATATATACATAATGTGAAAAATCAATTGAATTGAATGAGAGAAATAATTTGAGTAGCTAAATTCATACTGACTTCCTTTTGTGGAAATCACTGTAAGGGTTGCAAAAACCTCTCCGCTGGGATTTCCACGAAAGGAAGTCAGTGAGGAGGAAAAATTAATTTAACTACAGGAATTATTTCTCTCATTCAATTCAATTAATGTCTTACATTACGTAAATTTACCCACCAGAGTTGCCGACGCTATAGTATTATTACAAATGTGTCCCTCTCAATCTGTCCCTTTGCTCTTTTCATGTATTAAATTATACTGTATTGTGTATTCATGCGTACCTGCTACAAGCATCTCAGTGCTTATTGGGATTGCGCCTTCTTCCTTGTAATCTTGCAAGTTCTTGATTGTACTGATACTACTTTATATGCATGTAAATTGTACTATTTGAACAGATGTTAAATGTTGTCAAAATCAATGGAAGAAAATAAATGTTAATTTGAAGTGAACTGAAATAAATATATCATGAAAAATACCTTAAACTAGCAATAGCGATGATTAGGACGAGGAAGAATGCAGATCCTATTCCAGCAGCAATATAATATACAATTCTAGCTTTTGCTTCGGAATCTGGCAGTCCTTTCAGGGAAAGAGTGGAAGAGGCAAAGATAAGTAACATAACCATATAATTATTGGAAGTGTTAGGTGAATACAGAGAGCAATCATATCATAATGAAATGTTAAAGCTCAATAATAGATATATTGGAATTTCGAAGTGATTAAGCAATAATGTGTGAGTATATTCTTATGTCATTGTTAGTTAAAGCCCAATTCTTTATGTTAATCGAGTACAATAAATAAATACATTTATCACATATACAACCAGGTCACAAAATTCCCAAAACAAACTGGATTCTGGATTCTTATTAATTCCAAAGCATCCGCAATCTCCATAAAATGTGTCTGCTTTCACTCAAAACAATGTTCCTTTGAAGTTGGAATTCCGAAATTATTCCTTCGATAAGTCGGAGTATACGACTCTTGTTAAAGTAAAAGTGAACCAATGGTATAACGCGCATGGGTCCATGGCGTCAATTGGAGGGGGGGGGGGGGGGGGGGGGGGGAGGGCTACATCTGTTTTAGTAGATGGTGAAATGCAAATCGATTTAATTTGTTTTTAATGTTCCACTCCCTCTCTCGTTCTTTCTTTATCTCCTCTTTTAGCAACATCTATATATTTTTAGTTTTTTTTAAACATAAATAAATCCTCATATCCATGCTAATTACTTGTCCCTTGATGGTCGCGTGCGGGGGGGGGGGGGGGGGGGGGGGTTTAACGCTCTCTATTTTCTTAAAATACTTACAGCCCGAAACAAAAATGAACAAAATTAAGGATTTCTTTACCAATGAAAATATAGTTTTGATAAGACTCATCCCTATTTCCAAACGTTAGCCCAGATGTTCTACCTCGGTAATTCCCAGTCCACATGGTCCATGGAATCTTCGTTTTGTCTAAGTCCCTCTTGAAATTAAATACCAGTTGAGACAGCTATCGGCTTGTGGAAAGCAACGCCGGACAATTATTCTCATTTCCTCTGATTTAAAACAAGGAAATATTTGATTTGATTTGATTTGATTTGATTTGATTTGAATTTATTCAGACATTATAAAAACATGTCTCGAGATGACCAACCTATACAAGTCTGTTTCCCGGATCAAAAAAACAAGTACATTCAATATCATAAACATATTGCACAAAGTATTATTTAAAAGATGTAAACGATAGACAACAATGATGATTGCAAGTAAAATCACTGTATTATTGCAGAGTACAAAATTACTTAGTTGAGGTATAGCATCTGTGAAATTAACTGTGTGGGTTGAGATGGTTATTTAACGCTTTTTTAAACATGCTAGGAGTTTTCATATTGACTACATACTTCGGAAGTTTGTTCCAATCATTCATTGTTTTAGGATAAAATGAGTTCATATAATTATCTGTTCTTGCGAAGGGTACATGCATCTTTAAGTTATGATCGTTTCTTCCAATTCTGTTCGCAGGTGAGAACCTGTCTTTATGTCCTATATCTATTCAATCATTAACAAGCTTATAATAAAACACCGGTCGGAGGTACTTTCGTCTATTCTCTTTCGTCTATTCTCTAATGTATCCATACTTAACTTTTGTAATAGAGTATCATAACTAGTGCTCCAGTCTTTGCACATCATTCTTTAAAAAAAATATTACTGAAAGGTTAAATAGAAAGGCAAATCTTTATTTGCCTATGGGATACAAACGACAACTACTGGCTTCGCTTTACAATACCTGAGGGAGACTTTCAGATTATTTCCCATTATACGGTACCTGTTATTTAATTTCCCATGAGATTATGTACAAAAAATATGTATTATTGGCATACATACCATCTTTTCCGGGCGTGACATTTTCTTTCTTGCAGTCTGGTTTTGATTTATTTTCATATTTTACTGTAGGGTGAAAATGTTTATAGAAATTAACAGATACATTGAATACTTCTTCTTATGTTTAAAAATCGTGAAAGGTCGGGAAAAAAATCTTTTTTGCCCGTAAAATGTTTTGCACGGAGCATGCTATACATACGTAATAACCTTTACATAGACATGGTATAACAGGGAAAAGTGACTTGAATTCAAATTTAAATGATAGTATGCAGTAATGGACTTAAGTAAAGGACGAGAATACTGTATATATCAGATAAGACAGCGATTCAGATATAACCGTATTGTGAGAATGTTAGGCATAATTGCGCAGTGGATTTTAAAATCTACTGCTATAGCTCCATTAAACAATGATATAGGCATGGAAAAATAAATCATGCCTGTGAATTTCAATATCCACCCTGTACCAACTCAATGAAAATACCAATTAACGATTTCCTAAAATTTTGCATATAACCACTAATACAGTTATATAGCTATATATTTAATTTTGCAAAATTAATAGACATTATTTTCATCATTTGAAGCCAGTATTCAGCGGTGAAGTTTAATATCTAATAATCTATCAAAAACCTATAACAGAAATAGAATACCCACCTGCGTAAATAGACGCATGAAACCTACCACCACAAAATCTATCAGCGTTACCTCTACAGGGTAGGCCACACACTTCCCTTGTTATGCCATCCTGTCCATATGGAGACTTGGCCTTGGTTAGACACGTCTGTTCACAGGAACAAGCACATTCAGTTCGGTTGTATAATGCTGCAATTGGGAATCCATTTTCTTTACAAGATGCTATACAAGAGTCCGGTGTGGGTGGTTCTGAGAGAACGTGGTAGTCGAATTCCAAGCACTCAAGAGCAAAGCAACCGATATATTCACCATCTGGAAAATGAAATTTATGTTACGATTTGAACATTTTTTTTTTTACTCAAGTCTGAAGTTCAAAGCAAACCGATTGAAGAAAACGAAAATTGCCTCACCTTTTGCACCTCTCTCGTTATATGCTATTTCGCCTGCCGTAGTGGTATAATTACTACTGCCTAAAGCGATTGCTTTTGAAAATAAGCATAACACTAGTATTCTATACATTCCTGTGTGTAACTGTACTTCTTGCTGCCAGCTATTGACTTTGTAGAAATCAAATTATTCGTTTGACGCATGAGTTCAAATCATGGAACAGTTCTCTCTAAAGCACCGCGTTTCCGTGTGCTAAACCATGATCAAAATACTATAAACATGGCGACGTAGGTAAAAGCAGCCGTTGTGTTAAAAAAGAAAAGAAAAACAACTAGTGACTATCACATCAACTTTCATAAAAAGTCATAACGATATGCCTTATTTCTCTAAAAAACCACAATTAATCTTCGCAGCTAACTTTCGACAAGTGTGTAGAGTAAATGAACAGTGCTTATTGATACTAATACCTTTGAATTTATATCCTTCCGCGTAATGGCCATGATACCAGTCTCGTGCTGGTTGAGGGCTTTTGTTATCCCTGAGGATATCCACGTGATAGAAACAGATCAACATTTTACGTATTTCGTTCGAGGAACTATTCATTTGTATATCGGATAAAATGTATTTCCCCATTCGTCATAATAAATATGTTGAACTACAATTAAATGAAAATGTATAATTAGTTAACTATATATTGGATTTAAGTATTTTAATGCAAGTACATAATAGATCAGATCACAACCTTTTAATTGATAGCTCGTTTTGTTGGTATTCTGGAAGTAAAGTAGATTTTCTAGTACTTGTGTAGTGGTTTATGAGCACTTATTTCCAGCAATTATACCTCAACCATGTCAAAATCTTGTTAATGACCGTCTTTAATATACAAACGTATGTGATAACGTTGCGTTAATTTCATTATGAGATGTGGGCTTGTATGTACGTGTGTGTGTGGGGGGGGGGGTGGATTTCGGACAATATTCCATTCTGTTTTATTCATGTTTAACTTTATTTCATTTCCTTTGATTTATTGATCCAATGCACATTCATCATGGTAAATTGTTTTTCCTCACGTACAATACGAGGCTCATGTAGTTCACAAATGTACATGATATTTACAGCTGCTTAAAAATATTTTACAAAATGCCGATATGGCATCGACAACATCTTACATGTAATCGATTTGTCATATAATGCTTGATTTAAAAAATGTTATAAAAGTATCACACAACGGTTTATGCTATAATCTACACCCTTAGTCTTTATTATTCTTTAAAGGTTGACTAAATTAGAGAAAAAATGGGTGCTCTTTCCATGTAGTTTTGCCTTCTAATCACGAATCTGCCAATCAATTGTCCAAATTATGTCTCGTTTTGGCGAAAAGGGGAAAAAGTAGAGGTTTTGGGACCGTTCCTTAAAACTCGTGAGCTGATTGGCTAACCCCCAAGTGACGTATGAAAAGTAAGAGGCACAAGATCTGCAGGCTGCAGCATATAATATTGTACACAGAATGCGGTATTTGACCCCTCTGTTCAACGGACAATTTGTGAAAATAGGAAATTAATCAATATAATCTTAGGAGTGAATAATCATTAGCAATATATTTTCTACAAGATCAGAAAACGCTTTTGCCCAAATATACAGCTCTTGTTTTGTTTTTTAGCTTTTCTTTTGAACAATGTTCTCATCCATCTGAGCTTGCCGAACGAAAGTTTTGCATTGGTCATAAACGCGTGCACAGCCGTTTTATGCGTCTGTATGATTGTACAATGTCCTACACATCTTTAGTACGGCAGTGACTATGTTCCCCTCGTACATAGCGACTGGTGAACGCTTTTGTTTTGTTTATTTCACTCACGGCTTTTTTTTTTACTTCGCTTTACATAGTACATTAGTACTGACTTAGATTTTGGCTGAATTCGAGTAACTTATATATAGAGAGAGGAAAAGTGCCCGCGATTCCGAATTGGAGGACTTTTCTGAGCCATGCAGATACGAACTCTGATTTACTGGCAGATGATTTATCAGACCCCGAAGGCAAAGAAGCTCGAGTGGCAAGGGGAAATTCGACCATATTATATGTTTGAACCCCTCGCAGAATACGGTGAAGGGCCGTGGGTGAAGTAACTCCAGGGAGCTCCAACGGGTTGGAGCTCCCTGGAGTTACAGGTGAAGTAGACCGAAAATGCTGTCTCTCGTTCGTTAGGTCGTCTTAGCTAACGAGCGAGAGACAGAATTTTCGGTCTACGGGTGAAGCTGCTGCAGCTGCTGTCGTTGAAAAACAGATTAGAAAACTTGACTCCAAGTCTGATCGTTGGAATAGCTGAATCTTTTAGCTAGCTTATCCTTCTCTTCATGCCAAATTCGGAATACAGGCCAGGATGCTCAAAATCATCTTCGGCAAAGTGATCGCTGCAGATTGTATTCCACTCACTTCGCCGGCCCTTGCCACTCTGCCCGCGTGAGCTTTACATTTGCGACCCACAATTTCCGTAGATTTTCATCTTTAGGAAAATGATGTAGGCTTACACCATCTTTAGGAGTCTTGCTACAGCCCGCAACTATACACCGATTAGGCATTATTGATGAAACTGTGTCCCAAAATCAAAGTTATTGTGAGGAATTAAACACACGAAAATACGCAATGCAAATGGTCGATGCGGTGAATATCATGCTCGGCACCGGGCTGGGCCTGCCGGGGGCCTCCGGGCGCGCACGGTATAGGTTAGTGGAATATTTTCCCTTACTTTTCATGCGTCACAGATCACGTGATCACGATGTCGCTTCGATGGGTTTTTTTAGGGGCGGGGCTTATGACTGTGTAAATCAGCAAAAATATACTTTTCAAATGATTATAAAATATAACTGAATGCATAAAAAATTGTGTGATGGATATTTTTTGGCTCCTGATGACACCTTCCTACGAAAAATGGGCAATTATTTTTTTATTTTAGTGACCCTTTAAGGACCAAATCTTTACATTTAAAAGTAGACGTTTTGCATTTTACACTGAATCTTGACTAAACAAAACCAGTTGTACTACGAAATGCTATCAGTTCTCCATTTTACAATTAATTAATTAAACATGTGTACACTTTTAACCCGAATGTCCCATCGACATCATGAATGCAGGCAGACACCCTCTCTTTAATTGTTTATTTCCAAAAATGTTTTGATCGCAGCCTGTGCAAAATATGTATTACTGAGTTACAGAGGAGTTTGAATTAAACTTCGAAGAGATTCATAAGATATTTTATTATTTAAAAAGTGTCATATCCACCTATTTTTCATTGTCTCAAATGAACACCTACCGCGGTGGACCAGTGAAACTCAAATGAGTGAAAAAAAGAGATCAGTTCCCGCCTTGAACCAAAATACGACTCTACATTGAACCATTGCCTACGGAAACAGGGTGGTTTTGCCGAATTGTCAAAATTGCAGAACAAAACGCGCTATGAACCATTTGCATTAAACCTCATTCAAAGGTACATTGTTGTATAATTATGTTTCCGCTGTTCATATCTGAATCATGATTATGATAATCCATATTCAATACTGGGCCTGAAAATTACGTAATATGATTTACCAAAAGAGAAGCACACCCACGACGTAGGAACACATGTCAATTAGAAAAAAATTGGGTGGGTAAATACATGTACACAGTAAATATCACCTAACTAATTGACTGATATTTTAAGCGCAATATTATGTTTTTACTTAAACATATCATATTACTAAAAGCGGTCAGGTTTGTGTTATTGGCAGCGCTAGTATGTGTGACTTTATAGCGAAGTAAAGATCGATTATAACTATTTGCGTATATAGCCCAATTTAGTATTGTACTTTGTTCAGTGAATCTTGCAATTGGCTATGTAATAGATCAAAATATTGCTTTTGTGCAGAGAGTATGAGACAGACATAAGAGGTTGGTGTTAGAAGTATTGACATGTAGTAAAGTTTAGGTCTGCACGTGATTAATAAATCATCGTTTCGGTCTTCTTTCATTTCCTCTCTGCTTTGTTCATGTTTGATTTGTATATCTTTGCGGTGGCGTTTTGTTTCACGTCTCCTTTATTGGGCTTTAAAGGGAAATTAAACCATTACAATATGTCGATCAATTGGAAGTGTGCACACTATAATAAAGGAAACAGATGAATGAGACAATGAACATAGGAAATTAGGAACTTTAAAAGTTGATGATGGTGATAAGGTAAACCTTCCCATGTGAATACGGTCATAATGTAATTTTTCCAGTTGTTGAATATTTAGAAAAGTACTCAAATCATTATTATTATTAGAAGTAAAGCATAAGTAGAAAGTCGCGTGGCGTGAATTGCAGCAGTTCCCAGTACAGTAGGGGTTAGTTAATTGAGTTGTGTCTACAATGTAGGAGGAGATTATTGCTGACTATGTAAACGTAAACGCTTAAAATTAAAAAAAAAAATATACAAAACCAAAACAAGACATGATTGACATTTCACCATCGAACTATGATTTTAAGTTTAATATTCTCTATTGTATATCATAATTATTACATTTTCATCCTTAGTACATATGTCAAAAATATATATATTTCATCTAATGAAAAATTTAATACCATAATTTTACAATTGTTCAGTTCTGGACTAGGACCAATGTTGGATATCAGTAGTGTGATGATCTTCTTTGCTTTGGTTCGAATAGCTTTCTGCTGACTGGTCGTTGGCTGTCTTTGAGTAAATCGTACCAAATAGCGGCCCAATATGACACCAGCGACGAGGACTATACAGGTGAGAGTCGAGACAGAGATTATAACTGGAAGGTTATTGTTCACCTCACTCGTTGCATGGTAGTCTACATTGTCTAGGGAAGACATCAGTAACAAAGCAACAGTATCAAAAGTTTGAGTGGAAAAAAGAGCAAAAAGGAAGAACTGTTTCTATTTGAAATACAGGAATATGGATAACTCATAAAGGGAAAGAAATATAGTGCTTTCCAAGCCAGAACCGGAGGGTCATTACAGAGATGATAACTGGAAGGGTAATGTTCACATGTTGCCTTCCCTTGATAGTCTAGGAAAGAATCTAGCAACAAAGCAACAGCAACAAAACTTCAAGCGGGAGAGCAGTTTAGAAACGAAACGTCATTTTCTATGTTAAAAACGAGAATCGAGAGATAAGTGAAAGAAAAAAAAAATACAAAATCTCAAATACAATTACGATGGGAGCCACAAGTCAAGTAACCATCTGGCTATCTGCTGATATTATCTCAGAATTGTTGTAAAGTAAATAATACGAATTTCATTAGGGTTGTCCGAAACAAAGCTATAATAAAGGAGTGGCATGTTGACTGGTGGTGAAACAATTTGGAAACGCACGCAATATCATAATCATATTAATTAATCATAAGGAGGGAGTTGGGGGAAGAGGCAGGCAAGAGGTAACCTTCCTCGCCCCAAAGACGACCCCCTCCCCTGGCATAATAACATATGGCTTATTAGCAGTAAATAGGCATGCTAATATTCGATGCATCATGATTGGCTGATCTTACCGTCTTGGTAATCAAGATATAGTGTGTTGTCGCAGCTGCTCTCCAATGAGTCAGTATGCCTTACTGCAGTATAAAAATAACAAAAAAGTGTTTCATTTCAAAAAAGAATAACTATTACCACCCATGGAAATAATCTATATAGTGACTTCATAACCTGTCTACAAAAATATTCTACTGCACGCAACAATAATCATATGCTTATATCAAAATGTTAAAATTTACACTAACATCACAATTTAAATGGGGAAAACTAATGGGCATTGTCCTTCTTCAAGGTAAGAAGGACCTATAACCATACAGAAAAAGGGTCTCATACCCAGATCGACAGATTAAAACAGTTGGTTTAGAAAAGAAAAGAATTCCTTTTCAATTGTTTCAATCTGGTTTCAATCTGGTTTTTGTACATAAATTCCCTGTTTTCAGGCTAGCAAATATTACAAAATGTCCAGTCAGTTCGTAACGACATAATGAATTGTCAAAGATATGTCACAAGAAGTATAAAAAAGTAGGAGTAGCGTGGATGCGATGTTTTAGATTTTATTCAGCGAAATTTGACTACACAGCCCACTATTTTTGTTTTAATTAATAGATATTTCATTGATTCCTTCCATGACATAAGCCTTGGTATATTCGAATTCTTATATTTGTCTAAAAAAATGCAGAATTTATCATTCCGTACTTTCATGGGGACAAAGCACAGAGAGACAAAAATAGAACTGTAGTGTATAAGGAAATAAAGAAATGGAAGACTGAAGAACGAAAACGGAGAGGATTTCTGAGGAGAGGTACAGTAGAAAAGAGAAAATTAAATAAAACAGGATAAAAACTACTTTCGAAAAATAAACTCAAGACAATTTCAATAGCCCTGTCTATCACCTTTAGAAATGTGCGAACATTACAATGGTGTTTTACATAATCCGAACCTGATTTCTATGGGCAGTACAATAGGCCTTTGAAATTGCCCTCGAGTTTATTTGTCGAAAGTAGTTCTTATCGTGTTATAACAAAAAGTACAAACAACAAGAAGGACAGATAGAGGTATTAAACGACAAAGAACTAAAGAAAAAGAAGAATATATAATACATTGTAATACTACTTTTTAAAAGGACAAATGGAACAAAAGGGGAGCAATGAGAAGACAATGAGAAGAGGAGTGATGACGATATTCGAAAAGATAACTAACGGAAATATAAAAGAATATATAAAGGCAATACCCGTTTGTTTGCCCCCTGAAAGTTTACGAGAATGCCAATCCATCCTACATTTTTTGTGAAGGGTAGCCCCTTATGTGGCCTAGCTCCAACATAATGTACTTCAAATTATTATTATCGTTTTCATTTAACTGATATATGATAACTGAACTTATAAGGAAAGGAAATTACTGAAGTACTGCGACGCTGCATCAAAACCACCACAAAATCTTGTCAAGTCCCCTCGACAGGGTAAGCCGCATTCCTCGTCTTGTAGAGACTTGGTTACGCAGGTCTGTTCACAAAAGCAAGAACATTCAGTCCGATTGTATATAGCAGCATATGGAAATCTATTTTCTTTGCATGTTGCTGTGCAAGAGTCGGGTGTGATGAAGTCTGAGATATTTACGTTGTAATCGTAGTGTAAGCATCCAAAAGGAAAGCAACCAATGTAATTACCATCTGTAAAAAGAAAGAAATGCAGAATCACACCATAAATGAGTGAATTGTCTATTGGCGTCTGCTAACAATAGCTTTAAATACACTTCAATTACTACTAAAACACAAAAATGCAATACATTATAATGTATTAGCTTAATTTTTACATGCATTTCCAATTAGCCTATAATCAGAGGAATTTAAAGTGACAGTAAACTGAAGCTCCTAAATAGCGCCATCTTTCAAGTGTCTGTGCCTCTCATTTGCCACCATACCTCATTCTAGATTGTAGAAGCTTAGAATGTACCTGCAAGCAAGTTTCCACAATGCAAGGTCAAAAATAATAGTTTTGAAATATAAATGTGCTTGTTATCCAAACAAGATGTTTGTCAAAATCCAAAATAAAACGCAATTCATTTTCAAATTTTCATCTTAATTTAGCAATCACTGTAAATGGCGCTGTTCAATGCCATTTTAATACAGACATACATAGAGACGAAATAGTTGGTTTGGTATTCGGTTAAGAAACTGATAAAGTGATTGCACATTGCCTTGGAAATGTATAGTAAGGATTATCATTCTTGATTTTTATCCTTTGAAAAAGACGTTAGGAAACGTCCAAAATGTGTAAGCACAAAAAAATTGACTTAACGAACATTACTGGAAATACGTGATATCAAAGCAATGTGTATTATTAATAGCAGCATGGCTAACCATGATATTATAGAACTATGCTTTATCAGTTGTTATAAATCAGCTTATGATCTAACGTATGAAATCTAGGTAACTGATAAAGATTTAAAAAATAGAAAACTTACCTTCAGCAAATCTCTCATCTAGTTCCTTGGTAGTCAAGGTGATGTTTTCATCACCTGAAATACCACTTGCAATTATGAATTTTAAGATGAAGAACAAAATAAGAAATCCGAACATTTTGTAGCTATACGGTTTGGGTGATATAATTATTGCAGAATTAGAACTAGAAACAATATTCAGACAAGTCAATGACATATATCTTGAAGACATACATACTCAGTGTTAAAGTATTGTTTTATGAGATATCGGTGAGCTAAAAAGCAAGCACGAAACAATGGCGTGATTCTTCACTATAAGTGTCCCATGTTATCGTATTGCAAACTCAACCACATCTGTTACAGTATTCATAAAGTAGTGACTACTGAATACTTGATGGGCATTAACTACTCGAAAGAGTAATTATAATAAACATGGACATGAGTGCACTTTTGAAATTAAAGACACTATGTCCCTTTGGGGTGGGTGAAATCACATTAAAATGGTATCATAGCCACAAAAAAAAGGGGGGGGGAGAAGAAAAGAGAAGGGAAATCAAATCTATGAACAAAATACTTACATATTCAAACATACAAAACATACACATACATACGTGTGCACACACACACACAAACACACCCACACACGCACATATCCTAGCACATAAATTTGTGATTGTATGATTTCGTGAATCTCATGTCCCCAGAATCGCTGCAGGGTTGGGGTAGGGTAATAATGAAATGCAGTTGCCCCCTATTCGCCCTGATTTATAAGAAGGGGTATCTCCTGTCCCCTTTGATTATTATCATATTTATTCCGCAAAACAGAGTGCATGTACATGTAGAATTACAAAGAAGATCAAAACACAATACAGGAAGGTTGAAAAGGTTGATCAGCCTATGGAAGTGGAGGCGACATACTCAGAGGCTGCGGAACGTCTTAGAAAGTGGAGGGGCTTAATGGGGGGGGGGGGGGCTGCGTGTATAACCACATTTTTGCACTGCCATACGTTTGCACGTGTTTACTGAAAAAAGCCCCCCCCCCCCCCCCCCCCCCGGTTCTGCGGTCCCTGATACTTAAACCAATGTGTTTACATTATAGTATCACGACTGTCTTTAAAACAACAACAACAAAAAAGAATTATGCATTTATTGTAACTAGTGAAAAGGGGAGCGTGGTAATAAATAGCATTTCTATGGCCATGCCCCCTTAAAGAATGAAGATTAGGCGATAATTACTCACATGCATGCTTTCATTCGTCAAAGAAAATACATTTCGTAAGCTCATTAGAGTACAAACATTCGAGAGCACTTCAATAGTTATTAATTAAAGTGTTGTCTTGTTTAGGGTTCACCATTCAGTTACTTGTGAAAGAAGTAAGGCAATTTCGCCAATTATTCTGACTTACGAGACACTCACATAATTATGATGCTAGGTGTTTTAGGTAAAGGAGTAAGCGAGAGAAACTGTTTTCTGAAGGGGCTGACTGGACACTCGGAGATATATATATATATATATATATATATATATATATATGTACAATATACGCAACGGGTAAATCCGTGATGGGGATTGTTTTATTATTAGTTATTTATTTATTATTTTCTTGCTACTGTTCAATGGATGGAATACATGCCACTGGATGTAATTCCATTTTGATTGTTAAAATGTACACTTGGTGGTCCAGGTTGATTAGCGTCTATACAATATCCAAACCGCCAAACCGGGGTGAATATTTTTAAAAAGACATTACTGCTCCACTCTCCCCGTTTCTCCTTACTACACCCCTCATTTTCCTCTCTTTCTCTCTACCCTGTCTCATCTGTTCTGTTTTCTTTCCCCCACATCTCTCTTTCTCTGTCACCACTCTATCTTTCTAAAAGGGATCTCTTCTCACATTGCCGTTTTATCTCCACTTCCAAGGGGGTACATCATCCGCCATCAAAGAAATAAATATGAAATAAAATATCAATTTGAAACTTTATTTGTGTCAATACAAATTCAGACATTATAGTGAATAGTTAAATGCTTATTAACATGTTTATTTTACAATCTCCATATCAGACAACAAAGTATCAATAAGCAGCAAAATAATGAAAAAAACAGTAATGAGTGACAAGGGCAACTAATTTGTTCTCATAATGTTTCAGAAATAATCGCCCTTGTAATTTATTTGTTTCCTGACTGAGAAAATATCAATTGTTATCGAAACCTGTATAGAAAGGAAAGCAACCTTATGAACCTTTTAACCCATGTGCCCACTGGAATCGGGTAGCTTCTGTATCAAACCTAAAGGGGAAGAACATAATTTAATAATGAAGGGTTAGCATCGTTACCATCGTAACGACAGCATGGATGCTGTTGTCCTATTTGACTGTTGTCCTATTTGACTTTGTTTTAAGGAAGGCATGTAAATATTTAATTCTGCTTTGATTCGCATATTTGGCTCTTCCACGCATTGTGATATTTCTTTAAGAGAAGTAAAGTAATTTATTTAGTTATTCATTTTGTTTTTACTTTATCCCCGACCCTTGACTACAATTATTTTTCATAAAGATAACACACATGTTAATAGTTGAGTTTAGCGCATAGTTGTGAACACAACGCCTTGGGCAGTAGAACGGTAAGATTGTGTCTGTGCGTCAGTGGTGGTATGTTTGCGCGTTATTCTCAGCAGTTCTCATCAATGTCCTAAGTTCGTTTAATCCATATAAACCAACTCGTGTCATGTCAAGTGCGTGCATGATGCCCCATCGGCATATTTTACGATTACTTTTCGAGTTCTGAAGATCAAAAATATTAAAACAATAAATACCATAAGAAACACGAACAAAAAAGAAATACATTTAAAAAAAAATTAAAAATTTGATTAATGAATTTTTGAACGTAATTTGCATAAATCAATATTTTCATTTGTGCATACTAAATAACTTCATTTTACATAGTTCACAAATGAGAGAGCATTGGAGGTCCATATTGACAAAAAAAAAATCCGAAAAACTTCATAGAAATACAAAGTAATTGTCATATTCGCATAATCAATTTGCATTCATTTCAAAGATGTGATTATTAGAAGCTATTAATGCATTATTGTACGTTATGTCATAAACCAAGTGCACGCCCAATTTGGTAACGATGGGTCATTGTTTAGCCGAGATTTTATGGGGGCCATCACCCCTTCCCCCCATCCTCCGGTCTTCAAGACCCCTGAAATAGCCTATATTCTTTTTAGGGTTAAGTATCAAACATTAAACCGAATTAGAACCTACGAAAAGCCTTGGTGTGTGATTTGCCGATGGAAGGGTTGTTATGTTCGCTGTCACGAGATAGAAGTACTGTTAAATTGACATTGTCCCCGTTTATACTTTCGATCTTTCGCAATTTTCATTCAGTTCTACTTAGACGTTCGTGTATTTACGCTTGTGTAGCTCCTCCTTACAGTATCTTCACTCAGACACAGTTGCTCTTTATCCAGCAATGTACCATGACTGTTTTATTTGAATCAGCTCATTAGTCAATTAATGAGTTAATGCATTAATATTTGATTTCCGGCACTTTCTATCTCTCTTTAATTTTGTTTAAGATTATGTTTATTGTCATTGAATATATTCGCCATGATGATAAATCGTGCAATGAATCTTACTTGAAAAGTCAAGAACCTTTATTTTTTTTTGTTAGAAATTATAATATTAGGTTATTTTTTCAAGAACCTCGGTCTGAGGTTGGTGACGGATGATCATGCACAGTGTCCTGTAGAGCCGCCACCTCGCATTCCTTTAAGAAATTAACTCCAGAATTCGCCAGAAATCATGGACTGATATATAACATATATATATATATATATATATATCCACGAAAACAGACGCACACAAGGACAAAAATATGAGGTTACATTTATATTTATACGTTTCATTCCAAATTAATTCCCTCTACCACTTCTGTACATTATCTTAAAGGCAATTGTTGATTACCTGTTACTACATAAAACACAGCAATAGCTCGTCTTAAGAGCCATGCAAAATAATAATCACTATAGCAAGATGGGAATGATAGCTCTTGATAATTATTCTATAATAATTGTAATGAACTATATACTCGCGTTTAAAAATATAACTACAAACTCATTTACCTCTCGACCAGGCAAATGTGGTCACATATTGTGATACTTTTATTAGCTGCACAATACCTGTTATATAATAGTTACATATTAAGATACAAACTGAGATAAAGTTTTTTGTAATGTCCTTTGTGTGGTTCAAAAGCTTATGATAATACTGTTATTGTCCAGGTGATTGCCAAACTCTTTGCTGATACGTAAAAGACGGTTCGTACGCATTTCTAATCTCAATCACTAACCTTTTAGCGTTCGAAATATTTACTGAAGACATGTAATATAATTATTGACTTCGCCTACACCCCTTTTCAGCTATTTTTCTATATAGTGTCAGGCACAGTTAAGGTTAAAGATAATGATAAGTTAACAATGTGTAATAGTTGAACATATATTTCAGGAAGAAAAAAAACAAGAGGAAATATTTCATCACATCTAGTCCAGGAATTTTGTAATTTTCTTGTAACTTTTTGATAATATCTCTCATTTCATGAAATCAGTCGGGTATAACAAACAAGTATTTCGGTTTGGTTTTAAGCTAAAAGCAGCTTGTCATTAAGGCGATGAAATATTTGTCCATCTTTACAGTCATGCTCATTAAACACTGCAGCTGAATATTAATAACCATCTTACAAAATAATAATTAAAATAAAGAACATTAATGGGAAATATGGACAAAAAAACAGTACATGTAGAAACACACAAACAATGTGGGTGAAAGTGCACACGGCTAACGGCGTATCGCAAACAGTGTAAACATTGCAATGTAACCCTACCGGTGTAACACATGCGCTACATTGTTTGTTGCCTCTTTTAAAAGGTGACCCGGGACAAGATATCCGATATGTTTTTTTACACGACGCAACCGATGTCATATTGAGGCCCACACATGACCCCGTATACTCACAAAATGGTAATTTGGTCATTTTGTATATGTAACTGTATGAAGCCAAACTTTGAAAATAAAGAGAAATGGAAACTGGGTTTACGTACCGTATGTAAAGCCCAGATAGAGAAAACTTGAACATGGTGAAAGCTTAATTAAGTATGAAATTGAGATCAATCTGAAAATCCTCAAACATGCATACACATCAATTTAGTCCATGGGCCAGTAACCGAAAAGCCCCCCCCCCCCCCCCCCCCCCCATTAGGCACAATTATAAATGATGTTTTTCTGTTAGCTAGGCGTTGGGGCGTTGTGGGGTTGTGGCGTGCTGGGCGTTGTGGCGTGCGCCTGTAATCCAGCTACCAGTGGAAGTTATAAACTGATTCAGCGGACCCAGGTTCGAGACTGAGTCACGTCTTTCGGATGGTGACGTTAAAGGTCGGTCCCAGACGTAAATAATCATATCTGATTGATACTTCTTTTTTTTTTCAATGATCTTTATTGACGATTCAATGAAACACAAATTATACAATCAACATATTCTCTTGAATGTTCTAAAAATATAAACAAATAAAATATTTTATCATCACTTATATTGTAAAAATTCTCCCTCTGTATTGTAAAATCAAAATTAATAAATGAGCGTTTCTAATGATGTAACTGAACTGAAATTATTCCATACATGATTATATAATAATTAAACATATTAGTGTGATGATATATATCCAAACAAAGTGAACAAATCATAATTTTACGGAATCTATTATTTAAAAAACAAAACAAAAACAAAAACAAACGACAAGGACCCCCTCCCTACCCACACATGCCCCTACCTCCCCATTCCCTCTGGAACTACCACTGCGTGAACACCTTCATCCCTCCCACCCACACTTACTTCCCTAAAAACCAGACATTCACTTACACACACACCCACCCACACACCCACACCCCACACACACCCACACACACACCCACCTCCACACACGAAGTAAGAGGAAGAACCAAACACCCAAAAAACGTAGGGGGCGGAGAGGATAAAACAAAGTTTACGTTGTATTCAGACATTCCCATTTCAGTGAATGCCATCCCGATTTATTTCTTTTAATGGCAATATGATTTTCTTCCTCCCGATATGTGATTAATATTTTCTTAAGTTCTGCCAGCGACGGTGTTGTTGATTGTGACCTTGCCTTATATATCATAAACTTGGTTATGAAAATAACTGTATTACACCATTTGATTCTGTGGCAAGTTCCTTCTATACCCACATGTATATCTTGCCAATCTGCATTTCTAAGTTCTTCTATCTTAAAATACTCAATCATATCCTGCCATAAGGATTTAATTTTGGCGCAATTCCAAAATAAGTGTGAATAAGTTTCTGAGCTTTGATACACGTCTGTAAAAACCCAATTACACACACACACACACACACACGCGCTAGGACCCTCAGCAATCAGAATCTGCTTGTTTGCCATAACGTTTGGTGGTGGGTGTGGCCACCAGGGCCGTCATATAATTCCAATTCACGAATATAAATATACTTGGTAACCATCCTAATTTGTAGTTTAAGGTGCCCAATCGATTGCAACCATAATCAGAGCCATTTAAAGTCATGGGCGTGTCAAAAAATGGCCGTTACTATGGAAACGATACCACAAAAGGCGGGCATTTTTGACAACTTTCTAAACTTATAAATATGAAATAGGCAAAAAGGTGTATGCACAAGCATATACTGGATACTTACCATATATTTTATAGCTATTGAATTAAAAAGATGCAGTATTTTTTAAGAATCCAGTATTTTTGATGTGTTACCATAGTAACGGTCCTACAGGCCACACCCCCACCAACTGTACATCAAATAGGCAGATTATGATAGCTGAGGGTCCTAGCTAATAGAAAAACATACTTTAACAACAAAATTATTCATACCCCTTGGAAAATTCTATTTTTTTGCATTTTTCCTAAAAATTAATGGTTAACTTGAATTTAATTGAACATCACTTGAATACATTTAGTTATCATCTGCAAATGAATGCTGTTTCTGGTTTCACTCATTTGCATAACAATAGAAAAGGTGAATTATCCAAACTGGGTGATGTTCAAAATTATTCATACCCTTGGTGATCTATTGACTTTGTCAATCCAGTCTTTGTGATTAATGTTCGTAACACTTTCTTCACACTGTCACAATGCTTCTGGAGGTCTCTACTGAGATATCAGGCCAATACCTGGTCTCCAGTGGCCCAATCTCCTTGAGGATGTTGTCCACACATGCCATCACCTGGTCTTCAGGGGATTCGATGGATTTAAAGCAGATTTTGTGTTTGCAGGTGGTGTAGTTTTAGACATCGAATGAGGATAGGACTATGATATTGATATTTTCGTTAATATTCCTTACATTTTAATGACAATATCTAAGTTGAAACAAAGCACTCTTCCTGGAGAGACTTCCCTAGAGGCATTCACTGTTGCACTGTCAAGGGAAGGTATTTCCTGATACTTTTGTTCCATTATTATTAAGAATGTTTAGGGAGGCCATGGTAGTTGTCTAAAGGTTGGATGGTGCCAATTTTATCAGTTTATTCAGTTACACTGATTGACACATTTTTGATATGGACACCTGCAAGTGGGTACTCTCATGAAGCTTAAAATACTGATCTTTATGTTCCAGTGCACTGTCAAAGTGGTAGCATTTTGTGCACTGCAGCTGGTAACATGGAGGGCATATGGTATAAATTTGGTTTGTACATTCATTTTGATATCAAGGATTGTAGCTTTCATACCAAAGATACAAAGAATATACCATATGAAGATTGATATACAGTAACAGTCAATGTGGGATGTGTGTGGTACTCACAAGTTACATACTGTTATTCATGGTGACCTGACGTTAGAGTCATGCAATGACTTTAATATCACCAACATGGCCTTCCTAAGCACTCTGATTAAGAATGGGGCCAATGAATAAAGGTGAACCCTCCCACAGGCAGTGCAAAAGGGAAGGGCTCTTCAGGAATGGTGCTTTGCTTCATAAGTAGATACAGAATTTTCATTAAAATGCATGGAATAAATGACCGAAAATTTCAATATCATAGTCCTGTCATCATGAAGTCGATAACTGCATCACCTGTAGGACACGAAATCTAATGAACTCTCTGAAGGTCAGGTGAAGGCATGTGTGGACACATCCTCAAGGAGATTGAGCCATTGGAGAACAGGTACTAGCCTGATATCCCGGCAGAGACCCCTCCGGAAGCCTTGTGACGGTGTATTAAAATAATGTGAATTACAAGCATTAATCACAAGGATCGGATTCATACTGATTGACAAAGTCAATAAATCACCAAGGGTATGAATAATTTTGAACATCGCCCAGTTTGGATAACTCACCTTTTCTGTTGTTATGCAAATGAGGTGAAACCGGAAACGGCATTCATTTGCAGATGATAACTAAATGTATTCAAGTGATGTGCAAGTAACTTCATTTAACCATTCATTTTTAGGAAAAATGAAAAAAAATAGAATTTTCCAAGGGGTATGAATAAGTTTGTTGTTAACTGTATGTGTATTTCAAGCTACCTGATAGATTGCAATCACAATCTGAGCCATTTAAAGTCAAGGGCGTGTCAAAAAAGTCCGTTGCTATGGAAACGGTCCAACAAAAGCTGTTAATTGTGAAAAAATCTATAACCATTACAAAATAGAAAGAAAAAGGTGTCTGCACAGTTTTTGATAATGTTTTCATATTAGTTATGACCCTCAGCTATCATAATTTGCTTGTTTGACATCAAAGTGGTGGTCGGCGTGGCTGCTACGGCCGTTACCATGGTAACATATAACGAAATACTGGAATTTAGAAAATACCGTATATTTCTCACTTAGCAGCATAAAATATATGGTAAGGACTCTAATATATGTATTTCAAGCTGCCCCACAGATTTCAACCACAATCTGAGTCATTTGAAGTCATGGGCCTGTAAAAAAGGGTCGTTGCTATGGAAACGGTCCCACAAAATGCTAATGTTTGTGGAAAATATCTATGATTTATCAATACAAAATAGAAAATAACTGTCTGCACAATCTTAAATCATGTTTTTCTGTCAGCTACGACCCTCAGCTCTCATAATCTGCCTGTTTTCCATAGAATTCATGGTGGGCGTGGCCGCTAGGGCTGTTACCATGGTAACACACCAAGGAATTGAATTTTAGAAAATAACATATATCTGTAATTCAACATCACAAAAACAAATTGTAACCATCTAACTATATGTGTTTTGGGGTGCCTGTTTGATTGGAAGTAGAATCAGAGTCATTGGAAGTCACCGTCATGTCAAAACATGGCTGTTGCTATAGAAACAGTATGATTAAAATTGAATATTTATTTAACTATTCAATACAAAACAAAGAGCAAGTGTATGTACAGCCTAAAATGGTGTTTATCTGACAGCTAGAACCCTCAGCTATCATAATCTAAAGCTTCCTAGTAGCCACAAAGTTGCTTGTGGGTGAGACTGTCAAGGTTTTAGAATTAATTTAGAATTAAAATAGTTTCAGAATAATAGATAATAATAAATTGATCTTACTTACCCAGGATAACCACGTCAGTAATATTACTACTGCCCTGCAACTATCATTGCCTTGTACACATTTCATACATCTGGGTCAAGCAAAATAAATGTGGGCAAAACACCTTGCCCAGGGATGTAAGCATCGATCAAGGATCAAATCCAAGAGCTCTCGTATGAGAGTGAAAGGCCTTCACCAAAATACCACAGTGCTTCCACCAGTTATTTGTAATGTAACGAAGTACAATGTAGGCATCTAATTATACACATTTGAAGCTGCGCCTTTAATTGCAATCAAAAGCCGGATGAATTTAGGTCATTCATATAAAAATATGCCGTTGCCAAAGGAAAAGAATAAGAAAGTTAATATTGATTTTTTTAAGAAAGGGATATTTATGTATTTAAATAATGAAACAAGTTCCTGAGTTCATCAATTTGTAACTGTCCTATTGGTTCAAATCCAGATCAAGAATATTTTCCAGGTTGGAGGCCTCAAGTTCATGGCTGGTAGGACACTTGCTATGACAAACGAAGATGGAAATGTTCAAATAGATATGCGAGGCTTCTGAAAATTCATTGCATAAGTCAATTCACATTGAAAATGTACCACCGACTTACAGATACTCTCATTTACTGTGTTGTCGTATTACAGTATTAACTTTGACTGCTTGGTATGTGTTGTACTGTGGCTGTGAGCACCAAAGGGATCTTTAAAATATTGGCATTCCAGAAAGTGGCATTGTTTTAGTTTAACATTATTTTAAAACAATATAACAGTCTAGACATGTTAGATATCTCCATTGCAAGCAGCCTGAATGATTGCATTGAAAATGTTAACCATTTAAAACAATGATCATATTCAATATGGTCGCTGCTAAGGCAGTTTATGATCGAGAAATCTATATTGAGAAAAAGTGGCATATTTCTGTGATTTCACAACACGAAAGATAATGTTGGTGACGATATTATTTTTATAAAGTTAATTTCTGACTGTACTGCTAACTGCAATTAATGTGTCGGTATTGAGTTCACGGTCATCTGTGGAATGATGACTGAGGTACATAAGTGTCCATAGTTTGTTGACATGAGAGCTACATGTATTCCACTTTCTCCCTGCAAGGAATTTTATAAATGGATGTCATTAGGAATCAGAAGTTAGAGAGCATCCTTTGGATAGTGTACGGAACATTTTCAGCAGAATTCCTCTTCCAGCAACTCCCGCTACTTTGGATGAGGTTGAGGATTACCCATCAATCAAAGTTATCATGAAGAACAGATACAATAAGGCATTGACAGACTTCAGAACTACATACCAAACTATACTAAGTAAATTTGTCTTCCCTCTAGGGTGAAGTGAGGATCCACTCATCTTCATCCTAACCGAAGAGACATTACTCAAGCATTGCAAAAAAAAATGTATTCTCTTCTAACATAGTGGTGGGGGTATAGATGACACCTATATCTCCATCCTGAGTTCTGACTTTATTCTGCCAAACCAAACCGGGGGAGGGTTGCATAATCTCCTCAAGATGACCTCCTCAGCCTGTGATTCAAGCCAGATAAGAGTGCCTCACCATATCAGACTTGTAAGAAAGTTTTAATAAGAAAGTTTTAATAAGAGAATACTCAGTTCAAGTAAGGCTGCAGAACGCCTTAAAGCTGTAAAAGATAGACAAACCCGCTGGTGTTCACTAATTTCACAACATTATGGACTTAGCCACTAAACTCTGCTAAAAATATACCCCCATCCTTTATCCAACCATGCTAAGGCAATATAGTATTAGAGGAACCATCTCACAAACTATTGGCCATGTCTCCTCTAAAGCCAAGAGAACTGCAGCTTACCTGTGAGGGCAACCTGTAAACCAATGGGTCTTATGGTCCCCAACACATCAAGTCCATGGCTAATATACATGTATCCCAATCATGCAAGTCATGAGAATGCTGAGCTGCAATTGCACCACAGGCCTTCTCGGTGACTCTTTTGAATACCTCATAGCAAATATAAAAAGTCGAGGCAGGTAACAGCACTTTAGTCCTGGACTAGATCTATGATGAGGCACCCAAGAGTTCAATTCTTTGGCCCTGTTCTGATGAAATCCAAATCCTAGACCACCTTGGTCATGCTGTTAATCCTTAATGAGCATGCAGATGGGTAGGATTAGGTAAATAATTGCTAAATTCTATTCCTATCTCCTCAGATTTATTTCCAGTAGACAGGTTTAGCTACAGACCGACAAGCTTATCATCGTATGAATACACTAGTTTCTGTGACTGAGATGAATCCATCTATTAAGCCTCCATTGCCTCCCTCCCAACGCCAAGGCATACAGGTGGAAGCATAACTACTCAAGTACAACTAACCAGTTAGGATCAGCTGTTGTTACTGCAACGGTCCCCCACATGGACACCCACATCTTCCCGGAGCTATCGCAACACGGCGAACAGTTAAAAATGTCTTTGCAACATAATTGCTGCTGTGTAATAATGAAAATCTGTCACCTTTTTTTTTTTTTGTTCAGTTTTCATAATACTACCATGGCAACAACCCTGTTTTGACATTACTATGGCCTTAAGTGATTCGGATTATGACTGTAATAACTCAGGCAGCTTATGATATGTATATCAAGACCAATATTTTGTGTTTTCTAATGTTAAAACAGAATATATATGTCATTTTCAAACAATTTCCAATATTTCGATGGTGCGTTGCCATTGTAATGGGGCTGGTGCTCACACCCACAATATCGGCGTCAGTTTGAGACCAAACGGATAATAAGAATTATAATCGTTTTACCTGACTGTGACCTTGAAAGCACACAAAAAAATTGCACTCAAAAGAGCTGCTTGAAATAGATGTTGAATTACACATACATGTTATTTCCTATCTTATTACCATGGTAACAGCCCGAGTGGTCGCCCGACATCCACCTTGTGGCAATCGGGGAGGATATGATATCCAGGGTCCTAGCTAACTAACAGGGGAAAAAAAATTCCTATATTTCCTTGATGCGTTGCCATGGTAACGGCCCTGGTGGCCACACACACCACTAACTTTATGGCAAACAAGCAGATTCTGATAGCCGAGGGTCCTAGCAACCAGGAAAACATCACTAAAAATTGTGCCTAAGGGGGGGAGGGTGGGTCTACGTTGACCCATAGTCTAATTATTCATGGATTACAAATAACTGAATTATGCATCTGCCCTACAACTGAAAGTCAACAGAAAATTTGGAGAAAAGGTGTTGTCACTCGCTTCACCCGTTCGCAAATAAGTATAGATTTATGTTTTTTGATCTCGTTGTTACTACTTTTGCAAATAATATTTATCCCAATTAATAATTTCAGTATAAATTAAGAAGAGATGGAAGAAAAAAAAGTCCTTCACCGTACAAATTGGCGTATCTAGGTACTCTGGCGCCCGAGGCAAACAATCAAATCTGCCCCCCCCCCCCCATACCGTAACGCAAATTAATGGGGGTTTTTAATTTAGAAATGATGGCACTACGTGAAAATGAGTTCGACGCACATAACCCGGGGTTGTTATCCCAAATTTGATGAGTTACTATAAGCAGGGAAGTTCCCTGGTATAAGCGAGGGAGCAACACTACCGATTGGCAGAATTTTTTGTTTTCCTTTTCACCCCCCCCCCCCCCAACTTGAAATTTCTTATGTATTTTACCCTTACAAATCCGATGGAATGCAGCGACATAGCAATTGATATTTTTGGATTTTTTGAACATTCCTATTTTTGGGGCGCAAAATGATTGAAAAAAACTGAAAAAATATATTAGAGGAAGGCCATTGCAAGGCAAATTTATGGTTTTTTTTCGAATTTTCTATACTTTGAAAGTGCTTTTATGCACTCCCATCCGGGGAGAGGCATTTCACAAGCTCCTCCCTTCTGCGGGGGGGGGGGGGGGGGACAAAGCAACTAGAGTCAGTTAATGGTTAACACTTTGGGGCGCGAAATAGATCCTGAACATTATTATGCGAGGGAGCAAAGCGACCGAGCTTTAGAAAAAAAATCGCATTTCAAACACTCAAAGACTATAAAATGTCTTGTGTTTTCCCCCTTTTATTTCTCTCTTTTGCGTTTTTTGCGCTCCCCCTTCAAGCCCGGGGGACGTGCCCCCTCTGCCCCCCCCCCCTGTAGATACCCCACTGCCCCAGTGGCGTATCTAGGGGGCGGGGGTACATGCCCCGTGCGGCACTTGGTGGGGGCGCAAAAACGCAAAAGAGAGAAAGAAAAACGGGAAAATGGAGAAAAAAATCTTAAGCCTTATAATGCGCGCCAATCCGCTCGGTAAATGTATTAGAGTTTTTGAGGGTTGGAAATGCGAAAATTTCTACAGCTCGGCCTCTTTGCTCCCTTGCATAATTATTTTCTTTCAGGATCTTGGCATTGTGCGCCCCCAGTATACAGTTCTGAAATAGCTTAAAAGGTTCAAACTTTGAAAAAATAAAGATGTAATTGTCGTTGCTTTGCTCGCTATCATGTAAGTTTCATAAAGCCTATGAAACAGCATTTGCAAAGGTTCAACATTTGAAGAAAAAAAATCTCAACTTTCGGTCGTCTTGCTGAATTTCTGCAATATTTCTCAAGATTTTCGTAAATTTTGCACCCAATTTTCGAAGTGGGTGAATAGAAAACCATTAATCTCTGTATACAATTCGAACTTCTCTACCGTTCAATTGCAGTGTTCAATTGCAAAATGTCCTGGGTAAGAACTGGGTAAGAACTAAATATGGAAAAATTTGCCTCTCGGTTATTATACTAAAGAAATACTATTGATTGATCTGTGTTACTCACCGTTTACTCTAATGATCTTTCTGTACTAAATTACATAGACTGATTCTATATATAGTTATAGTCATCTCTGTCGGTATCGATGATAGGTGACCGCCCTTCTTTATTTCATTCGCACAAGGAAAATATACGAGATGTTACAACAGACTATTTTTTTATTATCTGGTATCATTGCTTGCAGAACAGATTGAAACACAAGGTACGTTCACACGTAGAGCGATAGCATCGATGCTATCGAGGTGTCGATGCTATTTTGGTGAAGACCAGATAGTGTCGATACCAAACGCTGTCTGAACGCAGATAGTCACGAGATAGAAGCGAGTTTCCAAACTATTCTTGCAGCGAGTTTAGCAGGAGTAAATATCAGGATCCAGCGACAAAGCATCGACGCTTTGCGGTAGACCACCCACCGCGCTTGTGACTATTTGTCGTGTGAGCGCAATCGCTGCTATCTTCACTCGCTGTTATTATAATTCTATATGTTTGAAATGTATGTATTCATGTGATGTATCCTCTTCCCTACTTTTTTTTTCTATTATCATTCTGTCTGTTTCATCTGGTACTGTAATGTAATGTATGTATTCATGTGATGTATATAGGGGTATAGTAGGGTAATGTACGTGTATACTGTGTGGTAAGGAAGGGGGGGGGGGGTTGGGGGTCCTTTTTTTAAATCTTTTTCTTTTTTTATATATGTGACCAGGCACCACAAAACCACCCAAAAGTCGCACTGTGTGATTTTCAGTTAGAGATCAATCAATGTGTTTTGGTTGGCATGCATGGTCAAATTTTAGTTTTGGGTATTTCCTGAAACTTTAGTATACTTTTTTTCTAAGTAATCTAAAATGTGGAGGCACCAAACAATCTAGAAGTGGGTTTTTTTTGCCAGCTTTTTATCAGACTTACGTGTGTCTTCTCTGGATTTTGTTGTATTACTTTTCTTTTTCACGACCCTGAATACTTGTCTCATTTTAATCTCCCATAAATCTCCCGGAGTAAGTTCTTGCATTGATACTTGTGCACTATAATAAACAGGATATGCCTATGTAGTATGCCAAGTTTTAGGACAATCTGATAATCCCTTCATAGAAATTTTCATTGAGTCCTAATCCTCCATTTGTCACCTTAGCACAACACTTTAAACCCTTATTAAGAAGTAACATTATGAGGGACTGTGCATTCTTCTCTTTGTACATTGAGTTATGAACATCCAATGAGTTATATATCATTTTAAAGCTGAGAATCTGCTCTTTCAGAATCAGACCTTAACTAAAGTATGATGTGGTCTTTAGATATTGATTTACATGTGCTTACCAGAGAATATAGTGTGCATGCAGTGTTTTATTTTGGCATAAGATTGGAGTTCAGTCAATTTTGACATGTACAAGGTTTATTTAAAATTAAGTATTATAACACATGTATTTGCTACTTGATTGTATTATCGATATTACAAATGAATTGTTATTGTGTTATCATGTTGATTTATGAAGACATATAACTTCCGCGCGTTTGACCATGCATACCAATTATACTCGGGTCACTCTGTGTGGCGCAGTAATTATTGTTTTGGCAGCGCGTGAGCGATGAATAGTCACGAGTGGGTGATAGAAGCAAGTCGATCACGGCCTGTCTGAACGTACTGGAAATATTTTTGAAACTTACATAGCATCGATGCTATGTACTACGTGTGAACATAACTAATGTTTTGATAATATATGTACAGTCGTTAGCCATCGATTCAAGGGTTGTTGTCTTAACATGCACGAGGTCTAGAATGACATTTTTTGCAGAATGTTATGTCTTTTTGCTGGTCCATAGATGTAACAGTTTCAGTTGTATGTTGCATATTCCAAAACATTGCAGGAACCGAAGACATGAATACGTTTCAGAGCATTTGTCTCAGCCAAAAACAAGACGATAAGCAAGTGGGCGAGTTTGGGAGAAACGATTCGAGTACTAACGACATTGTTGATTATAAAGATGGTCATACTATTACAAAAAACAATTTGAAAGCTATTCTCTGACAGTCAGCCAGGCCAGTTGAGGTCGGAGAGATGTCGTAGTTTACAGGCGAACAAGTAGTGTGGGATTTTATCACCATCAGATCGTCTCTTTAAATTACGATAATGTCAGTACACAATCACATAATTTTTCCAGAAAAATCCCTGTCCAGAGACCTTCACCGCTTGTATGTATCAGGATGTCGCAGACATCTACAAAGTGGCACTATTTTTTGGCTATTGCATAGAGCTCATTACATACCATCTCATGTTCAACCTCATCATTCTGTTCCGGATAGCGAGGTGTATCCGCCTGTATGCGCATCAAGGCAGCTGCTCGTGGATAATCGTCTGTGTAAGATCTGCCGTCAGCATACGCGTACGCATTTTCAGGCGCCATTGCTGAGTAACCCCGACTACTCGAGTCCCCACCATCCTCCTCCATTAGGACATGGTAAAAACTGGATTCTAGCACAGAAACAGCATCTTTGATGTCCGTCGAGGGGTGTGTCCGAGTTTGGGTAATTGATGTGGAGTTGACGTCAGAGGGCTGCTGCATACAATTTAGATGGCGCGGAGGAAGCTGAGGCTGATCGGGGGTTGCTTGGGATTCATCTAGAGGGCGGTCCTCGTTCCCCTGGGATACAGCATGAGATCGCCATCTACGAGAATGATCACGAGGTGAGTACACCACATGGTGATCCCTCTTTCTGGAATGAATGCAAGAAAACAGAACAAACAAATTGAAATACAGTGTAATCAAATTTATGTCTGATACCCTCGAGAGGTAATTTTATAAGTATGAATTTAGAAACTAAAAGTAAACTCTGAATATGTTTAAACATATCAATGACCGCGTTCTGAAGAAAATGTTAGTAATTTAGAATGTCATGAAAAATTCACAGCGACTGATCTTGATGAAACCAGACAATTAAATTGAAACATTTTCATGTGTTTTGTTTAAAATGAATTGGTAGTTGAATAAAACCAATGGAAAGAACGGAAATTTGAAGTGTTGTAAAATTCTAGTGTATGAATGGATACTTTATTACTATCTTTATATAATACATACATTGCATTCTGTTATAACTTTAAGTTTATTTAATATGATTTTACATTTTTTTTTGTGAAGAACAGAATATTGATATATACGAAGTATAATAGATACGATTATTTGTATTATATACAATTCAGATAAGAAAACCTGAGCAACTCATGCGATATGTATACATATTGTAATTCTTTACTTGATTACAGTCTGAATCATTTCTGTAAAAGTTTATCTGGTATCTCGTTTACATCATGATTATAATATCATACTATGATTAGTGCGGCCCAGAAAAAACTGTGTGCTCTATGACAATAATTATCTATTTTCCATAAATTAGAAACATTATGTTTTAAATGATACCTTTATTCCGATGGCATCCATCGGAATAATGCTTTACCGAGCAGCAGCATTTTGAAAATGACGTGTAAAACTTCAGTTGTGCCGGATTGGGGAGAACAACGTTAGTATATCTCATGCGAAAAAAATGACTAAAGGGGAGCTGTAAGAGATAATGGTACGTGAAATTCCCTTTTGTGGTGGCATGCATTCAATCAGAAATTCATGTAAAACACAAATGCCAATTTTCAGTGGTAGCAAGGTGGGAATCTGCCATAATCTTTATGTGTTTTCTGCCTTACGTGCACTTAATACCTTGTATCTCGATGGACGATGGAAAGTGCCGCTTACTGTACTTTTATACAAAGATATCACCTTTCTGTCTTTGTTGTATTTAAAATAAACTTCTGTTCACAAAAATGGGGGGATGCTTTTTACTTCGATTGTAGGTACCATTCACATGCAGCACATGCCCTTTCTTTACCCCCAACGTCGACAAAATATTGACCATCCTTGATTTTATGATGAGGGTGATATCCTTACCCTGATATTATTGAAAGAAACAGATGAAAAGAGTCTTGTCATAGGGTTTTATATGACATGTTACATTAGGGTCATGTTCGCACGTGATCCTAACATTTTCACGGTTTTTTCATGCCATTTTTACAATACTGCTGCTCGGTAAAGCATGTACAAATGGATGCCATCAAGGTACAATTTAAAATCATAATACTTACAGTTTATGAAAAATAAATAATTGTCATAGAGCCCATATTGGGGTCACAAAATCCCTTTGTTTAGGGTTTCCTTTTTTTGTGGGACGTATTTTATATATATATATATATAATAATATCATTGTCGAGGTCAGCATAAAAAGTGCTCAATGCGTACTGCAGAGCAATATAGTTTGTTCCTAGTGCTTTAGTCTCGCTACCACTGGTTTCACGCAACGGCGTTCATCAGGCGAATGACTGGGCATAGTTAGATCCGCATGGGACGATGTGGTTTGATACGGTCGAGTGGTTTCGGGGTGTGATGGCGGCATTTAGAGATAATCTCACTGCGTTTATTCAACGCGTTTGTTTTGTTTATTATCAGTAGCTTTTCTTCAAGGCAGAGGTTACAGTTTCCGCTTTTTCTCCTATGCGTATTAGATCTTTTCATGATGCTCCAAATAATTTCGTAGTCGATGCTTCTCTTTTTAAGTTCCCATACATATTTTGACAATTCGGTTTCATTTTCATATTTCTGGTTTCTAAATGATTTGGTGTGGTTTCTATACCTCTCTTTAAATGTTCCCCCTGTGTTTCCTATGTACGTTTTTGATTGTTCCCCGTGGGTTATTGTTGCCTTATAGACAACTGCCGAGATTAGGCAGTTCTCCTGTAGTGGGCAGTCCTCTTTTTTCCTGCAGTTGCACGTTTTTTCAGGGTGTTGGTTGAGGGGGTTTGTTTTTCTTAGTGTGCTGTCGTTGTGAGTTTTAATTATTGCGTCCATATTCTTCATGCAGCTGTAGCTTACTTTGGTATTATTTCGGTTGAAAATTTTATGGAGCTTGTGGCCGGTGGGGAAGTGCCTATCTACTAGGTTGATGAATAGCCTCCCTACTTTAGTCTTGACATTCGCGCTGTAAGGGGGGTTGAACCAGATGGTTTTTCTGCCCCGTTCCTTTTTCTTTTTGGCTCGGATTCCGATTCATTTTTAGTGTACCTTATTTCAGTGTTGTAGCCGCTTTTGTTCAAAGCTTCGTTGTATATAGGGGCTGCCTTTCTGAATGCTTCTTCGTTTGATGAAAGTGATGAAATGCGCTTTTCGATAGCGGCTGGGATATGTTTGATGACGGTAGGGGGGTGGTTGGATTGGTTGTGTACATATAGTGGTGTATCGTTGGGCTTCCTATAGGGGCGGGTAGTTCCCGTTTCTAGATCGAGAGTTACATCAAGATAATCGACTGATTTTAAGTTTGTTTCGACCGTAATTTGTAGTCCAAGACCCTTAAAGATTCTAATTAGATCTTTTCTTGTTCTATCGGCTCTGCTGCCCGATGCCCGGCGCAGCACTCCCAGGCCGTCATCACGGTAGAGCCCGATACTATGCGTATTAAGTTCTTGTAACTGTGAGAGGGCGTATAGTCCGACAAGTTCGCAGACCTCTGCCCCATCGTAAGCCCCCATAGACACATCGAATTCGCGCTTGGATTCCCTTTTGACCCATGGGGAGAAGTTGTTGTCGAATAGTAGGGTTCTTCTTGCATGTAAAATACTATCCATTTCAATGGTTTTGATAGGGGTAAACTTTTTGGCCCATTCAAGACAAGTGACTAATAGGTCTTGACTTATTGAAGGATAAAAATCCACTATGTCGAAGACTATAAAAGAGAGGGAGTCTTTATCCGGTAATTTCTTAAACCAATTTATAACGCTTGCGGTATTAGTCCATTGGTTGGCCCTAGTCTTTTTTCTAATTTCCGTATTGATGCGTTCAAGCATTTGTTTGGTGGCTCGACCTAGTTCCGGTTTGGTTGGATTAATGAGTCTTACTTTCGGATTAGTTCTAAAATTTTCTTTGTGGTCCTTAAGTGTCACGAAAGCGGGCTTTGGGACTGTGTCTTCTATTCTTTTCTTGATGTCTAGTTTTTCTGTAATAGTGGTGAATTCCTTTTCTATGTCGTTTATCGTGCTGGGGTCGGCTTTTTTGTATTTCTGTGTAATATTATCTTGTAAAGTTTTTCTGTATTCGTCTGGTTTCATTTGGTATATGTTGCGTGTTTTATCTGCGTGGACTAATATCTTATTTGAAGCGTTAATGTCTCTCACGTCTTTGTTTAGTTTAGATTGAAATTCGTTTTTTACTTGCCTGAATTCTAGGTTGTCCACAATACTCAGCATGTCCCTTTCGAAGTCCGCCATTTCGTCGATCTTCGGGGGTGTTCGTTTCGACTTGAGGCCAAAATATTTATGGTCATCCTCGGTTTCATTGTCATTTTCCTCCTCTGGGTGGTTTCCTTTGAGAAAGAAATGTGCTTTCCATCGCATGCGCTTAATAACTGATTCGATCTTTTCGATTAGGCATTTAACATATTGCGATTTAGAGGGAATGGGAATATTTTTTTCCGGAGTAATTCGTATCAAAAGTTTCCATCGTCCCACAAGCTCCATAAAATTTTCAACCGAAATAATACCAAAGTAAGCTACAGCTGCATGAAGAATATGGACGCAATAATTAAAACTCACAACGACAGCACACTAAGAAAAACAAACCCCCTCAACCAACACCCTGAAAAAACGTGCAACTGCAGGAAAAAAGAGGACTGCCCACTACAGGAGAACTGCCTAATCTCGGCAGTTGTCTATAAGGCAACAATAACCCACGGGGAACAATCAAAAACGTACATAGGAAACACAGGGGGAACATTTAAAGAGAGGTATAGAAACCACACCAAATCATTTAGAAACCAGAAATATGAAAATGAAACCGAATTGTCAAAATATGTATGGGAACTTAAAAAGAGAAGCATCGACTACGAAATTATTTGGAGCATCATGAAAAGATCTAATACGCATAGGAGAAAAAGCGGAAACTGTAACCTCTGCCTTGAAGAAAAGCTACTGATAATAATAAACAAAACAAACGCGTTGAATAAACGCAGTGAGATTATCTCTAAATGCCGCCATCACACCCCGAAACCACTCGACCGTATCAAACCACATCGTCCCATGCGGATCTAACTATGCCCAGTCATTCGCCTGATGAACGCCGTTGCGTGAAACCAGTGGTAGCGAGACTAAAGCACTAGGAACAAACTATATATATATATATATATATACACTAAAGGAAAAAAGAAACTTATAAAAGTTCAAGAGATCACCAAATTAAATTCTCTGCATGGAAATGTACCAAATTTGGATATAATGTTGATTCAATGCATGGTTTTAAATGACAGTCAATAACAAAAAGTTTTCTTCAATGCCACAAAAGAAATGTGCACTGAAGCAAAGGACTCTCTAATCCCCAAGTCACAAAGACAAACTGCAGCCTTGTACACCATATGCATGTCAATGAATGAAACAAAAGAATTTCAAAAGGGATTTGCACCCCTCGAGCAAGAGGATATTGATGTTCTGCCATGGTGCGCCCGTTCACCAGACCTTTCCCCAATTGAACATCTCTGGGAAGAGCTTGGTCGACGTGTGTCAAGGCGTGACAATCAACCCATCAATAGGGAGACGCTCATTGCAGCACTGCAAGAGGAATGGAACAATGTTCCCCAGGCTACCATCGCGAATCTGATCGGAAGCATGCGAAGACGGTGTACAGCTTGCCAGCAAGCTAGAGGTGGACATACTGGCTATTAATCTGTTTGGATATGAACTTGCAAATCCCTTTTGAAATTCTTTTGTTTCATTCATTGACATGCATATGGTGTACAAGGCTGCAGTTTGTCTTTGTGACTTGGGGATTAGAGAGTCCTTTGCTTCAGTGCACATTTCTTTTGTGGCATTGAAGAAAACTTTTTGTTATTGACTGTCATTTAAAGCCATGCATTGAATCAACATTATATCCAAATTTGGTACATTTCCATGCAGAGAATTTAATTTGGTGATCTCTTGAACTTTTATAAGTTTCTTTTTTCCTTTAGTGTATATATGTGTGTGTGAGAGGTTTGACAATCTTCGTACTCATTGACTGTGTCATCGTAGAAATATTATATCTTGTAAGACGTGCAAAAGCGAATGATGACACGAGACGTAGCTCTATGTCCGTTGCTAGTGCCAAGCTTTCGGCGTGGGCGTCTTTATCACGGCTATAAAACAAGCATATAATACAAAGTAATACGAACTAAATATAACATAATCAAAGGCACTGAGAGGTAACATAATAAAGTGAATAGGGTAATAGATAAATGAACGGTAACGGAAATACATAGAAACATATAACTATATACAGTATCTGAGTATGTAAGTATAATAATAATATAAGTTGACAGGTACCTGTGTTGATGCTGTGTTGTTGCTTGAGATAGTGTGGAGACTGAGGGCTGGATTTGGATTTAGCGGGAAGAGGATTAGTGGGTATAGGTATTGTGCGGGGTACCTGAAGCTTGACCGGGTATGGGGCTACTAGGAGTGTGTGTTGCGGAGGGGGGGGGGGGGGGGGGGGGCTGTGTGTAAAGGGTGGGGCTCCGGTGATAATTCGGTTACATAATTTTATATAAAATGTACCTGCTAACATTATACATATATAATAGAGTCGGATTGCTAAATATAATAAAGTGGATGTGGATCATATTCAAAATTATGAGCATGTATACATCCATACACTTGTATGTTCTGATGTATCCATACAATATTTACATGACATATGTTTATATTATACATATATTGCATGCATCTTATTATAAATCATAGTATTTGAACTATACAATTTATGTCCTGACTGTACCATTGGAACATAGTTAAGATAGAAAGTAAATAATCTATTGGTGATGTAATACTGGGAAGGTTATCGAGTTTTTATTCTATAAATGACGTTATATTATATCATAATATAGCATATATATAATTATTGAATCATAATCCTAATAACTTAGTAGGTCTGATATTGATTGCATATCTTTTAATAAAATATGTTAATTTCAATCTACAGAATATTCGGCGACGTCCAACCGACTCCTTTAAGTACCATTTGTGACCCGCCGCCTCAAAACCTACAATAAGTCGCACGGACCACAACGTAGCAAACAGCCCAAAATAGTAAATTTGCTTAGATCAGTCGATTTTCTGTTTTTGATAGAAATGGGTAGTTTCTTTATCATTCTATCATGTCTCAAGTTTGTGAGTCGTAATTCGACTTAGAAATATGTTTTTGGGGCATTTTAAAATGACTCCTTTTTTTCACCTGTCGAGCTAAAAAATCGAAATCGGCGAAATTTGTAATACTTTCATTCAATGCCAAATTACTGCTTAACCTCTAAATGTATTAGATTGATTTTCGGAGTGAGTCATGGATAAGTCCTCCTAAAGCAGCTTGCCAAAATTCAGCCTAATCTGATAATCCCTTCATACCGGTTGCTATGGCCATTTGAATACCCAGTTTTACTTGGGCGCACACAGAGAGCGAAGGTTTAGCACTCTTTTGTTCCGAACTTTTAATGGCCATTTTCTCTGAATAGGAGTTATTGATTGCTGGTTACATACTGATCCTAAATGTGATATTTAAAGGTGTTATCATTGAGTAAAACAGGCAAGTGATATACCATTGGAAAGCTGAGATTCTCTACTTTCAGAAAATGTATAAAGCAAAAAAAAAAAATTTTGGCGACTTATTGTAGGTTTTGAGGCGTTGGGTCCCAGGTGGTAGAGGTCAGTGGTGCATTTGTAGAAACCTCCATTTACCGGCGGATTAAGAGTGGTTGGGTCGCGAGCGCGGACTAGGAGGTCATGGAGCGTGCGGCCTCGTCGGAATGATGCTAAGGGAGGGTCAGAAAAGATAGAACGGAGTCTTTCTGATTGGTTTATAATCGTTTGTGTCTTTTTTTATATTTTCGGAATTTTGTTAGTGGCCTTAGAGAAAGTGGTAACAATAGGGATACGTTTCATTTGAGTTTCTTCTTATACGTCAAGAGATTACTTCGTGGGATTTGTTTTGCGCGGTGTAATTGTTTAGAGATAAGTAGTGGGTTGTATTGACGATGTAATAAGTGTGTTTGCAGTTGAGAGAGGTGGTGCTCTTCTCGATCTTGATTAGAACAAATTCTTCTCACACGTAGGGCTTGACTGTATGGGATGCTATTGATTGTGTGTCTGGGGTGGGATGAGTTGGGGAGGAGATAGGAGTGTGTGTCTGTTGGTTTGCTGTACATTTCAGTATGCAGGTGTGAGTCAATTAGTTTAAGTGATGTATCTAAAAAGTGAACTTCCGAGTCAGAGCTGTCAAATGTAAATTTAATCGTTGGATGAAGTGTGTTTAGGGTTTCCTTAAATCGGGTGAGGCTGCGTGGGGAGAGGGTCCAAAGAAATTGTATGTCATCAATATATCGGACCCATGACCCTTCAAGTATACCATGATGTGGGAGAGTGTGTGCTTGCTGTTCTAGTTTGCCCATAAATATGTTGGCATACGATGGGGCAACTGGAGTGCCCATTGCGGTACCGTTTATCTGTTTGTAGTGTCGACCATTAAATTGAAAATTGTTCAATTTAAGTATCAGCTCTAGCAGTCTCATCAAATCGTCAGTGGGTGGGGAGGGGTTGGGGTGGGTGTTCAGGGCTTCTTGACAGGCAATGAGGCCTTCTGCATGTGAGAGAAGTCTTGACAGGCAATGTTACCTCTCAGTGCCTTTGATTATGTTATATTTAGTTCGTATTACTTTGTATTATATGCTTGTTTTATAGCCGTGATAAAGGCGCCCACGCCGAAAGCTTGGCACTAACAACGGACATAGAGCTACGTCTCGTGTCATCATTCGCTTTTGCACGTCTTACAAGATATATATATATATATATATATATATATATATATATATATATTGAACATACCTTAAAGTAACAAAGGCCATGATAAGGACGAGAAAGATTGCAGATCCTGTTCCAGCAGCCACAGTATAATATATAATTTCAAAATGCGATCCTTCTATAGCTAAGAGTAGAAGATTGGAAGATGGAAAATAATTAGCATAACCGCAGAAATGTTGCAGGTGTTAGCAATGCAAAGATCAAAAATATAATGAAATGTCAAAGCTCAAGATCATTAAATTTATTGATGAAGCCGTGGAGTATGAGTATATTAAATGTCAGTGTTAGTTTAAAACCTAATTATTTATATTGATCGAGTGTTTAAAATGATTACATTTCTAAAGTATACCACGTAATTCCCAGTCCCCATGGTCGAATCTTGTCTAAGTCTCTCTTGAAATAAATACCAGTTGAGACACCTCTTGACTTGTGGAAACGACAGACAATTATTGTCATTTTCTCTGATTTAAAACAATGAAATATTATTGAATAATTCAACAGAATTTCTCATCTACATTTTCCCATGGGATATACAGGGTAACTACTGGGGGGGGGGGGGGGGGGGGGGGTTGTTTTGTTTTGTTTTCTTTTTATTTATTCCTTTTTTGCGTTTCACACAAAAAAATATAAAGAAACATGACATGATAAATATAATACAGCAAAGTTGTTAGAACATGTGTCATATAGAATACATAATTCTTGAAAAAAGGATCAGCAACATAACAATACAACAATTAAAAACACTTTTGCTCATAATAAGTGTAAAACGGAGGGACTTGCCAGAAAGAAGCAAGGCTTGTATAAGAGGCAAGCCCCTGAACTTAGTTTCAATACGTTTTAATCCAGGAAAAAGAATGTGAAGAAATGTATCATGAAAACATAAGATATACAAAATAAAAGAAGTTATAAAAGTATAACTGATAACAAATATAATAACGTGGGGCAGAAAGAGAAGGTGCGGGTAATTGTGAAAAGACAGACTGCAGGGGTACGAGTATGTAACAGGTCGCTAGGCATGCTTTTATGATTTCAGTTAAAATAAAATGTTATACGAACGTTATAGCTGAACGAGAAAGCGCATTTAAAAAAAAAATCACCTTTTGGAGGGTTTGAAATTGTCTCGCAGTGCAATTTCGGCAAAATCCTAGCTTGTTTACTTTTCTATGCAAAAGGTCTGTGAAGTTGTTTTGATATTCGTTATTCGTTATTCGATATTCATTTGATATTCATTTGATATTCATTTGATATTCATTCGATATTCATTTGATATTCATTTGATATTCATTTGATATTCATTTGATATTCATTTGATATTCAAATATGCCTAAAGTCTGTTTTTTTCGACCCCTATGGCGCCCACGGTCCCCGATCTAATGCCATGATGACCTTGACCTTGACCCCTCAAGGTCATGGTAAAAAATGGCGCCAAAAATGAATATTAGCTTTTTTAAGAACTGAAAGTGGCCCAAAATCCAAAATTTTTCGACCCCTGTCTGGCGCCCACGGTCCCCGATCTAATGCCATGATGATCTTGACCACTTTGGGCCACTTTTTGGATTTTGGGCCACTTTCAGTTCTTAAAAAAGCTAATATTCATTTTTTGCAGATTGCTAACAATATTGATGATTTCACTCGTATTAGTAGGATTGAAAAACATGGAATTAGGGTTAGGGTTAGGGTTGTCAAGGAAATCGTTGAAAGATTTATTAGCTAGCGGCACTTCTTTCACCAGATTGTTACCAACTTGTGAAAAATATGAATTAAACTTTTCTGCGATAATATTATTGTCATCGGTTGAGGTATTGCTTGTTTTTATTTTTGTGATTGAAGCACTCTTTTTCTTTGTATTCAATGCACCATTAATAATTTTCCACGTGTTCTTCGTATCATTTTTGTTCATATTAAGTTGAGAAGTGTAGTATTCCTTTTTTGGAATACGCAACAAAGAGGTGAGGGTGTTTTTATAAGAGGTGTATTTAGTACCAGAGACAACACTTGGTTTGGAGATATATCTATAATAAAGACTGTTCTTTCTGTTGATAGATCTCAAAAGCGATTTTGTAATCCAAGGGTGAATTGGAATCTTTTTATAATTTGATTTTCGGTTGGTGATAATAGGAATAATGTATCTAAAGAAAAAGTCAATTTGGCGATAAAAGAGTCATATGCTACATTAACATCTGAGGAGTCGAAAACAGTCGACCAATCTGTACTCTCCAAATCATTGATTAGATGGGTAATGTTATCGTCATTTATTTTACGACATGGAGTATTAAACGTTTCTTTACTAACAAATTTGTTTGTACACAACTTAACAAAAATTGCAAAGTGATCAGAAAGGTCACTAAGGATAACACGAGCTTTTGGGATAGGAGAAGTTATATTGCTGAAAATGTTATCAATAATAGTGGCAGAGTTATCGGTTACTCTCGTTGGTTTAGTGATAAGTGGTAAGAAAGAATTAGAAAAAAATGTTTCAAGAAACTCTTGCAAAGTATTGTTACAATTAGCTAAGTTAAAGTTGAAATCCCCCATAAAAAACAATCTATAGTTTTCAGCAGTGGTTTTAGTAAAAGTTCATTGAGGGT